>PPKZ03000005.1:0-600000 GCA_003707675.3 Ambrosiozyma philentoma
ACGAAGTCTTTACATTCCCATTTGTGACTTAAGTAATGGAAATCTTTAACCAGTGAGGACATTCCTTGTGCCACGTACATCATATCTTTAAAGACATAATTAACTATCTCATGTACTATGAGTACGTCATATTGTCAAAGGTAGAATTAACTATCTTATGTACTATGAGCATCATAGTTCCGACAACTATAGATAACTAGGTTTAAGCATTTGAAGGGCTAGTCCCATAATTCATTAAGTTTTGTTTTTAATAAATAATTTTGGAGAGAATTGAAAGTGTTTATGAATTTACAAGCTGTAACTAAAACGCACATGGGCGGGATCACAGATGGCGAAAGGCTTATTTGTTTTAAATGAAATTAATTTATTTGGTTCTCAAAAAAAAAAAAATTGTGAAATTCAGTAAAGCTGACTAAAAAAAAAGAATGGGAAAGATAAAAAAACAAGGGAAATAAAGAACTCGAACCTTTGGATCTCTGTTAATCAGAACAGTTTTAATTTTATGTCCGAATTCGTTGATGTTTTCCCCAGATATATTTTACGCCATCGTTTGTATCTGTTCGAAACAAACTACTAATACACAGACTTTAGATCTATTATTTAACGCATATTTTTTTGGATTTTACCTCTGATTACGTACTACTTAATTTCATAATGATAAAATTGGCATTTAAAGCACTTAAAGAAATAAGATACAACGAGGAGTGTTTAACAGACGAAGAAGAAACTATGTTAAAGTAAAAAAATAACAAAAGATATGAACAGAAAATAACAAAAAGGAGAAATAAAGTCAAAAATTAGATAAACAAAAATTTCATGAATTATGATTTAAAACACTATTTTCAAAAGTCATAACCATCAGAATCATCTTCTTTAAAACCAACACTGAATAAAACAATACTCAAATAAATCAAAAACCCGCCAGTCAAACTTAATATTAAGCTCCAATGATTAATTAAATGGCAATGATAAAAAACTATAGGCAAACAAGACCCACTAATAACCAAAAATCCAGTCAAAAATTGTAAAAAGTCAGCAATTGGAGGTTGCTCTGCACCATCACTAAAGAAATCCGTTTCATAAGATGATTTCAAGGAATGTAACAATGCATTGGGCAATGGTGCGAATAGAAATATTGCAACAACATATAACGGAAGCCAATTATTATATAATGCACAACTTAACACTATGTTTAAAAAGCCTATAGCTATTAAGATGCTTAAGAAGATCAATTTTGTGAGAGAATTCAGTTTGGCCATGTTATAATAATTGCTTTGATGCTATGAAAGAGTGTCTGCTTGAATGAAGGCGTTCTGCGTAAATTGTGATGAGTTGGTTGTTCGGTAATTTCTTTTTGATAGTACCAGAAATTAAAGATGTGAAAAACAGTTGTAGGTAATGAGAGTATCTTCAATCTAGCCTGGATCTTGCGGTTGTATAGTGTATTTCAAAAAAGACACCTAAAGACTGCACGAATGGTACAAATCTTATTTTCGCAGTTCCGTTTCGCAGTTTTTGAAAGCTGATTAACGATTCTTATCAGAACTTGTTTTACTCCGATCACACACTTCTAATAACCCATCACACCTTAGAGTATGAATTGTTGATCAAATAAGCATTAACCCACACCCTAAAATAATAGTATAAAAGACAGAATAAACGACACTATACAAAATAAATAAATAAATAAATAGAATTTATCAATCAGTCTCTTAGAACTTTCAAATCATTATCTCTATTAAGCCTTCCAATTTTTAAAATTTCTAGTTCACCTACTTTAACCAGTTTCATATTATCAACTTTAGTTGAGATCTTCTTTATAACATCCGTAATATCACTGTCTATCATTTCATACTGAGAAGAATCTTTAACCAATAACTTTAATTTGCTCATTTGAATACTATGAGAGGAGCTTGAGCCATCTGCAATCTTAGGTGATTGTTCATAAAGTATATCATAAATTAAATTCATTTTAGAATGTAGATACTTATCTCTTATATCATCAACTGTATTGTTCTCCTTATTAACCTTTTCCGAAGCTTCTTTTAAACGTATTCTTTCTAGTAATGACAACCTAGTTGTACCTTTAATTTTGGGATCTTTTTTCTCTTTGAATTCGAATTTCGATATTTTATTACTCAACTTCTGATTCTTACTGCATTTTGTGATTTTAAATGTCAATATAGTCTTTGAAGAACCTTTTGCAATTTTATAATTTGGTATATCATTTAGATTTTTAATTTCCATTCCCCTAGTTGTAACAAATTCATCAAATGAAGTTTTAAAATAATCTAGTCTTGAATTCAATAATTTAATTAAATTAGTTCTAGCATCTGCCTTTTTCAATTCATCTTCACAATAGGCATCGATAGTTAAATCGCCATTTATTATAGCTAAGTTATAAGACTCTTTATAAATTATCTTGATTTTTAATACATGACCTAACGTTAAGCCAACTATCTTCTTTGATATATCTTCAAATTTGATAAGGTTTGATAGATAGTTTGTTTGAAAATGAATTGCTATCATAGCATCTAATTTTTGAAATATTTTCACAAGTTCTTCTTTAACCGAGGCCATAGGCTTGGCCTCTTCGACTGATGCTACCATTTTGTATTTAAAGTTTCTTGATATCAGGGTAATGCTTCTTCGATTATATAGAAGAGGTTCTGTAGACGCGTAAATTAACAAGAAAGAGTAGCTTGTTGTTTAAACTTCATTGATGAGATTCAAGGCTTCAGGCGCGTAACTTACGCGTTGTCGTTTTTCTTTTCAGATTCAAATCAATACAATTACAGAGAACTGCCAAAAGAATATTTTTTTTCAAATTTAAAACAATTACGGTAGTAACAGTAGACAGTATATAACTAAAAGCTCTCTGCAATTTTGGCAATTTTCGAAAGCATGCAGCATAGTTGTAAATACGTAGACACACCTTCTAAAACTCTCATATGTGTAAAACCAATAATCCTAATAACTTCTAGTCTTTTATCTTCTTCAATTTCATACATAGTTTTGATAACTCTAAAGCTGACTGTTACAATATCAATTGCAGAATAACCCTTTTTCCATAATTCTTGTAAAATTGTCTGACTGCCATCAAAGTCATTATTAATTGCTCTTGCCAACATTTTTTGCACTTTCAATGGATGTGGCGAGTCAACAATTTTATAAACATTTTCAACATTAACAAGAGTGAAACCATAATAAGTACTTTGCAAATTATTAATAGCTTGTCTCATATCACCTTCAGCAGTGAATAATAAAGCGGAGATACCATCTGATGTTGCTTCAATATTTTCTTTTTTGATAATTTTAGTTAAAGCTTCCAAAATTTCCTCTTCTTTTAATCTATTAAACCTTAAAATGGCGCATCTACTTTGCAAAGGTTCTATAATTTTACCTGATTGATTACAAGCAAAGGCAAATCTAGTTGTATTGGAATAAATTTCCATTGTTCTTCTTAAGGCTTGTTGAGCACCTGGAGTCATCGAATCAGCTTCATCTAAGATAATAATTTTATGACGGCCTGATGGTAATTGAACCTTTTTCTGTGCAAATTGCTTAATTTGATTTCTAACGACTTCAATACCTCTATCATCCGATGCATTCATTTCTAAAATGGCTTCCTTAATTTGATCACCTAGTAATTCTCTAGCTAAAGCCAAAACTGAAGTTGTTTTACCAATACCCGGTAAACCAGAGATGATCAAATGAGGCATATTACCGTCTTTGGCTATTCTTTTCAAGGATTTCACAGTGTCTTTATTACCAACGACATCATCTAATGTTAATGGACGATATTTTTCAACCCTATATGTATTGAGGAATGCATGTTAGTAAGGTTATGGTCCTAACCTGGAAAAGCTAAAGGCAACTGTCCAAAAAAACAGACATACCAAGGTAGTTCTAGGTCCAGAGGATATGAGGATTTACTCATTGTGCTGTGTTTCAAGGAAGTATATTTTGTTAAACTGGGAGGGCATGAAGTAGTAGGTTATTCCAGTTGTTAATCTGCCGAGTTGATTTGAATTTTGCAGTGAAGGTTACGCGTCGCGTCGCGTCGGTGTTTTGAGTCGTGAACTTCCTAGTTTTAAGTTCTACCAAGTTCTTAGTAACTTGTGATCAGATATACTTTAACCCAAAGAAGTGTTATCAATTTATCGTATCATTGAATTATTACAGTAAAATGAGCTACTGAAAAAGGGGAAAAAGCAAAAAGTAAAGAGCAAAAATAACAGAATACAAATAATGGAAATTACACCTTCTTAACTTTCTTTCTGATCATTTTACCTGTAGAAGTCTTTGGTTTTCTCTTTTTAACCATTGAAGTTAAATCATTGACAGCAGAAGTAGTTGAACTAGTCTTTTTCGAATCAGAAGATGTCATCTCACCTAATAGACCTTTCATAATTCTTTCTTTTTCTTCCTTAATTTTATCATCACCTTTTTTCAATTCTAAGTACCTTAATTCCATTTCATTAATTAGATCTTTATCAACATTCTCATCTGGAAGAGCCGCTCTTTGCTTAATTGATTTAACAGTAGCTTCCATTGCTTTAATTGCTTTTGAAATTGATTGTAAATCATCAGTATAAAATTCCAAAGCTAATGATAACTTATAATAGGATTCAGTAACTAAACCAGAACTGAAAGGATATATTTCTGTCCTAAGGGTTACTAAAGATTGAAAGTCTAGAGTTGCTTGTTTAAAATTTTCAGTTTCTAATGAAATATCTCCCAATAAGTCGAATACATCAGATAATTTCTTCTTTAATAAAATAAAAGGATTTTTGATTTCCTTGATAGCATCTCTCTTATCAGATTTTAGATATGGGCTAGTAAATTCTGCACTTTCATCTTTCAATTGATCTAATTGCTCCTCATATATAGTTCTAGTCAAATCTAAGATTTCCCAAGCAACTTGGAAATCAGTTTGTTCTTCTTCGGCTTCAGTTTCTGCATTACTTTGTTGTTGAGGAGAATCGTCTTCATCGTGTTCATCATCCTCTTCCTCCTCATCAGCAATAGGAGGACTTGCAGTGCCATCATCATCATCATCATCATCATCTTCAGCTAGTTTATCGTTGAATTGAAACATACCTTTCTCTTCACTTTTTTCCTGATCCAGATCTCCTTTGCTAGAGGTGGTTTGTTGATTAGAATCTTTGTCAGTGGTGCCTAGCACACCATTTTTAGAGACAGCATTTTCAAATAAGGACTTACCGTATAGGAACAACAAGTCTGGGTTGTCTTTACCAGTTTCAACGTTTGAGGTTTCACAGGCCTCTGAATAGAGTTCAACAGAGAGCTCGTAGTTTTTCTCAGCAAAAGCCTTTGCAGCTAGCTGTAGTAAGGTTGCTATTTCCTGTGTATAGTCCGACATGTGTGGTATTACTTGGAGTAACTAGGTTGAGTCCAATCAGTGTGTAATTCACTTCAAACACGTTATAAACTAGCTACAAATCTTGATGACGCGCTGGGTCGGTGACGCTGGAGTAAATCACACGCTCTTGTTTTTCGCGTCGATCTCGACTGCTCGTTGTTCGAAGTTGGTGAAGTGTCTTTTCTTGTTTCTTCTTGTTTGTTTCTTGTTTGGTGCCCTTCTTCCTGTTCAACTGCCCGTCTGCAACCCACACCAGTCTCTCGTTACAGATTAAATATCCCAGGATGTCTGCTGAACGTATGCCTCTTTTTACCCCTTCTCTTTGTGTTTCTCCGTTTAGGAGATCAACATTCTCTCTTTCCCCTTAACAAACGCGTATAAAACGCCCAACTCACAACAAGCACAACTAGGATACTAACGTCCAGCTGGAACCTGTTACAAACAGAAGCTATTACAAAAGACCTCCCAAAGGCCCCAACTGACGCCTCCCCAGTCTCTGACACGAAGTCCACTCCTTCTCCAAAACAACCTGATGTTAAAATCATTCGTCGTAAATTAAATGGTTATGTTGGTTTTGCTAACTTCCCTAAACAATGGCATAGAAAATCAATTAGAAGAGGTTTTTCCTTGAATTTAATGGTTGTTGGTGAAAAAGGATTAGGTAAATCAACATTAATCAACACTTTATTCAATAGAGACTTATATCCTTTAGATGACAAACCAAAGGCTTCCTTCCCTGACCCTGATGAACCAGTTAAGGTTTCAATCGAAACCGTTTCTGCTGAGATTGAAGAAAATAATGTTAAATTGAATCTATCGGTTATTGATTGCCCTGGCTTTGGTGAAGATATCAACAATACTGATTCTTGGAAGCCAATCGTTGAAGAAATTAATGCTAGATTTGACATGTACTTAGAAGCTGAAACCAAAATTAATAGATCAAATATTGTTGACAATAGAGTTCACGCTTGTTTATATTTTGTTGAACCAACTGGTCATTCTTTAAAGGCTCTGGATATTAAGTTCATGAAGGAAGTTCATAAAAAGGTCAATTTAATTCCGGTTATTGCAAAATCTGATACTTTGACTGAAAAGGAAATTGCTGAATTTAAAACAAGAATTTTGGATGATATTAAAAATCAAGGTATTGATATTTTCACTCCTCCAGAATATGATAATGATGATCCGGACACTAGAGAAGCTGCTAAAGAAATTTCTGCTACTGCTCCTTTTGCAATTGTTGGTTCAACAACCCAAACTCAAACTCCTGATGGTAGAGTTGTTAGGGGTAGATCATATCCATGGGGTGTTATTGAAGTTGACAATGAGGAACATTGTGATTTCATTAAATTAAGACAATTATTAATTAGAAATTTCTTGGAAGAATTAAAAGAAAACACCTCTAATGTCTTGTACGAAAACTATAGAACTCAAAAGTTAGTTAAATTAGGTATTCAACAAGATGATTCTGTTTTCCGTGAATTTGATCCTGTTTTAAAACAGGAAGAAGAGAGACAGTTACATAAAGATAAATTGGATGCCCTGGAAAAACAAATGAGAACTATTTTCCAAACTAGTGTCAACAAGGAGGAAAAGAAATTACAAGAAACTGAGTCTGATTTATTCACAAAGCATAAAGAAATGAGAGATAAGTTGTTAAAGCAAATTAAACTATTAGAAGAAAAGAAGGGTGAATTAGAGGCTGCTAGACCAGCTGATAAATCAAGTCAAGGCCAACCAACTAAGACTCGTAAAGGTTTCTTACGTTAATAGTCTGCTTTTTTAATAATAATGTCATGTTTTTTATCTTATTTTATTTTTACAGTTGCTTGGGAATTTGGTTTTCTTTAACTAATTAATATTTTTTTTTATCTCACTTATTTTTATAATTTTTGTTCCTTTTTCTTTAAATTTTTACATATAAGTATATTTTTCAATTTTACTTTTTTACGTGTCACCATCTATAATGTTTTATAATCATCTTTTTTTTCTTCCTTTCTTTTACATCCATTTGCGATATCCTCTTCTCTCTCTTTATTACCTTATGTATATCATTAAAACTCGAGTTGTTTTACAAATCCAACCTGCCTCACTCGTAAGACTGGAAAATGAATAATCGAAATCGCACACGCACAGAACAAATATTTAATTCTGAAAAGATGAAAAATACCTTTCCGGGCAATGCCCTTTCCAAACAGGCAAACAGCCATATCACCCTCTTCAGTCGGAAAAGACTGAGTTCCATAGTTTCTGGTATATATATCCACCCACTGATTACAGAGTTCTGTCTCAAGCGGACACGGTCCACAATCTTATTCTTCCCCACAACTTCAGACTTCAACTTACACTATATATAACTCATAATTAAACAAGCAGACAATGGAAACTGAAGAAATATCATTATATGAAATACTAGGAGTGGAATCCAATGCTACATCATCCGAAATAAGAAGAGCTTTCAGAAAACTAGCGCTATTGTATCATCCTGATAAAGTGCCAGAAGAAGAAAGAGTTGAAGCTGCAAATCAATTTAAAACTATAAGTAGTGCATACGAAGTGTTAATAGACGAAGAAAAGAAACTTCATTATGATAAGTATGGTACAACTGATGGTTCAATACCTGCTAGAAGTTCATCATATAATGCAGAAGATAATACATTTGGCAGTACTGCCTTTAATGGCTCATCTTATGAATTTGATCCAAATGATTTTGCTAAATTTTTTAATAATATGGGAAGAGAAACATCCAAATCATACTATAGACCGCATGATAATTCAAAATCTGAAGATGCCATTATGGATATTGAAATTGGTTTAGATGATTTGTATAATGGGAAAATCATTAAAACTTCATCAACTAGAAATAAAATTTGTCCAACCTGCAAGGGGTCAGGTGGTAAGAAAAATGCTACTGAGTACGATTGTCCTTCGTGCAGTGGTTCTGGTATAAAATCAAGATTAAGATATATGGGAGGTGGTATGTCGGTTCAAGAAGAAATCCAATGTGATAGTTGTAAAGGCTCTGGTAATTATTATAAAGTTAAAGATAGATGTAAGAGATGTAAAGGTGTCTGCCTTGTGCCTGAAACTAAAACCCTAGAATTCAATATACCAAAGGGTTCTCCCAATGTTGGTGAAATAGTATTGAAAAATGAAGCTGATGAAAGCCCAGGTTTGAAAACAGGTGATGTTATATTGAAATACAAATGTAAAGATAATAAACAGTTTGTTAGAAAAGATAATGATTTGTATACAAAAATCAGCATATCATTAGTTGATGCATTATGTGGTTTTAAAGATAAAAGACTAGTCAAAAGTTTAGATCATAGACACTTATACATTTCAGTTCCGACCGGTAAAGTGTTGAAGCCTGGAGATTCAATCATTGTTCCCGGTGAAGGTATGCCAATTAAAGGAAGCTCATCGAGATATGGTGACTTGTATGTTGGTATTGAAGTGGACTTTCCAAAAGATAATTGGATGCTTGAAATGAATGATGTTAATAAATTGAAAACCCTATTGGATATTTCGTATGGATATGATAATACCAATAAATCAAACGGAGGACTGGATGATGATTCTGATGATTCTGATGGTTATGATTCTGATGATGATGAAAGGGTGAATGTTAATTTCAAGCTTAAATCTAAAACTGAATTACCAAAATCTTTTAACTCTTACTTTAACGATTCAGAAGTGAAAACATTTGGTGTTGATGATAATAAAGCTCAACAAGGTGGTTGGTTTAAAAATTGGTTTTCTTAAATGTCCGTTCTACTATAACTTTTTTACCCTTTTTAATTTTTCTTTTATTTTCTTTTATTTTATTTTATTTTATTTTATTTTATTTTATTTTATTTTATTTTATTTTATTTTATTTTATTTTATTTTATTTTATTTTATTTTATTTTATTTTATTTTATTTTATTTTATTTTATTTTATTTTATTTTATTTTATTTTATTTTATTTTATTTTATTTTATTTTATTTCGATGACTTTCTCTTTTTAACTAGATAATTTGTAAATAGTTTTTTTCTTCCATTTCATTTAATTCCTTGTGCTTAATTTCTTTCGTGATCATATATTTATCTCCTTTGTACCCGCATTTTACTCATTCATACGGTATATAATCTTGCAATTTTGTTTTTTAAAACGATATAGTAAATTCGTGTATTATAATTCAAGCTATACAAATATATAAGAAGAAATAACAATAATGGAGGGAATCGAACATTTAAACGAACAAACAAACAGAAAACAGAAAACGCAAGCGACAGGTATAATCTTAAAATGCAACTTAGTAAAAATATGGAAGAAAATAATGAAATAAATAGTAATGTTACAATCTTTTTGGCTTATATTTGTTATCATCATATGAATCGATGATTTTTTGTATTTTCACTTTATCAGATTCTTCAGTAACATCGGGGAATTCTAATTCCAAATCAGCACTTAAACCACTTATATCCCCAGAAAGGTATTTAGCGTCAGTTTCACATAAATCAATTTTTAAAGGATCCTCTAAAGCTTCATGTCTCTCTAAATGTGACAGGTCTAAGTCTAATGGGTCGCTGAATGGAACATCAGACCTGAGATTGTTTTTAACAAAAATATCATCTAGTAATTTTTCAGGAATAGACTGCATATTATCTGGTTCATAAGGTATTTCATCTAAATCTTTCTTTGAGACAATCTCGATCTCGTCGTCACCATCATTTTCTTCATCATTTTGTTTTATACTTTTACCAATAGGGAAATCATCCAAGTCTATATTAGCATTTTCTTCTAAAGCCATTTCTCTTCTCAGTTGATCAAATAAATCTTTATTAGCAGAAGGCTGGAAATTTTGCTTTCTATTGAGATTGGACAAGGGAGAATCCCTATCGATGTGTAATTTTTTAGTACCGTAAGAATTAGTAGCGTCTGACTCAAAGATATCTGATAAAACTGTACTTGTAGTTGTCAATGTTTTACGAGCTTTGTTGAAACCACCGCCAAGGGGATTATTATTATCATTGGAACCGGCGTGTTGTCTATCCTGTAGTTGTTTGAGTTGATCAGACGAGGTTTTAAAGGACAGAGAGTTAGTTGACTTAGCTCTTAAAGCATTAGCAGACGACTTTCTCGTTAGAGAAAGGGTGGAGGAGCTGGCTCTAGTAAGGGACTTTTTGGTCTGGAAGATGGAGTTCTCGTTGTGGACCTGTACAGCTCTCTTTGGGGCCCTTGTAGCAGCATTCTCCTGATCAGGGTTAATTCTGGACTTGTTTCTGGCAAAAGAAGACATGGTTGACGTGCTAGGAAGAAGTTGTATGGCTGTTAGGAGAAGAGATGGTGCTTGTTTGTTTGTTTTGTTTACACGAACGAGACTCGCTTCAACACCTTTATTTGATCAACTTTAATTTCAGTAAGAACGTGACCAGTCGTTAAGACCAGTCAGTTACACAACATAACTTACACGACACAACACCCAATTCACACAGACATGAGTAAATTGGTGATACGGCACCAGTCAGACTCACGGCTGGTGGCCGCCTACAATCGCCAGATCAGGAATATAATACGAACAACCTTGGACCCGATTTCCCGGATCAGACTCATTGATCACACAGGTAAGATGTTCAAGTCCATGCCCACTAGTAAGAATCTAGAAAAGAGCAAGCAGATCGTCAACCACTTAAAGGCTGTCCAAGAAAACTTCAATAAGAACTCTCTGAAAGAGCTCCTTTCCATAGCTTTCGTCGAGCAACAACCAGCTTCTAAGCGATTTCCTCCTTGGTTGTTCAAATTTCTCTCACAAAATATCAAAGGTGCCAAAAATGAACGTTTATATGTCACTGAATATGGTGCAATGCTTAAGAAAGAATATGCAATATCTGCTTTCAAGAAGTATGCTCCAGAGTTGGTTGAAAAATATAATGAGTCAATTAAAGAGAACAATGATAGGCAGATGAATAATCTAGTTGAAACTTTGGAATCGAATAAAGTCCTTTATAATAGAAGTATTCCCACAAAACTAAAGCAATCTTCAGAATTGGATCTCTTTAGAATACTAAGTAAAAACTTCTCCCAAAATGTTGATATTAGTGCTAGTTTCCCCGACTTATCAATACATGTTCCATTCTCTGGATTTCCTGATCCATTAACCCCCAAAAGAATTGACAATTTAATTTTTAAACAGTTGTGTGATATAAGAGAGTTCTTGTGGAAGAATCAACCTTTATCACAAACGGATGCCCAATACTTCGAAGATCTTTTACATTCTAATTTTTTTCTGCAGAATCCAGAACTTAAATCTCCTTATAATGCGTTTCTTAAACGCTGCTATTCAATCAACAACAATGCTAGTATACTTCTCCCTAGAGCTAAACTTCCTCCCGTTCCAGATTACTTAAAAAAGTATTTTAATTTTAATTTATAGAATTCTTGTGTATTTTGATTTGTTTATTTTATTTTAAGAGAACTGAGTTCTCTTTCATGTACATAGCAAAGGAAAGAAAAAAGAAAATAGGCCAATTAAAATTGAATAACTGCATAGTTATTCTTTGTGGAATCTAATAAACAAACGATTCCTCTATTTATAGTCATGTATCTTGGAGCAAAGCCTAATGATTGCTGGTCTAGAGTAACTTCCTTTAAGGCACTAGAGGTACCTAAATCCAAAATAATTAATTTGCTTTCAGTGTTTTCATTAATCTTATAATTAATTAAAATAGCGGCTGAATTTAAATCTAAAATTTTAGATTGAACTGTTACAACACTTGCATCTCCAGATATCAAATCCTTCAATAAAATAGTCACGGATCGAGTACTTAAATCAGATAGATTGAAATTAACAAATTCAATTTTATCATCTCTTGTAATTGATATCATTCCACTTGAACTATCTTCTTTATTTTTAAATAATTGCATTGTAGTGTTATTAGCTCCTGGTTCCCCAACATTAACTATTTTTTCAGAACTTATGCCTTCACCCATAGTTGATTTAATCTTTTTAAAAACTTCATCAAATTCATCATTTAATGATTGAAATAATGAGGAAAATTCTTTATTATGATCAACTCTCGACCCATATGAATTTAAAAAATAAATCACATTTCTGGTATGAACAGGCTCAGCTGACTTTTCATCCGCCGTAACATCCATCAAAATTGCTTCTAACCAATTAATCAAACTTTCAAAATATTTTTGTTCTTCATTTAGCTTTGTCATAACACGATAACAATGCTTCAATATATCACCTGCAATTTCGATAGCTGTAGTTATCATACTTTCGTTCAACCCTAGTTTTTGCTCATTTTCCTTCCACCTTGCTAACCCTAGTAGTTCAGTTAAGCTAACTACCATATGTTCCAACGATAAGATAAATCTACTAAAGATAAGCTTTCTTGATCCTTCAAAATATTGTTTCCCTAATTTAGTCCATCTTTTAATACCTCTATCACCTAAATAATCTGTTAACCAAGTTTTGGAAGGCTCAGATAGAATACCGGTCAATAATAAATCATGGAGATCATAGATTGGATCCGCATCCTCTTCGCCCGTCTTTTCTTGAATTTCATTGGCTAATAAATCCATAATTCTAGTTGTGTAATCTGTATAAGGTTTGTAAACGGAAGCTAATTGATCTATGGTCTCCTTAATATACACCAAAAGTCCAACTAATTTGGAACAGCCTTTAGAAATAACAGGTAAATAACGTCCAAAACTTTTAACAAATGTAGTATCTAACTTGATTACTGAAATACCGGCCATAGTCTCAATTAAAATAAAATGCGATGAAAGATCACTACTTGATTCAATTGATAAAATAGTTGAATGTTGTCCCGACAATTGAGGTAGTTGGAAATCATCAATTGCAAAAATACCAAAAATAATAACAGTTATAACACCAC
The DNA here is from genome assembly GCA_003707675.3 of Ambrosiozyma philentoma. Classification (NCBI taxonomy): domain Eukaryota; kingdom Fungi; phylum Ascomycota; class Pichiomycetes; order Pichiales; family Pichiaceae; genus Ambrosiozyma; species Ambrosiozyma philentoma. Next base: position 13,280 of record PPKZ03000005.1, read on the forward strand.
CTTGTGAGCCGACTAACAAAAAGTCAAGTTCTGACTCTTCAGATTTCATAACAAGATCATCGACAAGAATGGGTTTCTTGCCATTCTCTGACGATGAAGAAGCAAGTTTCGGTAAGCTTGCTGAAACATTTAGATCACATAATGACATGTCTGAAGATTTATAGGGACTTTTAACATTACTTTCTTCACATAACCAAACACAGAACTCCACATTTTTGTCAGTCTTAAAATCCATCACCGGTTCACCATTTCTAGAATCATATAAAGTAATTGATCCTTTATCTGTTATAATGGCAAAGACTTTACCATCAGGCCTCCAACACATACTTTCAATGTCTTCTTCCGTTTCATCACTTGGAAGTTCTATAGTCCAAACCTTGGTATTCTGAAGTCTGTAAACCCATAGAGTTGACCCATTTAGTTGAAAAGAGATCAAGTCCATTGTAGGACATATTTGAAAATTTCTGTCCGATGAAAGAGCAAACGGGAGCTTATCATGAGCTAATATCTTGAATGGTTCTGCTTGCATTGTCATTTGAAGTAAGTGAGTGATTGTGATAACCCAAAATAAAGAGGTAAACACTTAAACACCCACAAAACTCGATTTGGCTTTCAAACTTTCGGATTGCGTTCGTGTGGAGCCCAAAAAAAGGTTAGTGAATGAAGAAACATGCTTAAAAGAGTTAACTACCTTCGAGCACCTTGAAGCTTGAACCCACAAAAACACACTTTCACCTAGGATAAAATGTTCAAGAAAGATACAGGGATTAAGTCGTTGTCCAATGTCAAGAATTCGGAAAAGAAGAAGATATATCATACCATTATTCAAGAACACAAAATTGATGAAACGCTAGTAACTCAGGAAATTGCCATTGCAATTTTACCAAACAACATTAAACACTCCACTTTCAAGACTGTTACTGGATACAAAGGTACTGTTTACACAGATGAAGCAGGCGTGCCCTTGTGGTTTAAGACCAGAGACTCCCAAATGATGCCTACTGTGTTTACCCTATGGAGAGCCCCTTTCTTACTACCTGTAATTTACACTCATGATTTTGTTATTGAGAGACTGCTCAATGGCTCTAATCTAATGGTCCCGGGCACGTTACCTCCCTTTGACAAAAGATTGGCACGAGGAAGTTTGTGTGCTGTTGCCAACATCTCAAATCCAAAAGTTCTGATTGCCGTTGGTCGTTGTGGAGTTGATATGTTTAAACTCAGTGAAGTTGTTGGATTAAACGGTATTGCCGTTGATGTCCTTCAGGTTGTTGACGATGAACTGTATAAATTAGCTGGCAAAAAAGTAAAAGTTCCTATAAACGAGGAAGTTCAATTTCCGTTGAACCTTTGTGATTTAGCTGGAATTGAACAAGATGAAATCGACACTGAAATGGAAAAGAATAAACCTCCAAATGAAGAACCCGCCCCAGAAGATGAAACCCCTGAAAGCAATCAAAATAATTCAATCAATACGTCCTTAGAGAAAGGTGCTGCAGAACCTAACATTTCTGCCGATGATTCGTATTCTTTGAAAACTGAAGATGTAGACGATTTCTTTGTTCGTTCAGTTATTTACTCCATAACTCAAGATAAAATTGAACTTCCGATTTCGGCTTCAAATTTCATGGCCAATCATGTTTTGAAGAATTTACCTCCTGTTGATCACAGACAAGTCAATATGAAAAAAACATCTTGGAGAAAGACTGCAAAATTTTTAAAAGCAATCGAAAAGCAACAATTAGTGAAAGTAAAGGGTAAAGATGATGATTTAACTATTCTAAAACTCGCTGATAAAACACATGAAAAGATTGCTCATTTTGAACCTTATAAGATAGGAAAAAAGGCTACAAGTAAGCTAACAGATGATTCTGATAACAGAGATAAATTAATTGTTTTACAATTATATAAACCAAACCCTTCAAGTCGAATGCTGTTCAATAAACTAGATATGGATTATACAAAGTTTTATGAACTACATGATATTAAAAACATGATTTCGAAGTACATCCAACTAGGAAATTTACCTGATCCAAGGAATAAAAAATTCATAAAGATTGATTCTGTTTTAGATCCTATGTTGAAACAAAAACAACCTACTATAGAACGTTCAAAGGTGGTAGACCTTGTTGTAAATAAGGGATTTGCTGAATACTACAAAGTTCTGGAATCTATGGAAGATTTCAGAGACATTAAAGCTAAAAAAGGTAAGATTCCAAAAATTAAAGTTACCGTTGAACAATTGAAATTTGGTAGAAAAATCATTACTAAAATTGTTGGCTTAGAAGATTATTATATTGATCCACAAGAATTATCGGCGATCCTAAAAGTTAAATGTTCTGGTTCATCTACTATTACTCCAACAGTTTCAAATCCAAAAGTTGTTGAAGTTACAGTTCAAGGACCTCATGATAAAATTGTTCAAGATACTTTAGTTAACGAATATGGCTTGAAGCCAACTTGGATAGATTTCCAGAATAAAGTGAAGCCTAAAAAGAAGAAGAAACCAACTCCTTCAGCTTAGAATAGAAAATTTTTATATATTCTACACGTTTCCTTACTTTATGGATATCGAAGTAAAATTTGAATCAATATAATAATTAAATGATTTCTGAACGAACTAAGAATGAAAACCTTAGAAAGAAATAATATTAATAAACGTAAATAGGAGAAGCATTTGGTTCTAAAAATAGTAATAGTAATGAAATCAAAATCAAAATAAACATTAAAATAAAAACAAGCAAAGAAAAAGCGGTAAGGGCTGGAACGTTCATGACCCGGTTTTTTCAGAGTCGTCAACCTTTTTATGAAGAGTAAAATTATGCAATGCTTTATGAATTGCAACATTAGAATTGTAGAAAAAACCCCGTTTCTTTGGAACTCTAGCAAGCCAGTATAAGGCAATGGTAGCAAAAATATTAACAACAACATAAACCCAGAAAATACCAAAGTTCTGCCATCTACTTAGATCTAAAGCATTGATGGAATTCAAGTAATCGTTAGTGTTACTCATCTTACAATACTCACAAAGTGTAGTTGAATTTTCATCAACTAAGTATCCACCAGCAACAGCCATGTAAGACTCCATGTATTGGCCACATGTGTAATTACCATAAGGTGCGAATGGAAGTATCTCAGCATTTGAACATTTAACGGGTGAATCTCCAATTGCAGTATTCATAGCACCAGAAACCCAATAAGTAAATGGGGACACCCTGTACATAAAAATCCAAAAGCCTGGAAGCCCGTCTTTAGTAACTAGAACACCGCAGAAAATCAAAGTGAACGCAAATAAGAAAGTAGCTAAATTAGCGGCATTTTGATCAATCTCAATACCCGCAATAGCCGCCTGACCAAGAGTTGAACAAAAGATGAAGAATTGAATCACATATAGCCAGAATAAAATGCCTCTTTCATGGACATCATCTGTTAAAGAAGCATTGTTATAAAAGCCAACAGGATAGTAGAAACAGAAGAAAGCAATCGTTCCAGTAAGAACCATCCAAGGGATTTCGACAGTAATCTGGGCTAGAATAAAAGGAACCCAACTAAAAGTCTTTGATGGTCTTTCTCTAGCTTCATATAAAGATCTTTGTTCAACAAAATGAGGAAGCATTTGCTCAACTAAAGTGGCAAAACTGGCAGTAAACATAAATAAGGCAAACATTTGGTTTTGCATACCTTGTATGGTGTTATTAGCATTGAAAAAAGTGAAACCATTGAATAACTTAGCTGATGCAACTAAAATAATCTTGGACCAAATATATTCAGGAGATCTCCAGTATTGCTGAAACACTCTCTTGGTGACTTCAAGATATTGCGTAGTGAGGGAAGAAGCATAAGACGAGTTTTGATTTTCAACAATCAATGCAGGTTTTTCTAGTAATTTAGTTTCCATTCTGTATAACTCATCAAGAACAGCTGCATGTTCTGGGGAATCAACCCAAAGTTGATGATAATCATGGTCCGAATGAGAACCAGGAGTAGCACCAATAGCTTCTAGCATCCATTCGGCTGGATTACCATTTGAAGGACATTTGATAGAACCATTTCTTTCAAAGTAATTAATAAGAGTTGTGGCATCTTTACCAATCTCGCCAAAGTAAACAACTTCACCACCAGATTTCAATAGTAATAGATTGTCAAACTGAGAGAATAGCATTGCAGAAGGTTGATGAATAGTACACATAATGGCTTGGCCAGCGTTTGAAAGCTTTTTAATCAAACACAAAATAGACCAGGCAGTTTGAGAATCTAAACCTGATGTTGGTTCATCTAAAAATAATAGTAACTTTGGTTTAGCAACCAACTCAACACCAATAGTTAATCTCTTTCTTTGTTCCACATTTAAGCCTTCACCCGGAACACCGACAATTGCATCGGCATAAGGACCCATTTCTAAAATCTGAATAATTTTTTCAACATAAGCGTCCTTTTCTGATTTTGGAACCGATTGGTTCTGTCTTAAATAAGCAGAAAATTTTAGAGCTTCTCTCACAGTAGAAGTAGCCAAGTGTAAATCTAGTTGTTGAACATATCCAGTAGATCTTTGGAATGATTTATCTCTCGGTCTACCATTAACTAACATTTCACCAGTAACAACGCCTATAGTAGTTCTGCCAGCTAAAGAATCTAATAAGGTAGTTTTGCCCGCACCAGAAGCACCCATTAAAGCAGTCAAAGTACCAGGTTTGACCCAACCATCAACACCATTAAGTAATCTTCTAGTTCTACCTTCATATGGAATATCATAGCAAACATTTCTCCAATGGAAGATATCATCACCACTATCAAGATGAATATCATTCTTTGTATCACTTGAATCTTCTTCATCACTAGCCAAAATAGAAGCAGATTTATGTTCTTTATTTTGTGATTCAATATCAGTGGTATCCATAGCAAGTTTACCTTGCTTTTGTAACTTATGAAGCTTGACTCTTAAGAAAATAATCTTCTCACCGTGTTGTCTGGCACTAGGGTTGAATTCAACAGCAAGGATATAAGTACATAAGAAAAACAGAACAAAACCAAGACAGATACCAACATTTCTCCACTTATGTCCATTGGAATATTCAAAGGCAACATTCAAATATCTTTCACCATCAACCCAATCTTGACCTTGAACTGCACCAACTTCTCCGCAAATTTTGTTAGCTAAAGGAGCTTGTTCGTATAAACCACCCATTGGTACCATACTCGTACAATCCATATGTCTTCCATGGAATTCATTAATCATCATTGATTCAAACACATACGCAATAGGGTTTAGGTAATTGATCCATCTACTCCAACCTAACATATAATTAACTGGAACAATAAAACCGGCATAAACAGACATGGCCAAAACAACTAGAGCAGCAGGTGTCATAGCCTCTGATAATGATTTGGTACAAGCACCGATTGTTCTGAAAATATGAGACATCACAAATAAGGAAATAGTAGCAACAAAGTAGTAGAAGAAAAAGTTACCAACGTTTCTCTTGAAGTTAGCCATAAAGTATAAAGTTAAGTTAAATGATAATGAAGTCAGCAACTTAGTTGGAATTTCACTAATAATGGAAGCAAACGCTTCAGCTGATGGATGATAGAAACCATATTGGGAATGTTTTTCAACAATAGGTCTTGATTCATAAAGAGCAAAAACTTCTAATAAAGACATCATAGAATTAAACAAACATGCAAAGAATAGGCAAGCACCTCTGTAATAAATATCACTAGTAGTACCATTTAAATTGTAAAAGACTGAACCATTAATCAAGGCCATGAAGAAATTGGAAAGCACAGTGAATAAAGGAATAGTTAAGTCATTTCTAACTCTTTGAAAAGCTCTTCTAGTTAAATATCTAATTTGCATACCGTAAGAAACGGTATACGTTTCAACTGGATTTGAATGCTTAGCTTGTCTGGCTCTCTTAGATTCATATAATTGTTTTGAGAAGTCTTCCTTTGAACTATCGGTAACTTCTAAATACTCATCAATATCTTGGATTAGTCTCATGTATTCAGTTGAAGCTTTCCAATAAGCTTCAAATTCTTCTGGGGTATGAGGAACCTTGTTTTCCCAACCTTCTCTAGGAGTTCTTTCTGAAGGAGAGGTAATGGAAGTTAAGAAATCAGCAGTTGTCTGTCTTGCTGGGCATTCGTAACCCATATTTTGGAAAAAGCCTTTGGCAACCTGTGTATTACCATAGAAAATTTCTCTACCTTCATAAAGTAATAAAACGTTATCAAACATATCGTAAGCTCTTTGAGAACATTGATAAATTGAAACAACAGAGGTTGTATCTAAAACGTCACAAGATAATTTCAAACATTTAATAAAGTTTTCAGCAGAAGCAGAATCTAAACCTCTTGTAGAGTTATCCCAACATTGTAATTTAGCACCGGCTAAGGAAACTTCAGCAATAGAAACTCTCTTTCTTTCACCACCTGAGACACCTCTAACATATTCATTACCAACCTTGGTATTATAAGTATGGGATAAACCATACATGGCCATGTAAACCTAAAGAAAGAAAAGAAATTAGTTAGTATTAATCAATCATATTCATGAACGCAAACTAGTTATTAAAAAAATGAGATCATACATACTCTAGTAAAATGATCAGCATAAGCTTCTCTGCTTATACCGGCAGGTCTGTTTTGAGGAACTTTCATTAAACTTGCAAAGTGTAAAGTTTGACCTGCTGTCAAATGAGGGAAATGAATTTCAGTTTCAGCATTATAAATAACTTCACTTCTATAATGACGAACCATTTCATGAGGTGTTAAACCTTCATAACTGATACGTGAACCTTCATTAATGTGAAAACCATACGCTTCATTACACATTGCTTTAAGAAATGTAGTACAACCTGCACCAGGACGACCTAATAAAACAGTAAGTGAGCCAGGCTTCATCAACGCAGACATTGGCTTAATAATTTGAGTACTATTATCAGATTCATGGAGGTAATCTGCTACTTTTCTAATCAATTTCTCAGGGAAATTTACAACATCAGTTTTAAAATCAGTATCTCTTGATCCACCAGAGCACGACAGATCTTTAATGGCAACACCCAATTTATAAGGTCTATAATAATCAATATCTTTATCCTGCATAGCTCTCAAATTTTTAATCCAGTATTTAGCATCAAAGTTGTCACTGTAAGGATCCAATTTTTTATCAACTTCGTTTCCAAAAGGGGACACACCTTCAACCGAAATTTGAGAGATTCTAGTGGATTCTCTAGTGATAATAGTTTGAAATAATTGTAAAGGAGTACCATCAGGAGCAGGAGATGTGCTATGAGTTTTCTCCGCAGTTGATGTGTGAGTCAATTCTCGAGCCAAGTCTTGAATTCGATGTTCATCTAAGTCTTGAAACGTTTCAACAGCATCGGTATCACCGTGGACAACAATTGACATATTTGAAATGACTATTTGGAATTAAATGAGATTTAGTAAAACCGTTTTAAGTGTGTATAGAATGAATTAGTATAGATTGTATAATTTGTGATTAATAAAATAAGTAATTTGATTTTATTTTATTTTATTTTATTTTATTTTGCAAAATTGTAGCATAGTACTATACAAACATTTGGGATGATTAAAGATAGGATTCGGGTGATATATATAGGCAGACATCAAAGATCTCGGAAGGAATAATGATGAATCAGAGTGATAGAGTTCGGAAGAGGAAGAGACTGGACTGATGTATTTCGGAATAATAGGCATACTGGTGATCAGGGTATATCTGGAGGAGGATCAAACTGTAAAGAGGAAAGTCAGAGTGAAGACGGCAAGGTATCGGCATCTAATTCTCAAGTGCATTATCGTCTCCAGACGCGATGCGTCTTGGCCTCTTCTCTAGGTGGCCGAATCTGCCAGACCGAATGACCGTCTTCTACAACAAAGTGAAAACAAAACAGCCCACAGTACCCTGCATACACACACTAGTACGATCATGCGTTAACAGCCACTTAGACTAGATATACATGGTCATATGGCTTAAGTGCCACTATTTTGTTAACTACGTAATGTGTGCAATTACCCCGAGATGAGAACAAAAGCATATGATATTTATTTTGTTCATTTTCTAAACCACAACTATAAGGCTCCAGTTAAGAAGATTCTATATCTAACTGAAATATTTCAGTCATAAGATTTATGAGCTAATTTGCATGTGAAAGTATTTTGTTGCACCTCAATGCCTTCCTTATTAAAACGTTAACGATTGGGAGACAAGATATCAGATTTACTTCAATGCATTCCCTTTCATCTTTTCCTTATTTAAGGCATGGAAAATGAGCCTTTAATTACCTGTACAATAACTTCCCAGATAATGGAGACTAGAAATACTAAGATTTTGATGATTTTCAGTCTCAAATTGCTGTATAGGGATGGATAGAGAGAGAGGGAAAGATCCTTTAAATTAGTTAACTTAATAAAACTTCCATGAAGGGTGGAAAGCACCACAAACTTATACAAATATTTATGTATATGTCAATGCCAGATTTTACTTTAGTCTTTTTCTCCTTGCTTAGGAATTGTGGTGGATCTCTTCCGACCCTGCCCCCTCCCCGGGTTCTTGAGTCCTTATCACTCATTCAGCTTCTTCCTTTGTTTTGAGGGGGCTGGTTGCAACCGCTTAAAGACTTTCAGAGCTGGTTTTTCACCAAGCTACAACATCCGGTGACTCCAATATAATCAGATCAACGGTATAACAACATAAATCAACATATCATATACAGAGTATAATGTACCCCCATTAAATAAAGTAGAATTGTAAATGCATGTTGTGTATATAGTGTGCATTTCCAGTTGTAAGATCAAAACGTGAGAGTCGTCGCAACACCGATCGACCCCAAAATATATAGCTGGAACGAGGATTATCCCGATTAGATTTAGACTCTTTTTTGGTTTACAGTCGTTTGTTTAAAATATGTCCTATCTTCGAAGTTCGAACTGATTCTATTTGTTAACTACCCAGCTCATCGGCTGCCTGCCTTTCCATTTACATAGTTCAAAAGATTTTGAAAAAACGATTTAAAGACGATGATTCCCCAACTTAAAAACCGTTTTTCGTTCTTCCATAAAGCTTAAGCTTAATAAACACAAACCCATCTTACGCATACCCACATCCAATCCAATATGCCAGAAATATTTTACACTAATGTCGTTGATGATACAGATGAGTGCATAAACACAGTTAGAACAGATGTTATGTACGTCGAAGGTTACTGTAGGGGTTCCAGTAAGACTTTCCAACCAAGACATGCAGCTATAGGAATATACTTGGGAAAAGATGATATAAGAAACAAGTCAGTTTATATAGGATATGGCGATTGTACAGATCAACACGCTGAATTGAAAGCCGTTTACGAAGCATTAAAGTGGATTTATCAATTATGGTCTTTATTTCCAACTGTTAAACACGTCATTCGTACTGATTCCAAATATGCTTACAAATGCTTAACGAAATGGTATCAGAGATGGCAAAGAAATAAATGGAGAAACTCTCAAGGTGTTCAAGTTGCGAATAGACAGTTGATTCAAGATTGTTTACAAATAATGAATAAAATCAATAAGAAGTATGTTGATGTTTTATTTGGTTCTATTGAAATTGAATTGGTTGAAGATAGTACTTATTATAAAGGTGTCGTTTTAGCTCGTGATATGGCTAAGGATATTATTGACGAATTCATTGATATGGATGACGAAAAAGATGATAGTGACTTCTGCTTTTATGACTCAGATTCCACCTATAGTTGAATTGATTTTGCTGTTTCTTATTTTCCCGATTACGGCTCTTTTTTGCATTTGCATATGCATGTAGTTTTTTGTTTTCTTCAAATGACTCTTTCTTTACTAGTTTCTTTATATGTTTACATTAATTCAGCATTTATCATTCTTACAGACCCAGGAGCGATATAGTAATTAGGAAGGTTAAGCCGGAAACGAATGAAGTAAACTGTAAAACTATAAAATATATTCAATCACAAAGTTTCATGAGAATTTAGATCAAAATTTAGAAGATCATCAAGTTGATTTAAGTTATCGTGTCCTAAATTATTCAATTGTTTTGAAATACTAGGATCAGGATGTGAACTACTTTGAGGAAATAGAACATCGGAAATAAAAATGGATTGTTCAGGAAAACTTTCTTGAATTACCCCTAGAAAGTTATCAAAACCAGAATGTTGAGAAGATGGTTCAACTTCATTCAATTGAGAGTCATTAACTTCAGATAAGCGCTTCTGATCGGAACTACCAACATTACTAAAAATACTTTGTCTATAAGTAGAATGGGGATCCATCCGATCTGACAAAAAAACTTGGGCATTACTAGCTTCACAACGAGACTCTTCAGGCCTCAATTTTTCTTGAAAATAGGAGGACATATGACTATAATTGGATGACCTTTGAATTTCTTCGACTTCATTTAGAATGTCACCGACATCAAAATGAAGACCTTCGTTATGCTCCATGGCAACATTAACAGCAATATAAACGACACACCTGGAAATAGCACCAACCATGATCCATTTTTCAGAAGAGAGACTGGATTTAGTAAAACGTGAAAACAGTTCTCTGCAAGATGAAATTAAAAGAGTCAAATCTTCGGAAACATCAGGTCTAGTTGGGTCTTGAATGCAGAAAGCACTGATTGTTAGAAATGAACTAAAAACATAGAAAAGAGAAAATCCCACGATTCTCAAAGAAACCTTACCCATTGCAACAGAAAATTTCAATAGCTTTCTAGCTGAATTTAAACCATCTTCCGCAAACTTCTTTTGCTCATAACCAACAGACTTTTTGACCGCAAACATGTTCAATATTAACTTCAAGTAATAGTAATTTAAATTTAAATCTGATGCTATAAAAAAACGGCAAACACTTAGATCATTTAAATCATCAATCCTAGTATATCTAGAAATAGGACCAGCGGGTCTAACTATCTCAGGGCAACATAACTTCCAATTTTCTAAATTACTCAAGAGAGTCTTGGTAGACTTCGAATCACCGGTTAACACATTTGCAGAGATTTGAGAGATGATGGTAGATAAATCAACCTTCATGACGAAATAAAGCTTGTTATAACCATTTTGAAGCACGAGCAAAGTGGAAAAATCTCTGGCAATTTCATCGGGTAAGCAATCTCGTTTTAAAGCTGCTCTAATTCCACTTGTTCCAGAGCTATTACAGTAAGGTTGGAATTGTGGTAATGAAGGAGCAGTCACATAACGATCATCGATAATGGGAGGATTTCCAGTTTTTAACGTAGAAAATTTATCAAAAGAATAACAACACCACCAGAAGCTCAAAATGCGTGTTCTTTCTGCATTATCAAGGTGTTTATAATACTCATCTCTATGTAACCCAAGATCTTGCGCTTGCCGAATAGCTTGTGAGGTAAATGAATAAAACAAGTCGGCGAGTGAATAGAACTCAGCATAATAGGAGAGTAAAATCAAGCCCTTAACAGCAAAAATACCATCACCTAATGCAGAAACCCTATGAAAGTAATACAAGGTGTTATTTAATAACAATTCTTCGTAAGATTTAACTTTATCGGAAGAAACGATCGTTTCAGAATTCAATCCAACACGTAGCCTTTCATAGTACACAGTGAACCCAATAAGCAAAGAAGCATTTAAAAACAATAGTTCACCGTAACTAAACATTGGTTCTGGAGCTAAGCCATCTATATAATCGCAGTATCTGTGGGCTAGTAGTTCAGCATCATCTGTATACGGTAGGTCGAATAAGCATATTTGTCTATTTGATTCAATGATAATATCAATCAATTCCCTAGGAGGTAAACCAGATAATCTTGAGCTATCAACTGGATCAACCCAAATCGACATTGCAGCACGTTCTATTTGGATAAAATTTGATATTAGAGTTTTAAGAGGAAATGTGATACACGGATCATTAATATGATCAGCAGCCCACTTTAAGCCATTAACTGAAAAAAAAGAAACTGAAAAATAATCACCAAATATCATATTATCATAACTTTCAAGCATTAAACTTCTATTAGTAACAACAAGTGATTGCTGAAGTTCGTTTTTAGTTTTATGTGATTTTTGTTTTCGTTCATTCAAACTCTTGAGGAGAGTCTCTAACGACGATTCAATTTTAGAAAGCCGATTCTCAACACCATCATTTTTCTTAATTATAAATGAAGAAGTCTTTCCGGTGATAGTCCTGTTATTTTGTCTTTTAGGACCTGTTGTAGTTTGCTTTGGAACATCATTGAAAGTGCATTCGATAGAGCGATCAACACAAAAATTGCATGGCTTGTTTCCTAGACATTTAACCTTTTTAATTCTGCAATTATCACAAGCTTTTATTCTTCCTCTCATATATTAGGATGAATTTAGAAAGTCACAAGCTTAAATTTGGCTGCTGTTCGGGGAGAACAGAGAGCTCTGCTTGCACATGATGAAGATAAAGAGTCATTTTGAAATTTCTTTAAATCCAACCTGGGTCCGCGCCACGCTAGGGCGCAACAATAAAAAGTAATTATATCAATTGGTAGCAATAGGAAGTAGCAGGAGCCTCCAGAATATATTAGTGGAGTTTGGCTGAATAAGTATTATGATTGGAATGAAAAAAGAATTTATTTACAGGGAATCACTCTTCTCGATCTGGTTCTGGATTTAATTTGTTTTGTTAGGTAAAGATTTACCCACTTTTTTTGAATATTCATCTTCTATACTTATAAATCGAACAATGTCCGGCTAATGTAGTCCCAGATTTGGTTAGTTGTCCGATTATTCAAACTACTAAAACTCTTTTAGAAACTTATCGCCCTATTATACTTCCAGTCATTCCCGCCTACAAAGTTTATCTAGGTCAGTTACAACAGCCATTTCAAGTTGGTAGTTATGAATTGGCCGACCTTAAAAAGGAGTTGCTTGCAGCGGGTGTGACAAAACGATCCTTCAAACCATTCTTGTGCCTGTCCTTTCTTTTGTTTACCCTTCAGACCTGTCATTTGTTGCTGAACTTATCTTTTACAGTATAATGAAGTAGCCACTAAGATAATGTTATTTTACCTAACTTTTCAGTGTAATTTAATGTAGACCTAGGCTTTCTGAGAGAGTTGGTGACACACGGTGTGGATGGTAGATGCATGTATAACTTTAATGCTTTGACAATAAAGCACACTTTCATATATAGTCCCTAGCCTGGCTTATCACTATTTATTTTTCTTCCGCTATGTAAGCCCCTATTTAACTTAAAAGCAAATTATATACTTCCTGATAGGCTGGCTTTGCTCTTTCAATTTATATTGTTTTAGTTTTTCTCCTTAAGTTCAAGTAATGTCAAAACTAAAATACCATCCTAAGTTTCATTCGTACCCTGGGAGTACGTGTAGACAGCGGTCCTACAAATATCCTAGTCATTTCCGAATAATCAAGAGGTTCAGTAACGCGCCGCTCATTTGCCGAAACGGGAGAGTTCCCTTCCCGAATTGAATTTGATTTGATTTAGCTTATCCCTCCCGAACAAATGAGGTGCAACATATCTCAAAAGAGTTGGGTTCCATCTATTCACCATAATCTACAACGTTCACAAGATCTCTATTCACCATAATCTACAACGTTCACAAAATCTACCCATACAAACAATGGGAAGAACCCATGGTTGAAGAACACCACACAAATACAGGTTATGGAGACAAACTTAAAGCCCATGTGATGTATGTTGACGCCGTTGACGCAGGGGTAACAACAATCTTGGAGGAAGGTACGCCGGAGTGGGTGTGTTTTTGGGGAATGGTGTCAGGAGAAACCGTTCAGTTTATTTAGGAGGTGGTAATCTAACCAATCAATATGCTGAGTTATACACAATGCGTGTGGGGTTTTCTATGGCTTGGAATATCGATGATTACTATGGTCAGAAATATTTAGGTAAGTCAGATTCAAAATATGCAATAAACTGTTTAACCATATGGAGCCACAAATGAATGAATGATGGCTGGCTCAACTTTTATGGTTATGAGGTAGCTAACAAACGAATAATACAACAATGATTAGATTTGATTTGTAAAATTAATTATGTTATGAGGAGAGTGAATGGGGTAACATTGATAATTATTATTAATTACCTTTTCCAAACAGAATTTGCCTGTTCAAAGATTAAACCTAAGTATTGCATCAACCGTGGTACATATAGGTTAATTCTAATGCAGTTTTCATTTTTGAGTTTTATTTCTTTTAATTTTACTTTTCAAAAATTTTAAATGTTAGCTGGAATTTCTACTTTTTGTAATAACTTTCTATCAAAAACCATTTACTTTCTATCATAACTGTCAAAAAATCAATTTACTTATCTCTTCTAAGAAGTCCAGAACTCTTCAGTCGTTTATGACGTGAGATTGGTCAAGTGGCCATAACTAGGCAATTCGAAAATCAACAAGAGGGCTTACAGCACGAAGGCTTCTAATCCAAATGCAGTTCCAATACAATACTAGACTTTATAGTTAAGTGAGAGAGCGCAAGGTTGTAATGGTCCAATAAAATCCAGGAAATGAGAGTAATAATAGTAATAAAATAATAAGACAGAACACAAAAGAGCTAAAGTTAGATGAAGCACTTCACTAGGTAAATCTAAATATCTATGGGATGATTCCATCTTCTCCCTGAGTACAGGCCAGATTTCTTTACCCCACTCCCCACATTACTTAAACATACACACATCAATTAGTTATTAATAATACAGAGAGATAAACTATACAATAGCTAGACGAAAAAACCAGTTAAAATTCTCCCAAAAGCTGAAATACTTTGCTTACCAGATGATATCACTAATTCTCATTTCGATCTTTACAAAATCTGAAATAACAAGTTTTTGCTAGTTGTATATACTAATCATCACTATCCTGTCCACCCCTCATTGGCCGGACTATTCTTAGATTCAATCCTATTCTACTCTTGGAGCTCTGCTTAGAGTCAACATCATCACTTACTTTAGCTCTTAATTGATTTTCTTTACCAAAACTTCTTGTCAATCCCGAGGTTGTCGAATTATGAGAAGGAAGCTTCGTGGATTTAACTCTATCTCCAAGATGGTTTAGCTTATTTTGAAAATTTTCAGAATCCTCTGACATTAAAATTTCCTTCTCTTGTAATTGCTTTTCCAATTCTTTAATGGTGACACTTTTGGATTCACTAATCTGCTGCAAAGACTTAATATCCTTAACTAATTGAATATTTTGTTTATCCATTTGATCGATGTGGTCCGAAAACTGTGAAAGTGCAGCTTCCAGAGAATTAATTTTGGATAAGTCTTGTTCTCTGGACTTCAATTGTACTTCAAGACTAACCATCTTTTGGGATTTAAGCTCAAGCTCTTTGACTAAGTCTGTTTGAGTAGATTTCAATTCTAAAATTGTGTCATTCAACTTAAAATTGTTGTCTGCATTGGACAAGCCTTCAGAACCTTTTAGTTTCTTATACATTTCAAGCTCTCTTCTAAGTAAAATATTTTCCTCTTCCAATGCTTTATTTGTTTGTTCAAGTTTCTTTATTCTCTTCTTTTTCTCTTCGTTATAACTTGCTTGTTCTAAATATCTCTTCTTGAGTTCATTAGTACTAAGTTCACTATTAATATGAACACTGTTTTTGATTTGCTTTGCTCTAGTAGCAAATCTAAGAGTCGATAAAGTTTCTAGTTCATTGTAAGAAGATGGAGAGCAATTAACAATTAATGTAGTCCTGGAATTACCACCTAATGATTCCTGTAAAATTCTAGTTAGCTTTGAATCCCTATACGGTATATGAAATGACTTTCCATCAGTTAAAGAGTTGATAACATTTCCCAAAGCAGATAGAGAAGAGTTAATTTTTTTTGCCTCTTCAAGTATTTGACCTGATGCTCCTGTCTTGTGAATCTTTTCTGAACCTGCCAAGTCAACCAAAAATAAATTTCCAGATTTTGTGATCCCATCTTCTAAGTTCTTGGAATTCAGTCTGATTTGAAAAATGGCATGTGATCTAGAACTCTGCTCATTCATATTTGTTACACCAGTGCTTCTATTTATATTTCCTTGTTCCAGTATGGTGTATACATCAGACAGGTTTCCAACGTATAATGTTTCAAGATTAGAAACGAAAATTCCTTCCACCTTGGTTTCATGAATCTTTAATTTGTTATTGTTCTTTGGGTTTAAAAGATCTCTTAGGGCTTCATTATATATCTCCATGTATGAAACACCAACAGTATATTCTAAAGTTTTTGGTGACTCTTCTATAATTTGAAAAATGCGCTCAAATATTCTAGGGGTAAGACCTTGTCTTTCTTCTGATTCCAAATCACCCATAATCGTATACGATTTTCCTGAACCAGTTTGACCATAACATAACACCGTTCCATTATAACCTTGAGACAAATCATCAATTGCTTGCTTGACTGAATAGTTAAATATGTCTTCTTGACGGGATGAATCATCAAACACGTTATCGAATGCAAACTGTTGCTGGTTTCTAGTCGTAATAACGGCATTGCCACCATCATCTTCAAATGAAAATACTCTTTCCGAACCTTTGAGTTCTTCTAATTGATTCTGCGGTCTGAACCTTGCCACCACTTTGATATTTGTATTTGTCACTGGCATTTGCAATTGAGGCAGACTAATGCTGGCCAACGATTTTGTGGGAGAACAAGACCTGGAAATTTTCTTTTCTGGTGAAAGAGATCTTGCTGGAGAGTACATATCACGGCTCATTGAAAGGTATTTAATTAATTAAGTTAAAGGTTGCAACAAGTACGAGTATATGTACAGGCTTCGAAATTGGAAACTGTATATATTTTGCTGCTTGTTGTTTTTGTTTTCGTTTTTGCGAAAGTGATTAGTGTTAAGCCCCGAAGCCTCGAAGCTGTTAACAACGCCACTCCAATCCACGTCAAGTGGCGAGTGCACCAGCCGCAGAAAATCTGGCTTTGAATTAGCTCGCTTGATTTGCCTTCAACTCCAAAAAGGTCGACTTTGTACTTTCTATTATTCCAACAGCCAAACCTGTTATCTATAAAATATACCAGATGTCACAGTCCATCATATTGGTATACAATTTCCAGTCGTATAGGATCAAGACTTCTCCTGCTCAACTTTTAAGTCAATTGGTTAACGAAGGTTGCAATCATTTCAAACTCGAAAGCCCAGACACATACTCTTTGAAACATGGTAAGAACAATCTAGACCTTTCTCTTCCTGTTAGATTTGCTAATTTACCTCAAGGATCTAGGCTAGAATTGGTTCAGATAACTAGCTTAGCCGAAAAAAAAAGTTCCATGAAAAATGGGGCCTCTTCATCCAAAGTCACCATCAAATTACAGATTTTTCCACCTCAAAATGACTCTAGCTTTCATTCACCTTCAGCTAATTCTTTAGTTAAGCAGTTTAACTCGTCTGATTTGGTTTTGGATTTATTGAAATCATTTGAGAAATCGTTATCTGAAACATTAGTGAACAGAAATGGTTACGAGACGATTGTTCAAAGTTTCACCGCAACTTTAAATTCAATTTCTGAGTTTGAATCAACAACTCTAGGTTCTCTAGGACTACAATCAGGTAATCATTCTTTAAGACTAAGATTTAAAACACTCCCTGGATTCGTAGCATCAGCAGCCAAACAATCTCATTCAAAAAGTATAGATACAATGGATAAAGGTGATCAGAACAGAAAAATAGAGTGCTCCAAAAATATAGATACAGCGGATAAGACCAGAAATGTGGAGGAATCACCAGAAATATCAGATATGAAATCATCAATCATAGAGCAAGATATAGCTCATGAATTACCACAAATAGAAGTTTATAAGAATATTGCTTCTAAGCCTATTCAACGCTATGAACATGAAGAATCCACCTATGAAATGAGCATTGATCAAGCGAGATTATACCAGTCTATGCTATCTCGACAGGCAGGTTCCAAGCAAATGATGTCAAAAAGACAGCGTGATGAATTGTCTGCTAAAAACAAAAGAAAGATCGAGTTTGATGACTGCATTATCCGTATCAAATTTCCGGACCAAAATACCGTTCAACTAACGTTACCAGCAAGAAAGACTACTCTACGTGACTTATATAATGTTTTAGTTAATGATGTTTTATTCTTAGATGAAGAAGAGTTAGAATTTTACAAAAGAGATGAAGCCCTTTTATTTGAATTAGACATACCTTATCCAAGAACTTCAGTTTTATCTAGTTTGGATGATTTTGATAAAGAATTAGTTAACCACTGTGGTTTTAGTCACAGATCGTTATTAGTTTTGAAGCAGGATACTCCAAAGACACAATATATTAAGGATAAGTACCTCCAAAAAGCCAAAACTTTGAATGATCTTGATGAGGTTAAATTAGAATCCTCCAGGGGAGAATTGGGAGACAACCCTCCTTCTACATCAAAGAAGTTGCCATTTTTTTCCAATAGCTCTGAGTCGAATACATCTTCCCATAAGAAGAAGGTTCCAAAATGGTTCACTATGGGAAAGAAATGAAATAGTTAAGTAACTTAGCTCTGAATTTCTTGATTGCTTTACTAGAGTGTGTCGCATTTTGTGTAAATTGAGAAATAACGTGTTAAAACATAAAATATATATACAACCATTTTAATTAACGTTAATGAAATCAATATTATATAAATAGGGTAAGAACTGTTAGTAAATTACTATTTCTCTTCATCTTTCTTGTAGAAATTATCAAACAACTCATCCATGTCTTCCAATTCCACACCAGTAGTTTCGGGGTAATATCTATAAACCACACAACAACTAATAAAACAGGAAACGCCATAAATCAAGTATAATCTCCATTTGATTAATTTTAATAGTTCAGGACTGATCTCCCCAACCACAAAATTACTAAACCAATTGATAGATGTACCGATGGCAGAACCGACGGCTCTTGCATAAGAATCAGAGTAGATTTCAGCATTATAAAGCCAGGCTATGGGTCCCCAAGAGAATCCAAAGGCGAACATATACATAACGATGACTATAGCAACCATTATGGAACCCTCTTTCGTTTTAAATGAATTAAATATACCAGCTAGTACCAGACAAACACACATAATTGAACCACCAACTAGAAGTAATCTTCTACGACCACCTATTCTTTCATTGTCCACTACAAACCAGGGGATTAACGTCGAGCCAATGTATATCAAAGCATTAATCCCACTTAAAAGAAAACTGGATCTCCCCTCAAACCCGATTTGCTTAAAAATCATGGGCTGGTAATAAGCAACAAGATTGATTCCGTTGAACTGAGCAAAGAAAAGAGATGAAGATCCAATAAGAATTCTCTTTCTATTTCTTTTAACAACATTCATGAAACTTCTTTCACTTTTAGAGAGTCGTGCTCTTTCAGATTCAATACTATTTTTAATGATGAAGAACTCTTTCTTTGCTTTACCTGGTTCGTAGTGCTCTGAATCATAATGAAATAACTTTAAAATTCGGAATCCTTCTCTGTCCTGGTTCGTTACTAACAACCATCTAGGTGATTCAACTAACGAAAATCCACCAAAAAAAAGAACCACTCCAAGTAGAACCTGAACCAATAAAGGAATCTTCCAAGAATTTTCACCTGAAATATATGAACAACCGTAATCCAACCATATACTTGAAGCAAAACCTGCAATATTACCAGTAAATTCAATAGCACCATAAAGACCTCTTTGCTCGTGTGGAGAACACTCACTTTGAAACAACGGAACAATAGAACTTAGAAAACCTATACCTATACCCGAAATAATTCTTCCTATAAGCATCATCCATAAAACGGGGGCAAATGTTTGGAAACACCCGCCAACACAAAACACCAACGCACCAAGTATTATTGTATACTTTCTTCCATATTTATTTGAAATGTAAGGCACTAACATAGCAGAAAACATTGCACTTAATTCAAGCAATGCAATCAAGGTTCCAATTTCAATATCATCTGGATTATTAAAGTAATTTAAAAATGATTTCTCACTGATAATGATAGACATGACTCCTTGTTCAAAACCAAAGAGATACACACCGATTGAACTAAATATGGAGGTAAAGTAAAGCAATTTCTTTCCTTTAAGCCTTGCTTTTGGGTCTATGTCAAAGTTCACATGTTGATATTTGTGTTCAAAATTGTTCAAACTATTTTCATCCTGATTCGTTGCAAATGGATTTATAGTTAGGTCATCTTCTAGGGCTTCATCATATTCGTCATCACTAGTGTGAATGCGTTCAACCAGGTTGGAATGCGGATTTGAAGTGATAGGGTCCCACTGCGAAAAACTAGGGTCTGTAGGAAGAGACTGTAGTTCGACGTGCTGGAACGTGTTCAGGTCATCTTCATTACGTAACTGAGCCGAAGAAGGTTCCGGGATGGACTGTCGTTGGTTTGGGACTCTCTTGTAAGACATGATGTTACACCGAGCTAGAAATAGAGCTAGATAAAGGGAGAAATAACTAGATTAACTCTTGAGAAGAGAAAAACCACAACACGAAACTCACCACATCGAAACATCCAAATACAGGTGGCCTCTCCTACTTTCCTCTCGGAGTCTCGCTTATCTGCTGGGGTACAGATTGCCATGACGTCATATGTAAAAAATAAATGTATTTAATAATTGTACTGTATATATAAAAACTATTTCAAACTACGGATGGTTCTATCAAAGTAAAAGAGTTCTCCAACAAATCTATGGAAATCTTCGTCTTCTATAGCTTCGTTCAGCGCAGGTAACTGTTGTCCAGCGTATCCGGTGTATCTACCACTAGTGAACACAGTATGTTTAAACCAAGGTCTTTCGTGGAGCCCTTCTGACTTCAAGAACCGTCTTTCAAAATACTTCAATTTTCCATTAGCTCTGCGAACTTGAATAGTCACTTTGATCTTCTCAAAAAAGGATAAGTTGGACCAATCTTGTAGTTTCAATTCCAAATCTTTCAAATGCTCATCAAATGCGGTAGAAGAAACGAGCAGATCTTCCAAATCAGTATTAATTTGATCAATGAAATCAGCTAAAGTAGTACTATTTCCAGAAGAAGATCTTATATTATGAGAACATTTCAATTTATGGTCTAGCCATTCTTGAGAGACGTCCAGTTTGTTAAAAAAAGCGGCCAATTGAACACTGTAATCTGCTGTTCTAAATTTCAATAATTTATTCTCGCTCAAATTAAGAGCAAGCAGGCCCACGTACTTAGCCATCAAGTTATGAAATTTATAGCCAGGATCACCAAACTTAGACATCCAAGTATAAGAGTCGTAAATAGAGTGATAATGATAAACTGGGGAATTCTTTAAGCTGTTACTAAAACCGAAATCAACTGAAGGAATACCAAGATGATCTAAGAAAACAGTATAATCGGATCCAGATCCTAAATGATGAATCGTATCATTTGAAACCTCTTTAAAATGATCGTATAAGGTAATATTCGAATCAGGATAAGATAATAAATCACCAGTTTCTCTCAATAGGCTATACAACAACGGTGAAGCACCAAGTTTCAAATTACCACCAATAGCAGCAACATCCAAATTCAAATATGCCACTACCTTATGCTTTAACATTTTGCTATAATATTCACCGAACTCAGTTGAACCAATTAACCCATATTCCTCACCATCCCAACTTGCTAACCAAATGGATCTTTTTGGTTTCCAACCCAATTTAAGTAAGGCGCCTAAGCCTCTTGCAATTTCCATCATCACAGCAGAGCCAGAATGTGGGTCTCCAGCTGCAGGTACCCAAGAATCATGATGGTTACCTATAATAATAACATCATCTTTATTTTCACCTTCAATCTTTGCCATAATATTGTGCATAGTAGAAATATTGAAGTCTTGCTTATTATAAAGGTTCAACTCATATTGAGGGTTTGGACCGACAGAATAATCAAAGCCTTTAATTAACCCTTTTTGCCAATGAGAGAATTTAGGACCATGACCAGATAGAGCCTTCAATATAGGTGTGACCTCCCTATAAGAAATAGGTAAAGCAGGAATGAGTGGAATGTTATCATATGGGTCAGTTCTCGATTTATTTTCACCAGGTTTAATGGCATAACCAGGAGAAGATGGATCACCGGGGCCATATGATAAAAACTGAGCGGAACCCCTTTGAATTGCACTGGGGTTTCTGGCAAAACCTTTAGGATATGCCTTATACCCATTTTCCAAGACAACTTCTCCATCGTCAAAAGGATCTGTATATAATAAAGCTGCAACCATTCCATGATCCTGAGCAAATTTCACTTTTAATCCACGAAAAATTCCACCATATCTGATAACAGCAATCTTTCCTTTCAAATGAACGCCTGCTTCAACTAAAGTATCAAAATCTTCCTTAGTACCATAATTGCAATATATATATGAGGCTGTAACATTACCTGAATTTGCATAACCTAGAAATGCTGGCACAAAGATCTCTGAAGTTGGGTCCTCTGCTATCACATCTTCTCTAAGAGAAGGCTTATAAATCAAAGATTGATTTCCAGTACCGATAAGGGATAAAGATTGATCTAGTGGATATCCTATGTAAACATCATACTCGTCAATTTCAGCCGGTAAGCCAAATGATTCAAACATGCCCTTTGCCCAGTACACCATACCTAGATTAGTTCCAGTTAATTGGTTGTCTCTTGAATAAGCGTACGACCAATTAGAAGCTAAATTGAGTTTAAGAGCATCTAAATAAATTTCCGAGACATCATCTTCTTCATTTAACTGCCACTTATAGATTTCAGAAGGTGAAAGTTGACTTGAAAACTTCAAAAGAAGTGTGGCAAATAGTACAA
This sequence comes from Ambrosiozyma philentoma, assembly GCA_003707675.3. Classification (NCBI taxonomy): domain Eukaryota; kingdom Fungi; phylum Ascomycota; class Pichiomycetes; order Pichiales; family Pichiaceae; genus Ambrosiozyma; species Ambrosiozyma philentoma. Next base: position 36,062 of record PPKZ03000005.1, read on the forward strand.
CAATAAGAACCAGTCCGTTTCTGAATCCGTTTCTGAAAAGAGTGGATCTCTCTTTGGAAGAAGAAGACCCTTCATATTCAGCAAATTGGGACAATTGCCTCTTCTCAGTATCTAGTTCTATGGATCTTACCATGATTATATTTCTAAAGAGACGATGAGAGATCACAGGTAAGAAAAGAGCCAAAGGAGATGTAGACCTCGTACAATCCAAATTGGAATACTAGAGATAAGAAGCTATTGTCCCGGGCCTCCTTGACAAGCACTTTGTCCACGGAGTAGTACCGACTGCCGAGCACTTATGCTGTCGACGATTTATTGTTGGCGCAATTTATTTAACTGTTGGCGCTTTTAAGAATATTTTTGATTTGTTTGCCCTGGATCGTTCCTTTCAAAACCTGATTCCGATATCCCTCCAGTGTATTCCCAGCCGTTATAAACAACTTTTTATAGGTACTTATAGAATTTCGGCTATGGCACCAGCTAGTTCAATAACAAAATCGACAGGCTTTTTTCTCTCTGACTTGATTATAAAACTATACTATGAATATCAAGGTGCCAAAAAACAAGGCAACACGCTTACACAACTGAACACAAATGTCAAACCGACATTAAAACATTTTCAGAATTTACCACTAGAGACAAGAATTAATTTGAGCTTTCTTGGATTCATTTTTGGGTTTGTGCTTTTTATTTTACCAATTAGCATTATTGTGAAGATTATTCTAGCAGGAACTCTTTCTCTATTGGTAACCATCCCTTTGCTATCACAATTCTTTTTCTTTAGCATGCCTATTCTTGCTTGGGTGTTTTTATTTTTTTCTGCTGCAAAAATTCCACTTGGCTTAAAACCTCCTATTTCCGTTAAATTTTTGCCAGCAATGGAAACAATATTATATGGTGACGATCTATCCGATATTTTGGCCTCATACACAAACGTTTTTTTGGATATTTTTGCTTGGTTGCCTTATGGTATAATTCATTTTGCAGGTCCTTTTATTGTTGCAGCCTTGATTTGGCTTTTTGGCCCCCCTACTGCTCTTAGATCCTTTGGATGGGCCTTTGGATACATGAGTTTGACTGGTGTGATCATTCAAATGCTATTACCAGCGGCTCCTCCTTGGTATAAGAACTTATATGGACTACAACCTGCTCACTATGATATGAATGGCTCTCCTGGTGGCCTTGGACGTATGGATGGTTATTTTGGTTTTGATATGTATACAACGGCATTTAGTACTGCTCCAGTGATTTTTGGAGCTTTTCCATCTTTACATTCAGGTATGTCCACAATGAGTGCTTTATGGCTTCATTATCTTTTTCCTCAAGGGAAGACATTTTTTGTAGTCTACGTTTGTTGGCTATGGTGGTCTACAATGTATCTTACACATCACTATTTTTTTGACTTAACAGCAGGTTCAGTTTTGGCAATGTCTTTTTTTTATTACGCAAAGTTTAAATGGCTCCCGGTTAAAAGGAACGATTGCTTTTGCAGATTTAATTATACCTCAATTGAGCTGGAGAATCTAGCTGCATCTGACCCACTAAATACTGATGGATTTACCATTAATTTGGACAGCCAGGATGTTGAACTCAGTGATGTACTAGACAGTTCAAGTACAGGTCAATCAACCCCAATAATGGAAGAAGGCCCTGCTTCTACACCAGCAACTTCAATAATGAATATATGATTTAATAAGTGAATTATTAGATTTATGGGATAGTCCCTATCTATCTGTCCGTATATTATCAGACTCACACTCTTGAGATAAGCATAGTTTATAGGGGACACTGGTATACGATTTTTTTTTCTTTTCTTTTTTTAAAAATACTTCACTCTTTAATTGATATTGTAATGACTGTACATTAACTAATTTAATCTTCACTATTTTTGCCCTTAGAGTGTTGGGTGAAATAGGATCACAATCGCAATAATAGTCATAACCACATTTTAGAGATACAAATACTATAAATCTATTTAGGTTTAGTTGTCTTAAAATCGAGAAGCAAGTGGTTAAAAACATCTTCGTTTTCATTCATCTTATGAGCATCTTTTGGTGGATTGACCTGGGAAATATTCTGTCTTGAAATGTTACTATCAGAAATTGGTTGAAGAGACGAGTCAAATAAGTAATTTTGGTGTTGAGTGACACTCGACTTTGGTAAAATAGGAGAAATGGGAGTAGTAGTAGGAGCTGTAGAAAATAAATCAAGTATATCCTTTCCAGTACCAATTGAATTCTTGGTATTTACATCAGACGATGTATTTGGATGGGATTCGGGGATACTTAAGCTAGTTTGAAAACCTCCAAACTCCTCATCCTCATCACTATCACTTGATTCATGCTTGATGTTGGCAGACAGATTATATATATTGACACCAGGCTCTGCCTTATCTTCATAATCATCTATTATATCCATAAAGTCGGACCTTTCTGCGTAGTCCTCATGCTTGTACTTAACATGATTGAAATTATAATGTGGATCTCGATCAGTCTTTGTTAAATTAATAAAATTATTATCCTCATCTCCAAGGCTGATTGAATTGGTCTTTTTTCTGGTCTTGGAAGGGGAAGTCACCAGTGTTCCTATTTGTTTAGAGATTGAAGAAACACTAGATCTGGCAAATGGATCTTTATCTTTACGAAATGTTCCAGCATTGAAAGTACCCAAGGTACTCTCTTCATAGAACAAATTTGAAGGTCTTCTACCAGCAGTAACAGATTTAGTCTTATCCTGAGCCAAAGATGGATGAAATTTGATCCTTTCATTTCTCAAAAGATCAGAGTTTTCAATAAGATCAATTAATTTTCCACTCAGTTGGTTAATTTGCTTTTCATGATTCAAATTTAAATTATCGTATGACACGGTAACTTTATAACTTCTTAGTCTATTCAAGGTTAGTTTATGCCTTTTGATGTCACCAGTCACATCATACTCCAACATTCCGCCTCGTTCCGTGAAACAATTTAAAAGTAAGAATTCTAGTAAGTTTAAACATTTAGTAATTATCACGAATTCATAGCCCTTTGTAACCAAATTCTTCTTCAAACTATCATACAAGCTTTTTGGTCTATGTGAAGAGTACTCATCTAGTCTATCAAATATAAAATTAATTGAAAATGTACCAACTTCTGAATCATAACTTGATTGATTAACATGAATATCATAATTATCATTACGATAAGCTTCTTGAGTATCGTAATAGTCCGTGGAGCCAGAAGGCCCAGTGTATGTAAGTATCCAGCTTAATAGCTGCTTCTTTTGAAGCGTAGTAGGGCCCCAAGCATCAGTGTTGGTTGATTCTCTGATCAAATTCTCAAGATTGGAATAACCGGAAAGAGCTGTTCATACTGGTTAGTATAGTAATAGGTGGGCAAAAAAACGGGGAGTCCAATTAGTTTAGAACATAACTTATTACATACCATTCTGTATCTTTCTAGTGGTTTGTCTGAAATCATATAACGACATCTTATAGAGTGGAAATGAATATATTTTGAAATTAACAGAAACAGTAGGGCCTAATTAAATGATCTTGAGAAGACATGATCACTAACACTATATCCCCCCCTAATGATAATTGCCGACTAAGCCGTCAGAGCAAACACAGCCTAGCTCCATAAAAGTCTACGTCGCGTCGACACACATAGCTCAATAAAGCTCTAATTTACATTGAATTACAGGATTTATCAAAATTCAAACGAATTGTATGTTTTTTGGTCATAAAAAAGAAAACAGAAAAATCAAAAAATCAAAAACTTAAAATTCAAACCATTGTAGACTTAATATTGACCCTCAAATCAGGTGAGACAATATAATAAAAAACTCATCATGTCTGAGAAATTTATAATTCACCAGAGTCAGTGATTTCAATCTTAGCTCTGGTAGCACCGGAGTTGGAACCTAAAGATTCAACCTTCTTGACAACATCGAAACCGTCAACAATTTCACCGAAAACAACGTGCTTACCATCTAACCAGGAGGTAACAACAGTGGTGATGAAGAATTGAGAACCGTTGGTGTTTGGACCAGCATTAGCCATAGATAATAAACCTGGCTTTGAGTGCTTGTGGATAAAGTTTTCATCTTGGAACTTGGAACCATAGATAGACTTACCACCGGTACCGTTAAAGTTAGTGAAATCACCACCTTGTAACATGAATTGTGGGATGACTCTGTGGAAAATGGAACCTTTGTAACCGAAACCCTTTTCACCAGTACATAAAGCTCTGAAGTTTTCAGCGGTCTTTGGAACATCGTCGTATAAAGAGAAGGTAATTCTACCTAATGGCTTACCTAAATAGATATGAGTTAGCAACAAAGGGCAACAATTATTAGTTAGTATGCAATTCAGTTAGACAAATTATAAAAGAAGTCAGATCAACGGCAATTACAGAAATGAACCCCAATTGCCCCCAAAAATAGTCTTCATAACCACTGAATGACCTGCCAGTAATAGATTCAAGTGTCAAAACTAAAAATTTGGTAAGTCTAAAGGACAAATCAATATCAGCTGGCATTAAATAAGGGAAAGCCGAAATCTTGCCACTCTAAAGGCACACCCGTCGAACGAATCAAAGGGATTTAAAAAAGAGAAGAAAATTGGACATACCATCAGCGGAAACGTCAAAAAAGGTCTTAGTCATTGTGAATATTTATGAGTATAGTCAATTCAGGAATTGATGAGGAACCAAGAAGAAAAGCAGTGTGATTTGGGGGGCAAAAAAGAGAAAAGTTTTTGAATAACTCGTTAAAGCTAGCTGCGGACACTGTATTGTATTGGCTCTTGACTTGCAACTATCGGGCAGGATTTTCTGCACGACTGTTTTGGCTTCCTCTTTTCTGCTCGAATATGAATAAATAATATATATGAGATCATATTCGAGCATAAACTGCCTAATGAGGCCGTGGAGAGCACCAAGCCAGGCCGGACGCCCGCGCAAAGTGGAGCAAAAACGTCATTGCGGCTTTCATGTTACGAGCCCTGGTACACGTGTTCACTGTTGGGTACTCCTAATATATGTACAGAAATGCTATTTACAGATTATATAATTTAGCTATCTAAGAACTTTAAAAACTCAAATACCTTCTTGGAAAAGTTTTTGAATTCATCTTTTTCTTGCTTCTTATCTAGATCTTCCCCACTACTCAATTTATCCGCAATCAGGGAAATTTCACGTCTATCGGTTTCTCCATTAGAAACTATCTCATAAATAACTAAAGATCCATCGTAATCTAACTCAATTGATCTCTTCTTATTTACTGTAGTGATCAAGTAAGGGACAGGCGCTTTATGACCTTCTAATTGAATATCTATCTTATGATTCTCCATAGCATTTGTTAACCTAGAGATAGAATCTTCCTCACTTATATTTAGAAGTCCTCTAGGCAATTTGTTAATGAACTTGAATAATGATTCTTGCTTTTTGGAGAAATCCAATTTATTATCAGATGCAGTATTAACCAACATCGAGTTATAACTGGCTTGGAACTTTAAATCTATTTTAGCTTCTGGTATTGGAACATAGACGTTCTTTTCAATTTCATTGACAAAAATGTCACAAGTATCAATATCAACCACCCCCTTATTCACACCAAACCAGATTTCAATGTTAGGTAATTCTTTAAAATTATTAAAACTATCATATCCATCTGGTAACAATTTCACTTGTAGCGAAACTTGAAAATGACTTTTTATTCCACCAACGGCACCAAATAGAGTTGCATTTTTATCGAATAAGCTTAACTTTGAGAGTTTCTTGTTAGCTTCAGGGAAACTTGAAAAGAAAAATGAGTTACTATCCGCAGACTTTTCTTGAAATAACACCTTACCAAAGGTAACATTAACTATTCTAGGAAGCCAGTTCTCATCGATACTCTTTTTAGATGGCACTAGATTATTGTAAACATCATCCAAGTTCAATTTTTTAAGAAGATCAACATCCTGTTTGGATTTTGGATCTGTAACATGACTAGCCTGATCAGTTTCTTCAAGTTCCTCGTTATATTCAGTCTCTCTAATTTCTTCCATTTCCTCAATTTTGTTGATTCCATTCGCGTTCTCAGTCTCAGTCTCAGGAGAAGCACCTTTGATAAAGTTATATTGTACCTTTTCTTGAGAAAGGCCAACCTCTTGTTGAAGAGTAGTAATTTCATCAAATAGAACTTCAGGACTAATAGAATCAGATAAAAGCTGCGTAGAGAGTCTCTTTTTAGGAGTCTTTAATCTATAGACAAAGTTTTCAACACCAGAAAGATACCATGGTAATGAAGGATCAAGTAATCTTTTGTAAACCAAATTATTAGATTTTTCTGGGATTAGATTCCTGTTGACGGATTTTTCTAATGTAGCTGAGTATTCCGTCGCCAATAATAGGGCAGACTTAGCTAACTTCAAATTACCATAATTGAAGGAGCTTAACATATAAAGTTGATCTTCGGCATTAACCTTATCAAAGTAGACATTACTCAAATTTTGTAAGAATTCTATAGGCATTTTTCTACCCTGGGACTTGAAAAAACCATCTAAATTAGACAAGTCAACCATGCTTGAGTGTAATGTGTTTAATATTTGGTTCCATGAAGTTTGGACAAAGTCAACAATACTAGGGTTACCTCTAACGACTAAAGTATCGTTATCTCCACCCAAGGATAATTTAGCACCCAAGGCTGACCAAGAACGGACAATATAACCATTATGTGAAAATAACATGAAAAGCTCTCTTCTGTTTTGTAACTGTATTCTGATTTCTATGTTTAATTCTTCCGATGCATCAACGGCATTGTCATTCATTTCGAGTTTCCAACATTTTTTAAGAATTAAGTCTACTAATTTTGTTTTTCTAATTGTTTTCGGAATCTTTCCAACACCTCTATTTTTAGCATACTCAGTTAACTGCTTGACTGTGTATGGTCCTTTCAAATCTACAACAAGTTGATTATATCTTTTAGTTGACACAAAACTTTTTTCGGGCTTAATTTCATCAATATTACGAAGCAATTCTTCATTATTTAAATTCTTCTTAAATACCATCAAACTTTTGACATCTCTCTCAAAATCAACCATATTGAAGTTATGAGAAGATGTCTTTGTATTAGCTTTCTCTGCAACAGGAATGAATTTTGAACTGATGTTCTTTTCCACCATTTCTAAAGGAGAATGTTTTCTTTTCAATGGATTTAATATTAAATGTTGATCGCTTGAAGATTTACCGGCTCCCTCCCAAGGAAGTTCAAAAATTGAATTTTCACCGTTATCCGTTTCCCAAGGGAGTTTGACATTTGAACCTCCGTCAGTTTCCCAAGAAAGATCAGAACCTGGATCTCCACCATCCATTTCCCAGGGAAGTTCAACCTCAGGCTGCCTGAGAGTATCATCCCAAGATAGTGGAAATTCGTTGTTAACTCCTTCGGAATTTTCTGAAGTATCTGAGTTCTTAGGCAAATAGTTTTCATTTTCCCAAAGTGAAGAAAGCTTACCAGTTTCCTTTTCATCATCTAAGTTGTTTTGATCTGCATCACTAATTCCCCAGGGTAAATCAAACTCATTATCCATCATTGTCTTGATATCATTTTTTAATTTGTCCTCATGACTTAATTCTGGAGTTGATACAGGTTTGACCGTATTAATATTTAGATTTTCTTTTGTATTCTCAATTCTTCCTTTAGAGAACAACATCTCTCTATTATTTATAAGTGAGTCAACCCCAACTGTCTGACTCTTCGAAGAAAGACTTTCATCCTTATTAATTGTATTATTCGCATTCGTATTCTCATCTAGAGCAGAAGGATCATTCAGAGGAGTTGTGGAATAGCACTTTCGACTGAATAAATATGAATTTTGAACGTTGAGAGAGACAGCCCTTCGTAGAAGCTGAGCTCTAGCGCTCAATAAGCTGTGAGAACGACGAACGAACATAAAACCAAAGGTGACTAGCTTAATCTAAAACTCTGTTCTAGATTTAAGTTATGATATGTGCAACCGTTTGAAAGAGTCGGCTACAAACTCCTGAGCTGCTTTTCAGTTTAGAACCTTCAAACTTTTTCGCACGCATATTTTTTTCAGGGAATCAAAGAACTTAAGAACTATACGCAGGGCACGGTAAATTTTTGATGATTAGGTCCTTTTTCCCTTTCTCACCATTCAATAAATGTCACAGAAGTATTTAGATGATTCAGATGATGTCTCAGATCTTGTTGAAGCTGACCCCCATTTCTTAAGATTAGAAACCCAGACAAAGAGGGTACCCGCACGAGATCAATTTGTTACCGAAGATAATTATACAGGAAACCAAGACATATACGGTATTATTAGCACTACCGAAGAGTCCCAAGATGAATCATCACAAGATTCAGGGACCAATATATCCACAGATACTGAGTTTAGTTTGGGTAGTCCAATACGGAGAAAGCACTTAAAACGCCGCCACAACTTCGATAATATTGACGATAAACCAAAATATCCAAGACTTGAATATTCAGAGTCTGATTTCCTGTCTTCAGAAATAGGTTACGAAAAACTACAAGAACCTGATTGCTCACAAAATTATCTTTCTGCAAGTCAATATGTTGATAAACATAGAAATTATTTTCAAGGAAATCAGAACTATTATAGTTTCTTTAATAAAGAGACCAAGGATTTCTTGAATTTCAGTACTGATAATAGTTATCCTCCTCTCGTTGGAACTTATATACGATTATCAAAAAGAAGGACTATACCGAGAATAATAGGAAAGTATACTAGCAATTCAGGTGATGGCTCTAGTTTTTGGTCATCTAGAGAAAAGAATTTGTTTTTTGAATTACTAGCAAGATATTCTATCCATCAAGTTGATATCATTAAGACCGAACTTCCCAATAAATCTGTATTTGAAATCTTGAATTACTATCAATTATTGAAATCTGAGACTAAAAAATGGAAGAGTAAGAAGAAGTACAAATTAGTTTCTATGAATGAAATGCCCAGAAGCTATGAAATGAGTGAAGAATTCTTACTTTTTGAAGAATCCCAAGCCTCAGAACTTCAAAGAATCTCCACAAGAAGGATGGATAAGAATCTTTTTGATTCACGTAGAAAAGATTCCTCCCCAGATTCTAAATACGATGATCTAATTAACGTGAAAGAACTTGAGAAAATTAATGATGTCATCTTCCCAGATAATAGAACACGAATACTTCCTCCAATTCAAAGGTTATTGATTGAGCTAACAGCTAGCTATACAAAAGAGTTATTGTCACTTCTTGTCCAATCCAGAGGTAATAAGCAAGGCTTCCAAATTGCTTTACGTATTTCTGGAAGAGAGATTGTACATGCCATTGAGAAACTTCAAAAAAGAAATAAGAGAATTCTTTTTTCAGAAATTATTAGCCCAGAGAAGCTCAACCCTCTTGATGGTAATGCTGCTTCGAAGCGTCCGACTGAAAGAAGAATAGCGGAAAGGCTTTTGACTAGAGAGATTCTACCACAATGCCAAGATTACGAACAAGCTAACATAGATGCTGGCATTTTCAGCGGTATTAAAAATGGGGCCAATTGCCAAAATGCTGAGAATGAAGATGAAGAAGGAAATGATGAGCATTACAATGAAAGTGCTGCGGATGGGTTAATTGATGAGATGACGTCTCACGACTTTGCTATAAACCACCCATTACCCATTGATGCACTTGAATCGTTCAAAGCTGATAAAGAAGATACTTCTTTGGGTGATGAGAGGGATCATTTATTTCACAGTCCAAATGATAGTCTTTATTCACAATTTTCGTACAATAAGGAAAATGAAAGTTCTATGAAAACCTTTCTCATGGAGACTTCAATGTTAAACTTATTGGATCATGAGGCATCTCTAAAATATGAACACATTTTGCTAAACTACATGACTTCTGATCCCGAACTAGTTAGATTCAACGATTTGGATATTTGTAAATGCTATGTGCTTAATAGCTATTATCCAGAGGTTCTAGGTATTGAAATTGAAACATCAGATGATTTACAAGATGCAAGCAATGCATTGGTTGGTTACCGCAGAACAAGTAATGATTATCAAGGTCTTTATTTCAATGAAGATAACCCATTTACTGTTCCTGATTTTGATGATGTTTCAAATGAGATGGTTCTTGATATGTCTTACAATTACAGTTTTTACTAAATAATTCAAGTATATATATATATATATATATATATATATCATTAAATAAAATAATAAATTATGCGTATCCTAATGAATATTGAACGAGTGATGATTAGATAGTTGTAGTTTCTAGTCCCTTTTTTACAGCGGTAACATCAGAATCTATATCAGCATCGGCAGCCAAACCTCTTTCAAAAATTTGTTTACCTGTCAATTTATCTTTATGAACAGCTTTAAATCTTTCATCTAATCTAACGTCATGCCCCATTTCTTTCCTAAACTTGACTCTCCAAGCTTCAAACGTTTCAGGAGTGACAGTCGTACCATTGAATTTTTTCTGTTCTTCCATTTCTCTTGCTTCTCTTTCTCCTTCAACTCTAATTTCTTCTTGCTGTAACTTTTCATTGAATAAAACTTCAGCTTGATCTTTTAAAGAAGATGCTAGAGTGAAAACACTAGGCATACCCACATTTTCTTCAGCTTCAACTTTTATCTTCCGGAGTAGCTCATTGAGATCATCTTTATCTAATTCAATTGTTTCGATTAAATGAAGTAATTTATGATGTTCGTGTTCCTCGTTATTATTATCGTCATTATCGTCATCGTCATCGTCATCGTATTCATAATCGGAATCATCATCATCTAGCATATCCGTATTTAGTTGAAGTTTACCAAAATCTAATTTTAATTCAGGTTCAACCTCGGGATAAGTTGGTGGGTACTTGACTTCTAACTCAAGAGCATGTTTTCTTTCAGATTCGACATCTAACAGTAAATTGATCGTGAAGTGAGATTCAGATAAAACAGTTAGTTCATCTGGGTAAATGCTTTCCAATATTTCAATTTCTTGTTGTTGTTCCTCTAATGGATCCATGATAATATTTTTGACCGTGATTTGGTGCTTCTGAAACGGTGACAAAGGAATAAAGAATTTGTCTGTGCTAGGGACTCCTTGTAACTAGTGAGCGCCCTTTGGTTGGTTGAAGCGGGAAAATTTTTTTGAGATTTTATTCACTACGCTGTGGTGGTAGTTCCTTTTATCGTCGAAGGTGCCATTCAATCCTTAGTTTTTTTTTACCAAGGATTCTTCAACTTGTTCCTTAATAATATATTAAAATAATCAAAGAAAATGTCATTAGATAATGAATTAGGACAGTTGATTGCTCAAGCTTCAGAGCTGTTGGCGTCTTCCCAGCCAGAAGATACCGTGGAACTATTAAAATCACAATATGATAAATACAATGAGAGCCCAGTTTACTTGCAAAGTTTAGGTGAATCTTTATTAGAGATGAATGACATGGAAAATGCATATGAAACATTAAACAAGGCCTGTAATTTGGACCCTGATGCGTCTTATGGTGTTGAGAAGTTCTTATATTTAGGTCAAATCATTGGTTCCGAAGACGGCGTGAAATTGCTTACCATTGCTTTAGAAAAAGTATTAAAGCAATTGAAGATAGTAGACGGTGGAATTCAAATGAGTGAACTTAACGAAGAATTTCAACTGTTATTGAATGCTTATGGCTCTTATGACCAAATACGAAAATATTTAATTAAAAGATTGAATCAAGGCATATTTGCAATTATTGAGATTTGGATGACAGATTTATGTATGGAAGAACAAGCAGAACAAGAATGTGAGAGATTAATTCAATTGGCCTTGCAATCCGACTCAAAAAATCCAGAGACTTGGTGTATATTATCTAGTATTAGAATTTCACAACAAAGAAATGATGAAGCGAAAGAAGCAATAGAAAACTCATGGAATTTATTTTCTAATAGAATATCTGAATTGGAAGATGTAACCAATAATGCTGAAGCTGATACTGATATCTCGGAAGCTCAATCAGAATACGTTGAATTGGAACAACCTTTAATAACATTAGCAAAATATGCAATCGAAATGGGATTATTCGAAGTAGCAATTGCAACTGCTTCGTCTGTCCAGGATATTAACGAGCAATCGGTTGAAAGTTTTTACTTGGAAGGGTTTTCATCCTATTTGAATGCTATTAGGTTACAAAATAGCATGTCTGATGAAAGTGGTTACCAGCTGTCTCAAAATTTCCAAGATTATTCGTTAAACACCAAGATTGACAAGAGTGACGAAAGTTGGAGTTTTATGAACGATTCTAGAGTTGCTTTAAGTAATGCATTTAAATTATTGCAGGTCGACTCCATTGATGCCGTAACTGACGACGAATTGAAAACAACCGTTAACAGTTTATTAGAACACGTCGGAGGATTTTTGATAAAAGAGAAGGATATTTCCAATATTAATGAAAACAATTGGGAGGATGAAATTCCGATGGATGAATAATGAATTAGATTAAGATGTGTCCATATTTGTGTACCTTTTTCTGCTTTTATTTTTTTTCAATTTTTTAATGCGATATAGATACTTAACTAATAATAATTCACAACTGTATATTATGGTACAAAATATGTAAATGTAGAGAAAAGAGATATTTACTTAGGAAGAAGAAGGAGAAGTTGATAGGTCAAACCATTATAATAAGTGAAGACTCTATAAACGAAATGTCCTTTGATATTACTAGTATGAGCATTAGTATTCTATAGTTGCATATTCTTCACCTTTTGGGTCAACGGCACTCTATCACCATTACGCTTTTTATTATTAACATCATCTTCATTATCAGAATCACCATCATAATCTTCCCATTGATCATCATCTTCATCAACATTATTGGTTCTGGCTGTCGTGTTTGTGTCTTGTAAAATGGAAGGTAGGAACGGTTTAGCAGTAGATATACTGTCATCAATAAACCCATCTTCATTATCGGTATCGCTGACTTCAGCGCTGTGATCACCATTACTTGACACCACTGTAGTTTCAACTGTAGCTTGATCTTGATCCTGATCTAGATCTTCTGAGTCAAATTCAGCAGTGGCAGCAGCTATGGCCTCTTCTAATTCTTCTTCAGTTAATATATGAATGTATTCAGAAGGAATTAGCCCAGTTTCTTCCGTATAAGGGTCGTGTGCAACCAGCCAACCATCTCCATATTCATAGTTAATGATAATGAGTTGATCTTCTACCAACTCCAGTTCATTTTCGTTCTCAGGTTGGAAAGGGTATAGTGCTATAGCATGTACCAAGTCTTCATCTTTATTGCTGTTGTCAAGTGGGTTGTTATTATCATCAGGTATGGGGTTATCATCTTTATCAAGTATAAGACCGTCATCATAGTTGTAATCGTAATCATCGTAGTCATAGTCGTCGTAGTCACTCTCTGAATCCTGGTCCTGATCCATGACACCATAGTGCAGAGGGTGACTTACATCATAAGCAAAGTCTTTAACTGATATAGTTCTGTTTGTAGTTGTCCTTAGGTTGTTATTTGGGGTTGACCGTGCCTCCTCCTCAGGCGACGTGGAGGCATTTGTATTGGAGGGGTCCTTTGGAGATGGAGGTTGGGAGGAGTCCTTGCTGGCTAGCAGGCTGTTTGTGGGAGTCACTTCTGGGTTCATGACAAGATGAAGAGTGTCACTGGAAGATAGGAAGGAGGTGTGGTGTGAAAGGTAATCTGAAGTTTGAAGTGCCAGCTTGATGGTTGTTTAAGGTCCAAATTTTGAGGAAGAACGAAAAACTTTTTGTAAGAGCTGTAAACAGTGAACAGGGATCAGTGAACACCATACAAAGACCACAAACACAACCTACCACAGCAAACCGTATTCACACATGACTACAGCACACAGACCCACATTCGACCATGCCAAAGGGAAGGCTAATAATAAACAGTCAACCATTCAGCACAAGAGATCACTCCCAGCCCATAAACAGTTGAAATACAGAAAGCGCCGGCCCTCTAACGACGCAGACTTTGACGATCTACCTCCTAACGACAGCAAACGATATCATCCGGAAGTCACTAAGAAATCAGTTCATGAGTTAAAAAGAGAGCTATTGATAGCCGAAGGTAAAGAATTGCCTGTTGCTGATGAAGACGATGATAAGTCAAGAACAGCACTAGAGGAGAGACGACAGAGATTACTGGTTGAAATGAAAGAAGTTGACGCATCATCATCTTCATCATCTGAAGAAGAAGGAAGTGATGATGAAAGAGAAGAACGTGGTTCCTCTGATGAGGAAAGTTCTGAAGGTTCCAACTCGTCGTCTGAAGATGAAGACGATGAAGAAGCTGAATTGTTAAAAGAACTAGAAAAGATACGAAAAGAGAAAGATTTGAAGAAACAGAAGGAGGAAGAAATAGAGTCTTCCAAGAGAGCAGCAAACTCCAATCCCTTGCTTCACTACGATGATGGAGATGAGGATAATGATGAAGCTAAGACGATTAAGAGATCGTGGAGGTCACAAGCAGTATTCTCTCACAATTCTGAGAGAAGCCGTAACACGAAGAATAAGGGCAAGAGCCAAATAGACGTCGAGTTTGTGAACGACATGTTGAAAAGCGACTTCCACCGTAAGTTCATGGATCGCCATGTTAAGTGATTTGTAGTTGTATAGTTATAGTTATAGTTATAGTTATGGTGTAAATATAGGTGAACATCAAGTAAACAGAATGAGAAGCGAGAGAGGCTTGAAGCAAAGACCGCTCCCACTCCCACTTCAACAACAACCGATCCCAGTCGGTCAGTCATTCTGCCAGCCAACGCCTTCACAAATCCTAGTTCATATAAAATACTCTATTCCCACTGTTTTCAGGATGATTTAGTTGTAATGGCTATTCCATCTGGTTTCAATAGTCCTAGCTATCTCCATGAATTTACTGAACTTGCTTGCTACCTCCCTGGTTTTGCAGTCAGTATCAGCAATCACCTCCGTTGAAAAACACAGCAAAAAACACAAAAACACCCTTACAAACATCCCTCCTTCAAGCAAGAAGAACAAATATGTCAGTTTAAATGCTTTCAAAAGGACGTCCTCAACTCTTTTCAAAAGAGATGAAGTAGACAGTGACGATGATGGATCATACGAAGACGTTGATCTAGGCCTCACTAATAGTATATATTACGTTGACCTAGAAATAGGTTCAGATAAACAACAAATAACAGCACAGTTGGACACAGGCTCTGCTGACTTTTGGGTATTCTCGGATGATAATGAGTATTGTGGATACAATCCTAGTGATACCCAAGGTATTGCTAATTGCGATAGGTATGGTGTATTTGATTTGAAAGATTCTGAAACTTTTGAACTAAACAATACTTTATTATTAATCTCATATGGAGACACAACTGAAGCGAAAGGTGTAATGGGTACTGATGATGTTTCCTTTGGTGATTTTGAAATATCGGATATGTCTTTTGGCGTTATTAGTCTATCTAATTCAAGTAATCCTGTATTAGGGATTGGCTTCAAAGGTCTACAGTCGGTTTATGATTACAATAATGATCCAGTTGAATATAACTCGTTACCGTATATAATGGCAGAACAAGATATCATCAATATTCCAGGCTATTCAATTAGTCTTTTACCCAGTGGATCAGGGGTCAATTCTACAATTACTTTTGGGGCTATTGATACAACTAGATATACCGGCCAATTATATACATTTCCAGTCCCTGATGAGCCTGCCCTAGACGAGCCAACGTTTTTAGCTTGCGTTATTACTGGACTTACAATGTCTGGTTCAGAAGGAAATATTACAATAGCAACAGGTTCTGGTTTTGCCAACTTTGATACAGGTAGCTCAGAATCATATTTCCCAGAAGATGTTTATCATTTCATAGGTGACAATTATTTTGAGTACAATTCCGATTACGATATCTACTATAATGAGTGTCAGTCTCTTTCAGATGAAACTTTGAATTTCAATCTCCAGGGTGCTGAATTTTCTGTTCCTCTAAGCTCTTTTATTAGTTCGGCTGATGATTATTTTCAAGTCTCCCACGATGAATGGGAAGGTACATGCATTTTCAATGTCGGTATTTATGAAGATAGCCAATTTTTATTAGGAGACACATTTTTAAGAAGTGTGTATTTGGTTGCTGACTTGGAAAATAAAGAGATTGCCTTAGGTTCTAGCGCTAATTTGGACTTAAATGATATTGGCGAATCAAACTTCGTTGAAATGGAGGACTCGATTCCTCAAGCTGTACAAGCGCCTGGCTACACTTCAGAAGCCTCTGGTCTCATAGTCAATGATAGTAGTACTTCATCAGCTTCTACCTATTCTAGCGAAAGTACCACCAACGCAAGCTTGTCGTTCCAATCCCAGAAGAGAAAGAAGAAGAGCAAGAAGAGCAAAAACCACTCCAGATCCCAAAGATCTTGATCTAGATCCTAGAGATTTGAGCCGCGCACACTTTTTCCTTCATAAATTTTTTTGTTGAAATATTTTGTACTTGATTTTTAATAAACCTGTAACTGTTCCTGATTTACCTTACCTTGTAAACATCCACAGATCTGAAAATGAAGCATCCATTTCAACAAGTACTATTAAATAAAAGTGGAGACTTGCTTTTTGCCTCATCAATTAACTCCATATTTGTCTTTAAGCTTACTGAAAGTGAAGTCAAATTGGCTGGCACTTGGACTGATGAGTTAGATCCAAACTATACATTATTAAAACAACATCAAGCCAAGCTTAAAGCTTTGGAAGAAGAAGAGGCTAAAAGATTAGCAGATGGTGAACCGGCTGAGAAGATTCAAAAGACTAATGATAAAAAGAAACTACCAAAGTTACCGAAAGCTGGCCCTGGTGCACCACCAACTTTCACTTATATTAGAGACATGAAACTTACAAGAAATGGAAAATACTTGATTATAACTACAGACAATGATAAAGCTGTTGTTTCTTTCAAGTTAGATGAATCGAAAGATAACATTTTAACTTTCATTAAGCGTCAACCTTTCCCAAAGAGACCTTCTTCAATTACAACGTCTGTTGATGATACTCAAATTATAATCAGTGACAAATTCGGGGATGTTTATAAAATTGATTTGCTCGATACAAAAGTGATGGAAGAGAAAGATTTAGAACCAATACTAGGTCATGTGTCTATGTTAACATCTATTGATAACGTCAATGATAAAGATGGTAAAGAATATGTTATAACAAGTGATAGGGATGAGCATATTAGAATCACTAATTATCCTACTACTTATGTTATCAAGAAATGGTTATTTGGTCATGAAGAATTTCTCTCAACCTTTGTGTTACCAACTTGGTTAAACAATGAAATAATAATCAGTGGTGGTGGAGATGATTTCATCTGTTCATGGAACTGGCAACAATATGGCAATGAGCTAATACAGAAAACCGATTTGAAAGAACTTGTTCAACCATACTTAACTGAAAAACATTTAGCCCCAGTGAAATTCCAAAATGAAACCAATAGTTTATTAGAGTTTTGTGTCTCACAGATCGTTCCTATCGATAAATTGCAAAAAATAATTGTTATTATTGAAAACACGCCTGTTTTTTTTGTTTTTGATATTTCATCAAATGGTGAATTGAAGTTTGACAAGAAAATCGAAACTAAGGCTAACATTGTTAGTGCTGCTAGCTCAGATAACAAATTAATAATTAGTATTGATGACAATGAACAGCAATTACAAGTTTACTCCTTAGATAATGATATTTCAAAGATTCAAGATGAAAGTAAACTAGTTTATGAAATCACCAGCTTAAATGGTTCTAACGTTGAATCAATTGATGAAGTTGTTCCATTATTCACTGTCGCTCAATTGAGAAAGAGAAGTGAACATTGAAGAATAGTACTTTTGTTTTTTTTGAAATATAATGAAGTTTTAATTAGAATTTATGTAGTTGTACAAATAGCAATATAATTTACAAAAATCCTTGGGATTTATAGTAGTGAGCCTGATCAAGGACTCCACGCATTAACAAGCCATTCATCCAGAGTGGGGAAGTACCATTAGCTGAAGATCTGCTAACACTACCAATAGTCCATTGAGATTCAATCAACTTGACATCAATAATCTCACCGCCAGGTCTTGTTTCTTTATTTCCGCTTTCAAGGTCATTTTCAACCGGTTCTGCGCAAGTTTTATGCTGCGCAAGCAAATTCTGTATCCAATCATTATCCACTTGCATACCATTAATGTAAGAGGAACAATGTGTCAGTTTAATAAGAACTGTAAGTCTACATTCCCAAACATCATTTTTCTTCGTCTCCTCAAAAATGGCATCATCCGAAACCTGGTCTAGTATACCTTTCAATTTTCTTGCGGTTTTACCGACAATCAAAAGGTTAGCAAATTCGTTTTTAAGGTTAATTAACAAACTAACTTCACTTGAACAAATTTGCAAAACCATTGTTCTCGAAACACCTTTATCTATAAAAGGTCTAGAATATCTTGCCAAACCAGAACCAGTAGGATCTAGCGAAACATTCGATCTTTTAACATCTTCATAATTTATCACTATTTCTTGGTCCCTAGAGAAAGGATTCTGATTTATTTTACATTTAATAAACTCCTGCTCCAATGCAAAAAAATTATAGTAACGGCATTCTTCAATTAAGTCTTTCCTATGTTCTGCATTTCTAATGTCAACAGTTTTTCCTTGTAATTTGTCTAATAAGTCTTGAAACAAACTTGCTGATCTAGTTGATACAAAAGGCATCATTTGAGGTGGTCGTATAAGATCTTTTAGTTCTTGAATTTTAAATGGGTCTATCATTGTAGCATTAAATGTAATGCTAAAATAATTTGGATAATTACCTTCAGAGGTTAACAACTCTTTGGAGATTCTAAAGCACCGTCCCCCAACATTCGCAAAAATATCATATTTCAATATTGATTCTCTTAATTTAATGAGATGATAATATAGAGAGTCTGCCAATAAATGCAAGAATTCGTTTTCATCTTCTATCCTTATTGAATAACCTTGTAGATGCATATATATCTTTTCAAAAACCTTGGGAGATCTGTCTATGAACAAGGTTTTGTTTTCATTTGCTGGATCCAAAAAGAAGGTTGTAAAATAAGATGGGCCATCCGATGACAACGAGGCTCCACTTAATTTGAAGAGCTTATATCCAATTTGTATTGAATACATGTGTTCATGAGGAAGTAATGGTGGAATCTGATTGCTTATTGGTAGTGAGGGTCTTCTCTTAGGCGGAGGTGGAGGTGGTGGTCTATTGACTCCTGTATTACCTATCATTGCAAGGTTTATTTTATATGATTTAGTTCAAGAGTTATTGGGAGTTTGGATAGGGTGTTGTTTGACAATGTTTGTAAGAGTGCTCTGTTTACCAACCACAGGTGAGTGGATAATAAAAGTTGGTGATTTATAAGCGAACCAGTTTGATGAGTAACAAACATTGGGTGCTCATAGTTGTTTAACACAGTACTTACTTACCATTAACAGATACAGAAACACTACTGGTTCCCGTGTAAACTACGTATATTAATGGCATCCGAACACGAAGTTCAAATCTCGAAATGTTATTAAAATACAAAAAAAGAATATACAGCGGTACAAAAAATAATACAATCCCAAATAAATAACCCAATCATACAAAATCTTGAAAATAAACTAGTTCCAAAACAGATATTATACTAGCTCTAGCTTTTTAAAACAGGGAAATTTCGTCGTATCATCTTAAATTCTTTATGGTATTAGCCGTATATGTGTGTAGTAGTTAAGTTAGGTCTCTGATGGTTCGTTTTCAATTTAGTTAACTAGAACTTCATGGCATGTGGCTTGTCACCACTCTTTAAGGAAAATGTAGTAGCTAAATATTGCTTTAATAATGGGGTTTTCTTAATTTCAGTAATTAATTGTTTATCAACAACTCTTTGATCTTCAATTCTCTCAGCTTTGATTTCTTTCTTACCAGAAGCATCCTTACCAAAAAATTCTGACTCTGATTTCTTAGAACTAGAGGTCTTTTCTCTTGCAAAGTAAGTAACGTCAAACTTAGATAACTCTAATCCAGATAATGACACCTTGGTGGAGGTGGCAATAACATATCTGGCATTAACTCTTCTTAATGGGACACCATTGATCTTGAAAGGGCCAGAAACTAATAGAGTGTTATCTTCCAAGTTCTTTAAGTAGACAACTCTCTTACCTCTGAATCTACCAGCTAGTAAGATCAACACAGTACCTGGAACTAAGGAAGGTCTTAACTTTTGAGGTCTGACGGTCTTTCTGGTTTGCTTTGGAACAGAAACCTTTTCAGCAGGATACCATTTGGCAGCAGGAGCAGTCATTGTCAGGAAAAAATAGCAAGTAAATTGACGAAAACAGCTAAAGCGTTTTTGTTTTGTACTGAAGAAGCAAGGTAGTACCGGTTAAAGGTTATCGTGAGTCATTTTCTAGAAGATAAAAAACAAGAATACCGGATCAAGTACCGGATTAAGGTCCGAATAGCACACTCAAACAGGACAGTGCGTGCTTTTTGCACCCCCCCCACACACCTCTAGTAAACGCGAAATTCTACAATTACTCTATGTTATATGAATCATGATATATTAAAGCAATGCAAACCCCTTTACAATCAGAAAAGCTGATTATTTGTTTAGTTCTTAGGGTATGCATAAGTAATAACAGCGAAACTATAAGATATTTTATCCCCACTATACACCCCCAAAACGGGTATCAATTCATAGGAACCAGCGCTGATTTCAGATTTTAATGTACTTGGATTACAGTAGATCTTGTAATGTTTATCATCTTCGAACATGACTTCAGAAAGGTTGTCGTTGAAACAAATTGAAACTTTCTTAGCTTTCTTAACTTGTTCCGTTTCGTTGTCGTCTTCAGAATCGTAATCGTAATCGTATTCAACAATTTCTTTAAAACTTAATCCACCCCATTCAATATTTGCACCCTTTGGCATTTCACTAACTTTGACAATTACAAAATTATCTCCGTATTCTAAGTCCTCTGAATTATACTTCTTGTAAGCCTCAGCAGTGACATCAAGCCATGCCTCATCCTTAATGAAGGCAACCATTAACAAATTTGATTGAACATTCATCACCTCTTTAACGTTATCTAAATGTTGTAAAGACAATAAAGTTGATAAAACTAAGTCATCACAAAGTTCCATGTTCCTTGGAATCAAAGGAATTTGACCACTTAAAGAAGCGATTTGATCACGTCTATCTATGATTGTTTGAGAGTATGGACCAATGTTAGAAGGAGCCCAATATGATCTACCTTGAACATGTAAGCCTTGCTTGAAACTTAAATTATCAATGACAGTGACAGAAAGCTGGGCTAAAACACCCACAGGCAAAACATTTGATTCCACACAAACACGGGCCGGTGGTAATGGATCTTTAAAGTAAGATTTGTATATAGAATTAATTTTCGCAAAATCTGCCATATCTTTTACAATTAAGGATGAGACTTGAATATTAGAAAATTTCAAGTCAGCAGATTGAAGTTCACTTTCTAATTGTTTAAATATATCTTCAATTTGCAATTCTAAAGCCTTTTGCTTCGATGTTATATTCGAAACAAATAATTTATTTCCCAATTTCGTAGAATTAAATTTCCAGTTCTGTGCATCTACTAAATTCTGGTCGTTCTTAATAGCATTAAATTTCTTTTCTTCATGGATCAATCCAGAAATTTCTTCAAATTTGGGCAGTAATAAGGCTGGCTCTTTAATATATTTTCTCCAGTCAGATACCACATGGAATGAATTTTTAGGTTCAACTTCAACTTTGACCTTCAAATACCACACATCATCATTAGTATGTCTGATGACTTGCTTATCTTTAATTATCAATCGTCCCTTTTCAAAGAAGGGGGCGTCTAGTACAAGAGTTTCAAATTCCCCTCCTTCACCACAAACATGCACACCAAACTTATCATTTAAAGACAGTAAAGTAGGGAATGCCTCTTGTAAAGTGATTCCTAAATGACTTTGATCTAAACCAATTGCTGCGACTTTAATGAATATAGCTTCCATGCCACTTTCGCACATTTCAGACATTAACTCAGTTTGATCTCTTTGCCAAAGGTAGGCCAAACTGGTTAGCCCCAATCTAGTGCAGACATCTTCAACTCTTGTCCTCTGATATGATGATAAAATAGCACCAACAGAAACTGCCTCAACATCGGGGTGGTTTTCCAAAACTGTGGACAATAATTTATATAAATCCTCCGTTTCATCATTTTCGGTTTTCTTATATTCTAATTTCTGATTCTTGGATTGCCCATTAATCTGTTGTCTATACATTGGCTTTCCTACACATTCGGAGTAGAAAGACAAGACGTCGTGGCCAACTGTTTGATACATAAATGAATCTATTTCATCTGAATCAGATGGGGGTGGATATAAATTAGCTAAACAAACTAGTTCATGTCCATTAGCAAGACAGTGAAGAATATTGAAACATGAATCTTTTCCCCCAGAAACTAAAGCAACAAATTTCATTATATATGATTATCAGGAAGGAAAATAAGTTGGTCTTTCAAAAATGAGAAGGCATAAAGATTATACTATAGTACTGACGATGATAGTGTTTTTCAGCTTTATTTTAATTTGCATGTAAGCGCCGCAGATCATCCTGGTGTAAGGATTAACAACACTAAACACCTGCAGTCATCACTCAAACTAAAAGACCGGCTTTCTTGCAGGACGAAAAACATAAAATAGAGATTTTTATTGGCGAACTTGATCTAGTTCATATTTCAGACAGGTTTTGATAGATCTCATCCAAGTTTTGAGTTCCATAAGATATATCTGGTCTACAACAATGAAGATCACTAAATTAAATGGTACACTTATAACTGATAAAACAGCAGGGTTTGAATTAAATTCAAGCAAGGTTATACAATTAAGGAGTAGGATATTAATGCATGCTGCTTCCAATAAGCAGTCTTCAGAGTATCGAAGATATAGAAGGCTTTTATTTGAAAAAGGTCTCTCCAAGGACTTAAGAGATAAACAGATTAAAGAAAAAGACAGGCAAATGGGAAGGTATGACAACATTGAATTATCAGATGCTGAAATAGAAATTCTTGCTGAATCCGAAAGAGTTGTTCAAAGTTTTAACAATCCTGGTGAAAGGTCGCAGAAAAAAGTCGATGTTCCTATCAGGAAAAGAAGGCTTTCCAAGAGAGAATTATCAAGTACTCCTGATTTTGAACCCAGTAAAAGACCCAGAGTTGGATCTTTACCATTTGCTAGTTCAATACCAAGCCATCCAGCCTCTATCCTAGTGAGTAAGAAATCACAAGTATCAAAATATTCTAACACACGGAAGACTGTTGCTTTCAGACTCGACGAGGATGATGCAGATTTACACGAATCTCATAAGAGGGCTGTTTCACCACCTCCTACTATTTTACTAGAGTTCCCTCAAAGAAGGACTAATCTCATTCCTCCAAAATCTTTGAGTAACAACAAGTTGGAGCAAAAACTTCCATCTCCTCCTCTTATTAAGTCCCATACAGATAATACCAACCCCGCTCAACAAGAACTGGATATGTTTTATCAATCAATTATTTCCAGTGATAAAAGTTCTTCTACATATTACAAAGAAGAAATAGAAGAAAAAGAGCAACCACCTCCACCTCCACCTCCACCAGTAAAAGAAGCGGGTACCAGATGTGCACAACGAGGTAGAAACTATCCATCTAATAGTATATACTCAGCACCTAGTGATGAAAGTGATAGTGATGATGATATTCTTGGGTCTATTTCTCATAGACCTGATGATGATGACGATGATACCAGAAATTTCATTTATTAAGAAACTTCAAACTTTCACTATATTAGTGTATGGCTGCCCTTTGCTATATTGTAGTCTTTTATTGTTTAACCTTTTCTATGTGATATTCTAATTTTAATTTTGGGCATGATGATTTATGGTATAGAAATACGATTTATTGCTTGTCCTACTGTATCATGGTCCCACAAAGAGCTCCAAAGTAAAAAATAATATAACAAGTAAATATTAGAAGAACTGAAAAAGTATAAACAGAATAACAAGGACTACAATAAAATAATAATTAATAGAAAAACGTAAATAGAGAACAAATTAGAAGTTAACACAAAACAATCATTTTAAAACCTTGGCGTATCTGGTTTCAGCATGCTTCACCATCTTTTGTAACCCAATAACAACAAACTGGTGAGTTATATTAGGAAATTTAGATCTATGTAAACCGAACCACTCTAATGGTGGTGTAGCATCACCTAAATCCTTAAGTTGCGGAGTTTCAATATGGGGTTCAGTAATAGCAACATACGTATAATTTTTGTCGGATTCAACATCTTTCAACTTATCCTCCAAATCAACAGTTTCAAGGAGTGATTCTTTATAGTTTCCTTCAAAGTTTTCATCAAACTTGCTTTCATCGTAGTTAGCAGTGAAGATTCTAAGAGCAGTTAATCTGGTCTTCAAAGTTGTAGCATGTGAATACCACATTTCACGAATAAAATAAACAGAGCCTAACTTCCAGCGCAAATCCACATTACCGCCGAATTTTAGGTCATAAGAATAATGAACCACGTTTGAATTAAAAGCCTGCCAAGTATCCATATTAATTTTCAATGAGGGGAACACAGAAAGATGACCACCATAATAAGTGTTGGCTAAAGTCACATATGATTCCACAGTATTCTCTTTAAGTGCTGCTTCAGTGGGCTTGCTCTTGAAGGTAGAAAGAGAAACAACAGCATCGTTGAGTTGAAGTTGTAGCCCGTTTTCCAGATTATCAGAAACACTTTGGGAAAAATTAGCTTTTGAAGATCCAACTCTGACCGCAATAACTTGTGAGTCTATCAATGTGGATGGGAAAACCAAAATTTGAAAAAGACCAAATTCAACATCCAAATTTGTACGAAGTTTTTGAATTGCATCCAAGAATGCATCAGTTAACTTAGATGAATCAGGAAGAGAGGCAGAAATCGGAGGTGTTGTGATTTCATCGCTATTAGGTGTTGCTGCCCCTGCAAAGATTCCATATCTATCAATTTCAGCATCACGCAAAACCTGACTGTAGGATATCTTAACATCTTGACTGATACGTAAGACAATGGTGTACAAATCCACAAAATTGGAAGCCGCAAATGCCGTCATGTAAACATTACATAGTTCCACAGAAGCCTTACCAACTAAATTATCAACTTGATTTTTCTTTCTTTGATTATATAAACTAACCATAGCATTCTTTGCATATGCAATGAAAAAAGAATGAAAGTCTAAAGACATTTTACATTGTAATGATTTAAACCCAGCAGTAAGTAACACCAAGGGAATTCCAGAAACTGAATGTTCCTGTCTCCATGATATAGCAGAAGCGGTTCTGATATTTTCAATAACAAAAACTCCACTCAATCTACCAACAGATTCAACCGAGAATTTTTCAAACTCTAATCTCAAGTTTTGATCCCAATTCATAGTCTTTCTAGAAATCGCCCAGAATTTATCAAATGAAACATTCAGAACTCCAAGTGAAGCACCAAAGTCAACTTTAGCTTGTACCTGAGCGATCAATAATGTGAAAATCCAGGGGAAGGCAGTTGTTGTATGAACCTCTCTGATAAATGAAGTTAGGGACTTAGATTCCTGAGGAGCTTCTTTAGCTGTAAATTGAACATCTTGGTAAACTTCGTTTGGAAGCCATATATCCACAAATAAGTCCAAATCTTGACGCTGTTGCATGTTGATATAAGCACCGATGTTAGAAACTTGACCAGTAATAGCTAATTCTTTCAGGCCAGTAGCAGACGCAAGAGAGCCATTCAAAATCATATTCTCAACATAAAGTGATCCAGTAATCTCTTTTGAATAAACATGTTGTAGCTCGGCTCTTAAATCCTGAACGTAGATCAGGCAGGATAAAAAATCAGTGTCAGTTCCAAAGTTCAAATATATACCCTTGGTAGAAACAGCGGCCTCTATATTAGCCCGCGGTTCACAACTCATCGATAATCTCTGTGGTTCCACTTTAAGAGAAACATTAAGCTTAACCTTTTCGAACACACGGTCTAGTTTAATATCAGCAGATCTCTCTGTTGTGCCACGTTGGACTGTACTATTTGATCTTTTCTGAACAGTTTGAGTGTCCTTCATCAAGTTTTTTATACCCTTTATGAGCTCATGAATAATAGGTACAGAAGCAGAGGAAACATTATTGTCAGTTTTGGAGGTAAGTGCTTCAATAGAAAGACTATGCTTCCTGGTACCTGAGCTGGCTTTTAGATATTGAACTGCCACTTGCAATGAGGGTGATTGCAAACATAAAGAAGGGATCTCACCATTGATTTTAAGATTTGGATTACTAACAAAGAACGAAGCTCCATTAAACTTGAAAATGCATCCAATCGATTTTACATCATCAGGAATATTATCAACAAAATCTTCAACAGTATTTTCAGTTGTAGAAGGAGTTTTCATGTCATTTAAATAAGGAGACACAGTATCCCACTTGTCCTGAACAGATGCAATTGAATTCCATAGGGGCTCAGAAATCAAGAAAAGATTTGTTTCCAATTTGAAATCAAGGGTATCACCATTAACTTTAACTGTATGACCATGTCCTCCCTCTTGTTTGGATCTATAATATATCATTTCAAATCTAGGAAAGAAAATACGATTACTAGCAACACTTTCAGTTTTTATAGAATAGAAACTCAATGGATTATCACTATGTGCACCAGATAGATACATACCAGTCATCAGAACTTTAGCAGCATTATTGGAAAAAAGAATTTCAGCACTTTCATACCCAAGGATCAATCCAGGTAATAAGTAAGGTTGGGTTCTGTAATCATGATCTTTCCTTGGAAATAACCAGCCGATGCAAAAATTATTTGATATTATTCTAATGGAAAACAGATTACAAAATGATTCAGAGCAAGCAGAAGTCGATTGAGTACTGAGATCAATATTCTTAGCAGTTGATTTCAAAATTAATGAAGAAGAACCAAGTGAAGATATTGACTTAAATACTTGGAAGTACACTTCAATCAACTCTTTCGTGAAATGTGGGTTCAAGACAAATCTGCAGAAATTACTAACAAGATTGAAACGATGAACTTCATCTTCCTTATCCTCTGCATTAATCATATCTAACTTAAAATGCATATCAAACATAGTAAACTTACTTGAGTGTGGGCCATTGAGAGCAAAGGTCAATTTGGTAGAGGGAAACTCGACAGTACCATATGGTTTGTTAATATTCAACTTTTTGTCAAAAGAATGTAAGTCAAGAGCTAGTTTTGAAGAGTCTAAAACAACTTGATCATCGTTAATTGTGACTATAACACCCATCACGCCAATAGTTAACTGTAAGTGATATCTAATAAGGTCAAGTATATCGGTTTCCTTTTCATCGCTTCCTTGTTGTGCTCGTAGTGTTTCATGATCAGTATGTAGCTGTAGTGTCTTCGAAACCTCTCTAATCTGTTTCGTTAATCGTTCGATGCTATTCTCAACTTTCAGATAATCAGCGTATCCAACTTCAATCAATTTTATCATATCATAATCGGAAAAATTAAATCTAACATGTTCACTACGCAATTTGGTAAAGACATCATAGATATCACCTGATGGGGTTGCGACTAAATATAACTGTGATTTATCAATTGAGGTAAAGCCAAATTTCATATTCAAATTTTTTCCATTTGATACAAATGTGTTGTTAACACGGGAGAAGCCTAAAACTAGAACTAAGCCTGTTCTTGATATTCTGCAGTCACTAAAGTAATTATGGATTTCACCCATACAAAGCAGAGGAGATAGGATCTCAAAACTAGTTTCAAATTTTGTGCATTTAAATGAAGCTGAAATTTTACCAGGAACTAGATCAAACAATCTTCCTGGAAATAGAAAAGATGATTCACCTTTTGATTTCTTCTTTGATGCACCTATGTCCTCCAAAATATCAAAAACAGGCTTCAGCAATGCATAATCATGATTCACCAACTTATCAATGCAGTATAAAAGAGCATCGGTTCCTTGAACTCCAGTTATAACAGCATGAGACGTAGTAATATCAATAAATTTATCGCCGTGGACAAAAGAACCAGAATTCGTAATTGTAATATTATGGTCAGTATTGGTATAGCGAAGTAATGTATGCTTACCCACAACAATTTTGGATTCAATACTATCATTGGAAATAGTTAATACAAATGGAAACAAATCTTTAAAAGGAATGCCAGTAAAAGATAACACAATTGATTTTCCCAAACTATTTATATACGATTCACCAATGCCAAGAAAACCACTATATTCGGAAACAGAAATGTTCAAACAGATTAGAAGAGGGAAAGTAGAGACAGAGATAGACTCCCGACTTTCGGCGGTCGAATTTTTATTAGAAGTATCGACAACACCGATTTCCTTTTCAACTAACAATTTAAGAGATTTGGCTATGTTCACTATGTCAATGATGCAGTTGCCCACATCTTTTATATTAACGTCAAATGAACCAACCTTTAAACCAAGATCAAGTCCATCATTAACTTCTCTATTGCCCAAAGCTTGAGCCTTTTCTTTCAATTCTTCATCCAATACATTCGTCCTAATTGAGAAACTAATATCCTTAACTAAAACCAAATTACGGAAAGGGCGAATATCCAACGCAAGGTTTCGCAAATTGAATTCTAAATCCAACAATGGCTGTTTTTTGGTAGCATTTTCTAAGTTAAAAACACTTCTTAATATGTAACTATCGCCAATGCTTTCAAATTCCCATCTTCTCCAGTTCACGAACACTTCAAAGACTTTTTGTTCTGCATCTTGGGGAGCTCTCCAATCCCTAGCCTCAAACATTTCATTGTTCTGGGATTTCCAATTAATTGGTAAACTTTTAACAACATGTCTCAATCTGGTTAAGATCTTCCAACTATTTTGTACTCTAACGTGATTATTTGTAAATCTAGTAACATAAGAAGGTTTTGTAATACAAGAAGGATCATGACGAACCCCAAGAGCAACCCCAGAGGTCGATATAACATACAAAGCTTCAACTTTCTCTTTTTCTTTATTTAGACTAAACCTTTGAAATATTTTTAATGATTCTTTAATTGGTGCACTTAAAACATCAGCAAAGTTGCCGATCCAAGTAATAGCTCCGGGATCAATAAATATGGATAAATCACGCTGATTAAAGTTGACTGTTACGTCTTGTTCTTGAGATAAAGCAATGTCCAATTGATAAAATATCAAGAGTGCAGCATGTTTATCTTCCTTCAATACTTCAACATCCAATTGCGCTGCTTTCAGCGAGAGTGAAACTGAATCCTCAGAATCAATTATCTGTTCATTTCGTAGGGCTAAAGAAACGTCTAATATCTCAATGTCTACCAGCTCTTTAGAGTCAGTTTTATCGGAAATTTTCAAAGCAATAAGAGGACATTCAAATTTCAAATTTATAATCGTTGACTTTTTCACCTTCAACAAGAAGTCCAAAACATCTTTTTGCAAAGCATCAAGAACATTATCAATAGTACAATTATTCATATTTTCAACAATAGATGCCAAGGCAGGAGCAAAATGGGGAGAAAAAAATATATCTAAACTTCCTAGTTGTAAAATTAAGTTGTCATACTCACAGGTAGGTATCAAATCGTTAACTATTAAATGGGGTAATTTATTAGGATGTATATCTTCTGCTATAATCTCTGAAGCATCAGATGGTAGTCCTAGCTGCTCCTTAATACCCATGGGAAATGACTTAATTAATGAATCGGCAGTATCTGAATTGAACGGCTCAGGAACATCGGGTAAAGGAATAGAAGGAATGATTGACATAAACTGTTTGTAATATTTTCTATCTCTTTTACTTTCAGGGAGCAAAAATGGACCCCTGTGGAATGGGGCGTCATTTGAGTGGAAATGATGAAGTTGATCTTGTCTCTTTTCATAACCACCATTCTTTTGAACAAAATCAGTAAAGTACAACGAAGTTTTAACATCCAAAACTTTTTTACCTTTATTAGTTGCATTTGCTGTGATAGAGTCAATCTTGCAATTGATACGAGAATTAAAATTCGTAGTACATTGATCAGACAATTTTACAGCCAAAGAACCTAAAGTGACATTTAAATAGTAATCATCTTGATGTAGATTTATACTAATCATGGGACACAAAAATGAAAGATTGAGAATATCATGAACAATAATTTCTGGAATTCCTAGAGAATTTTCAACATCGTCGTACCCAACACCAATTGCAGAAACGGTATTTAGTAAAGTATCCAAAAACTTAGGTTCTGAATCAATGATTACATCACCAGCATCAAACTCCCATCTAACAAAATATGTTGGCTCATCAGGAGGCAATCCAAACATTCTATGACCATGAACACCTAAACCATCTATAAGCATATGAGACTTAAATGCAGTATCATCAAACATTGCATTAAAGAAAAGAGATTCGTCGCAATTTTCAACCATTTTAGTTTTAACCTCAGCAAAATTGGCCTGCAGGTCCATATAATAATTGTTGAATCTGATATCAATATCCAAACTATCTGAATGTAAAGCCAAGTACGATTCGCAATCATAAATGTGAGATGGTAAGACCAAGCTAGCATTTTTAATGCAAAAAGTAAAGAGCAAGTCAGTCTCATTTAGTTGTTTCACGAGAAAAGGCTTATTTTCAATAGTGTGGTGATTATTTTCTTCATTGGAATTAAACAGTTCCATGAATTCGGGTAGAGTATGAAAATTGATATCTTCTCCAAAATAATTTGCTTTTAAAATCAAGACGTAACGAATAACAAACCCATAGCATTTCAAGGAAGTCTCTTCGCAAGTACAGTTAATCACAATGGTATCAACAGAATCTACTTCAATTGCACTAAAATAGGTGTAAGAACCAGATAAAACAAAATTATTAGCAACACCAATTTCACGAATTTTCATAAAACTGTGTAAAGTATTCCAAGGAGGGGTATTTAGTGAGAGTTCTAATTTATCGGTAACTAATTTATAGTCAAAGGTTGCAGACTTTCGGTAAACAGTATCCAAAGGAATATTAACATCTAGTTTCAAAGAAGAGCCTTTCATGGCCAAGAAAGTATTATCATTCAGATCCAAAGGATTATTCACAATATTTTTTTCATTTAAATTCAAGTAAATACCATAGTTTTGAATTTCCCAGTTGATGGAATAATTAAAAGGACGAAAAAACTCATAAGGAATAGGTTCACCCGAGCTGAAATCTCCAAACATATCAATTAATAAGGTAACATGCTCTCTTAACAAAAATAGTTCACCGTTAACTGATGTCTGATTAAATATCCAATTTGTTTTCCCATTCCATTCTAAAGGATAACCAACATCAGCTGTAACGGTATGACTAATTGCCCTAAATAATAGGTCATGATTTACGCTGGAACTAAGTTCAGGGTGTTGCAATTTCAGATCCAGATTACTATCCCATCCGTTCTGTGCCGTGGGTATATAAGAATTGAAGGTACTTAAAGCTGATCCGGATTCAAACTTTAGTTCTAACCAGCCAAATGTTCTATGCCCTGATGGGGGCAATGACCTAAGAAATAATTCATCTTTACTCGCTTCCCTAAATGGGATTTTGAGAACGGCAGTATCCACTACTTCAATGGATAGATCAAATCCAACGTATTGTCTTAAAGAATGCGGTTTCAATTTTGGAAGTGGAATAGAGTCTCTAGATGCAGAAGGAAACAACATTGACTGTAGCGGTCCTCGCTCTCTGTCCGTCCAGGGGCCGTAATGGATCTTAGCGCCAGTTAAAGTGAAATCTATACCAGTTCGAGGAGGTTCACCACCATTTCCAATGTCAGGGGTAGTTGTTAATAAATGTTGTTGTGAGTAAACTGATGGTGTGAACCCAGGAACATCCCAATAGTAATTAATTGAAGTTTCATCTGTATCTAAAATATGAGTGTACCTAGCGTACTCAACTTTCTCAACTTCAACCAAATCATGCCTTGCTTCCATATCATTTTGTATCGCTGTATTGTACTTACTGGAAGTTGAAGTTAAATAACGTTCGAGACCAAACCAATATTCTTCTTCTGTAAAAGCATTTGACTCTGTATCCGAATGAGTTTCAACAGTTCCTCCACTGTGAGACCTCAACATTTTAGTAGCATATTTCTTTGGAAATTTAAAAAGCTTCCTCAAGAAGCCAAATCTATTTGGGTGTCTCTTTGTAATCTCCTCTGATAAGTGTTCTGGCCCTTTATATGAAACATTTGGTTTTAAATAAACCTGTAAAGACTCTGAATTCATATTAAACACAGTTCTATAGAGATCTAGCGGAGATGGAGCAGAATGAGCATCAATCACACCTTCTAATTTGGTGCAAGAGGCAATAAATAAAGAGGTGGTGGTTTCATTCCCAATAATCAAAGCACTTTTTTTAATTATACAATAAATTGGTAGCATACTAAGAAATGCTGGTAAATCTTTCGAGACTTCGGATTCAGACCCCTGAGTATTCAGTGAAATATCATTACTATCGCTTGAAGTTGAAGAAGTTTTTGAAACTACTCTTCTTTTTTTAAGAAATTGATTCATTTCTTTATCATTATTTTTATTATTGTCATATTGTGAAAGAGTTTCAATTATGTTATTGTAGGCATATGTTCTATTATACATGAACACTTCTAAGCCATAAGCTTCCAACAGAAAACGAGACGGGAGTTTTTCGTTTTTTCTTGGATCTAACTCAGAAACTCCATCTATTGCTATTCCGGATCTTCTAGTCTGTTGTAGCCAGTACCTCCAGGTAAACCAGCCCTGATGGATCATAATCATTTCATTTTCTGTTATTATAATTAAATTCTTAAAGAATATTCTACCTCCGAGGTATGAAATTTTGAATGACTGCAGCTTTATTCGAACCTTGTAGGATTTCCATATAATGATTCTGAACATGAAAGAGGCCACGAAAGCTGCTGCTCTGTTGAAATAAAATAGGATGGTCAAGGAGGCTAGTAACGCAATAATCCAATCGGTCATGAACACCCAGTTGAGGTTCTCCGAAGAGTTGACAGATTTGGAAACAAACGATGAAGTAGTGTCCATGATTGATTCTGGTCTGTACCTATCTGTGGGAAGTATTTCACTGATTTTAAGGTCGAAAAGGTAAATTAATAGCTATCATGAATCATGATGGTGTTTATTTATGTTCTGCCTTCCTGGATCCGGCGGGTCGTGCGCACGCCAACCCAGCGACCTCCAACAGAATCAAACAACTTCAATTCTCAGTGGCAAAACAGGACGAGGTCAAATACTTCGTAAACACAATCAGGCACTCAATTCGTTCCCATTACCAATAATCATGTCAAGAGAAGCCCCTTTGAAGGCCGAAAAGGATTACACAGAAACTTTGGATGAACAATTCCCTCAAATAGACATTCTATCCAAAGATGACTACAAATCTGCCTTGGACAAGTTACTCTTATTAGAAAAGCAAACTAGACAGGCCTCTGACTTGGCTTCTTCCAAAAGAATCATGGTTAAGTTGGTCGATGTTTTGGCTTATCACAAAGACTGGTCTTTATTAGATGAGCAAATCACATTATTAACCAAAAAGCATGGTCAGTTAAAAGATTCAGTTCAGATTATGATCCAACAAGTCATCTCTCATTTAGATGAAATTGTCGATTTGGAGACTAAGATTACCACAATTGAAACTATAAGAACAGTTACTGAAAACAAGATTTACGTTGAAATCGAAAGGGCTAAGGTTACGAGAATTTTGAGTGATATCTTACTAAAGGAAAAGAATGATTTAGATAAGGCTACGGAAATATTGTGTGAATTACAAGTGGAAACTTATGGTTCAATGGAATTGGAAGAAAAAATTATTTTCATTTTAAGACAAATGACTTTGTCCAATATGAAAGGTGACTATCAATTTTCTAAAATATTATCAAGAAAGATCTTACCAAGAACATTGAACAAATATGCAGACCATAAGGAAGAGTATTATCAGTTGATGATCGCAATTGCGTTGAGTGAAGATGATTACATTGACATAGTGAAATATTATTTATCGATTTATGAAATTCCTAAAATTCAAGGTGATAAATTTGGATCTCTTCAAATCTTAAAACAAATTGTTTTCTTCAACATTTTAGCTCCATATTCCAATTTACAAAACGATTTAATATCAAGAGTTCAAGTGGATAAGAATCTAGATAAGTTACCTCTTGAAAAGGGTTTGATTCATGATTTTACAACAAAGGAGCTAATCAATTGGAGTACATTTGAATCATCCTATAGCGAAGACTTGTTTAAAGATGACACTTTTGATCAATCTAAAGAAAAAGGTAAATCACATTATCAAGCATTAAAGAAAAGAGTTATTGAATATAATTTAAGAGTTATTTCCCAATATTATTCCTTAATTAAACTTGAAAGATTGTGTCAATTACTACAATTAGAACAAGCTGAAGTCGAGCTGACTATTATAGAATTAGTTAATGAAGGTGTTATATATGCTAAGATTAATAGACCTGCTAAGATTGTTAACTTCATTAAACCTAAGTCTGAAAATGAATTATTAAACGAATGGAGTCACTCAATTGATTTGTTATTATCTGATATCGAAACAATTGAACACTTAATAAATAAAGATGAAATGATTTACGCTACTGGTTCAAAATGAAAGGATAGAATAAATTAACCGGTTGTACAACTCATCATTGTATATCTTTTTTCCTTAATTTGTTCTTTTTTGTACTAATTAGAAAGCCAAATATCATAATTCCCGTTATAGTTTAAAAGTTAAAAGTAGTAAGTATATATAGAAGTCAATAAACAATATGTAACCCATTATTCATCAGACCTGGATGATTTTTTCTCCATTTCTTTACGTCGTCTAGCATTTTCCACTAAACCGTTCCATCTTTCTTTAAGTTTGACAATTTGGTTTTCTAACATGATTTTATCTCTTTCCAATCCACCTATCCTTAGTTGTTGTTGCTCAACTATTTCTTTCAGATCGCTGATTTCTTTTGATTCTTCGCTCTTAACCTGGTTAGTTTTAGTGAAATCATCTTCTAGAATAGGACCACTCGAAACTAAATTCAGATCACTAGTTAATTCTTTTATAAATTCACGATTTGCCATCAATTCAGAATAATAAATTAGATTAAGATTGCTTAACACTTCATTTTTATATTTTAGTTCATCAGCATCCTTGATACTTTTGAGCTTTGTTGATTTTTCTTTAAAATTTAATAACTGTAATTCATGTTCTAATTCATTGATTTTTTGGCTTTCAATAAATTTAAATTTTGACGGCGATAAATTGGGAGTGATGTTTAGATTTTTAAGTAATGACAATCTAATTCTGGAAATTAAAGTATCCAATAATTCCATTTCGGTAGATGAAGTCGCAGATGTTTTGTTTTGAAGTTCATCATGTTTTTTTTGTAAGGATAATTGATTGGAATGTAACTGTTGCTTCTTTAGCTGTTTTTTCTTATCTTTTGCAGACATGAGAGTCTTCAATTGATTCACTCTGTACGTAATTTGTTCCTTTAACGTGTTCAAAGATGTCAAAGTTTGAAAAGTATTGCTTGAATTTTCATCCTGAATCTTTGTTATAATGTTGCCTAGTTTTTCTAGGGTTTGTTGGTGTAGATTGATACACTTGCTGAGATCATTTTTGAGCAGTGCTTTCTCTGCTTCTTGTTCTAGCTCGTAAACCTATTGAAAAGTTAGTATTAGGTGATTTGTACTGGCAGATAGTAAAGCAACTGTGACATACCTCTGATAATCCGTACATTGCCTAAGTGGGGATTGCTGATGAAAATTAGGTGGCTTCTAGTTAAGACTGAGTGTTATCATCTTTTATATTCTAATCTAGACAGCCGCACAAGACATAATGAACGAGCACAGAGCCCACCTAATTAAAATAGTTCCACTTCACCATAAGACTCCCAGTATATCTTTCGCCTACACCATCGCCTGCTTATTTTCCTCCTTCCATATACACCTCTTCACGTCACAAAACGATGAAGTCAAGCGTTGAGCTGCCTTACGAGGACGACATCACCACCAAAAGGTTCTGGGAACTGGCTAATGACTTATTATACACAAAGGTCTACTACAACCAAACAACTGGCGAGTACTTCACGAAATGCTTCAGAAAGTTTCGTAAAAGTCTACGTTTAAACCTTACTGGTTCAAGTGAAAAATCTAATAGTACTGCTACAAGTACAGATTATGATGATGATGATGATGACAGATTAACTGACTCCGAATTAGACGATTGCTCAGAGGATGAGATCAATACCTTACTGGTTAGTTACTTAACTCTCGTATGCAACTATTCTGATCAAATGTGTCTTCTAATGGAAGAACGAGATTTTTACAACAGAGTTTCAAAGTTTTTTATTGAATATAAGAATTATGAGAATAATTTACAATTTTGCATCAGAAAAATGTTATCTTTACTGGGCCATATTGTTCAAGTTAATCAAAATAATCTAGGCCTTGACTCAAAGACTCTTGATTCCGATATGAAAGATCAAATTAATTTGTCAATTGAAAGTAATGAAAAAATGATTAAGGTTATCGGTTGGATTTTGTTCTCTACTTATGAATCAAATAAAGATGAGATGCAATTTATTTTAACTGAATTCCAAGGTTTTGAGACGTTGGCTGCAGTTTTCAATAATTATGTCCTAGTTTCTAAGAATACCGTTCCAGGAGAAGATCCTTTTATTTCCAATTATTCCCCATATCTACAGGTATTTTTTGATCTCTGTAAGAATCATGAATTTGAGGATGAAGAGTTATCTTTTATCACTAAAAGATTCGTGAAATGGCTATTAAAGAATTTGAAAGCTTCTTCAAAAGATGAAGATCCTTTGAATTTCATGAGATTTAAAACTTTATTAATTCTGAATGAACAATTTATGGTCTCCCTGTATTCAAAAGATAAAAGAGAAGATAATATTCCAAATTTGGTGTTTATAACAATGATTGAAAAAAATAAGTATTTCCAGTCTTTTATAGAAACTTTAATCCTAAATTTTAATAGAGAGATTGATCCAGTTTTTAGGATCTTAATGTTGAAACTTCTCTATCTGGTTTTTACTACTTCTCATACCTGTCAGTGGATATATTTAAATGATTTAAAAGTTATTATAGATATTCTTATTAGAGAATTATTTAATTTATCTATTACAAAAGATGAGCCATTATTGAACACTTATTTGAGGGTTTTGTATCCTTTACTTATGTTTTCCAATTTTAAAGATGATTATTACAAAGCTGAAAATCTTCAGGAGGTTTTAAAGTATTTGGTTAATGCTGAACCCACGTCTGGGAACACGAAAAGGTTAGCACAAAGATGTCTTCAATTGGATGTATTCAAAACTAACGCTAAAGCACGTTCTTCGATTCCTCAAGATATATCGGTGCCGCCTTTGAACAAATCTAGGTCTAGATCCTCAACTCCTGTTGTTCCTCCATCTCCAAGAGAAGCTTTTGCTAATGGTAACGGACAACCTAAATTTATCGTACGGATTGATTCAAATTTATCTTCATCGCAATCAAGTTTAGATTCTCCTCCAACTAGAATTAAGCACACTGACAGTCAAGCGTCATTAAGCTCCATTACTTCGATGGCATCACAGGATTCAATAAATGGTCGTGGTAGAAAACTAAGGCCACCACCACCGCCTCCTAGACGTTTATCTAATGCTAACAATGCTAACGCTATTCATTATCCGAATCATGTTAGTGGTTCCGAGCTTTCACTCAGTAGAGCCAAAGCACCTACTCATGATAGTATTTAGTGCATCCCACTTCACTTCCGTTTTCTTTCTTTTCTTTTTCCGTCTTCTCCTCTGAGAAAGACGGTATATGTATTAATTATATCGATTATAATATAGTAGAGGAATAAAGTGAAACGACTTTTGGTGCGCGCACGTCCCTGACCTCCCACTTGCAACCAAATCAGTTCAAAAGTCAGATCGTGGGGTCATCCACAAATTACAAGTGGTGGTTTGACTCCTGCTCCACCACACAAATAATGCTTCAGATATTACGCTGTTCTTCAAAGAGATCAGCGTTTCCTCTTTTAGTGAGAAGACTGTCAGTTCTCTCTAGAAGACAGTCCCTTTTCACCTCCACTTCTAGAACTATGCCAATTAGTCTCCGTACTTACACAAAAAATCCGGAGATTTCTCCAGCTAGCAGAACAGAACCACACGATGACCACATTAGAAAACAACATTTGTTAAGAGTTTCATTGGAGCATTTAATTCATAGACTTTCCGAAAGGCCCTTACCTACAGTGTCACTTAATGATTTATTAAAGTTTCAATCTAAACAAAATCAAGGTAATCACAAAACAATGTTGATTCAAAATGCTAATGAAACATTGAGAGACTTATTCGTCTTGGTTGGAAAAAGATTGAAAAAGTTCATGGATTTACCCTATATTGTTATGCTTAATCCAAAGATGGCTATGATTTA
Source organism: Ambrosiozyma philentoma (assembly GCA_003707675.3). NCBI lineage: Eukaryota > Fungi > Ascomycota > Pichiomycetes > Pichiales > Pichiaceae > Ambrosiozyma > Ambrosiozyma philentoma. Next base: position 74,558 of record PPKZ03000005.1, read on the forward strand.
TAACACTTATTTAGATACTTTACAGGCTTTATTACAATTCGTTAACGATAATGCAGGTGCATCTGGTGAAAATGTTATAGTCAAGTCCTATGACGATATTTCTTATTTGGATGGTTTTAAAATCACAACTTTGGGGCAAAATCAAGAATTCATTCAAGTTTTAAATAAAATAATAGATATGCATACTGATAATGTTACTTATCTTTCCGACGGATTTGAAGAAGTTTCTGGGATGCAATTGGTTAATGAAAAGGAATTTTTAAATAATCATTTAAAAGAAAGAATTTTAATGAGATTATTGTCTCAACATCATATTAAATTAACTTGTCAAATGCTTGAAATCGGAGAGGATGGTGACTTCGGTAAGTTGGAAAGTATTGGAATTATTGATAAGAATATTAATATCTTAGAATTACTAAATAGATCATTTGGATTTGTTAATGATATGTCTGCTTTGAAATATGATGAAAAGCTGACACTGTCTGTTAAATCCATTATTATTGAACCTGATAATTCAAGAATCTCTCAAGAAATTAAAGATATTAGTAAATATGAAGAGTACAACCCAATCATTTTTCCTTATATCACAAGTCATATTGAATACGTTTTGAATGAAATTTTGAAAAATTCAACTAGAGCACATGCTGAAAATAAGGTTAGAGAACCACTTGAAGCTCTAATTGTTGTTAATAGACCAGATTTAACTTTACCTGATCCACAATTTTACAAATTAGAGGTTAGAATTACAGATAAGGGTAAAGGTGTTAAACCTGAGATAATTGATAAATTATTCGAATATTCATTTACTACATTTGACGATCATGCTGAAGATGATGATTATAAAACTCTGAATACTGGTGGGTCTACCAATATTATTGCTGGTATGGGTTACGGATTACCTTTGAGTCTGACATATAACAAATTATTTCATGGGGATATTAATTTAAAAAGTATTTATGGAGAAGGAACCAGCGTTTATTTAACCTGGGTCGGAATTGATGGTAAAAAGCTGGTTGAGTAAATAGGCTCATTTATTTTTTCAATTTCTTCTCTGTAAATATTCATTTGCTTTTTTCTTTTGTTCTTATTGGAATTTAGTTTACTCTTGTACGGATTGTTTGCGAAAATTCAAAGTCTAAGGTTAATTAACATTACGTAGATGCGATTCTGTAACAAAAAAATTAAAAGCATTCGAATTGCGGTGAATATATGTATGGTGATATATAAATATATTTACAAGGATAGAAAAATGACGAGAAAGAAAATAGTTTATAAACTCTTACCTCTCTTTGGAGCAAACGTAACATCTTTAGCCACAGAAGATAAGAAACCAAAAGCTCTGGCTCTCTTGATGGCTTTAGCCATTTGTTTTTGCTTTTTTGGTGTTAAACCAGTGACTGATCTATGCTCTATTTGACCAGATGTAGATAAATATTTAGATAACATATGTGGTAAGCAAAAAAAATCAGCTGGGTTAATTTCTGGGGCATTGAATGAAGAGCTTTGCATGAATTTAATATGGTTTAAATTATCGATTTTTCTCTTGTATCTTAAAGAAGCTATCGAGAAATCAAATGGGTCGTATGTAGTCTGTCCAGAAAATGAGTTAACAAATTGAGGAGCAATTGTAGAGGATCTTTGTTTCTCTAATTCGGCTTGCGCCTGCTGTTTTTGCTCTTTCCAACCGTAGAAAGCTGAAGAGATGGCAGAAGAGGAGTCATCAGCGGCCTTTTTGGAGGTGGAAGAAATGTAACGCTTGATCACTGGGCCAAATTTTTGCATGATGTTTATCGTTAGTTAAATTAAGGTTGCGTGGAGGTGCCTACACGTCTAGGGTTGAAGTTGTCGTTGGAACTGAAGTTCAGATGAACCTGAGTAGTTGAAGAGAAATTTGCATGTGGTGAAAGTGGCACATGAGTGGCACATGAGTGGCGCTCTACCGATATTTACGTTTGGCAGTTTCGTACATTTTTCCACTTTTGATCCCCATTCCTCCACCTGATCAGAGCTAATTGAATTAAAACTCATTGAAAAAATTACAAGCTCAGGATGCCCGATGCTGCTACAGACAAATGCTATACTTGCAAAAAATCTCAGGATTCTGCATCTGACTCTCTTTCCATCAGCTGGATCCAGTGTGGAGTCTGCAATCACTGGTATCATTCTAACTGTCAAAACTTAACCTCTTCCAAGTTGAAGCTGATCTCCGAATTTCACTGTGATGGCTGTTCTCAGAATACAGGTCCTTCTTTGCTAAAAAGAGTCTCAAGAAGAAAACATAAAAGAATAGACTACGTTGCTTTAAATGAAGGCGTTGATCTAAGAGAAGTAGATAAGCATCCCCACATTGAAAGGTTTATGAATTTTATAAATGATGAACCAATCGAAAACAATATCTACCTAGTTGATCCTACAAGAGATTGCAATCAAGAAGGAGTATTTGATGATGATTGTTTGGCCAATATAATAACGAAAACAAGATTAAAGAAGCCAATACTTATACCCAACTGTAACCCCGATATGCCTGATACTTACGACTCAAGGTGTAAATTGTCTTTCAATTTTCCAAAATTATCAATTGACGAACTTACAGACTTAGTTGGGCCAGATCGTAGAGTTCCAGTGATGGACGTTCAATCTCAGAATAATTCACCGAATTGGAATATGAATAAGTGGAAAGACTATTTTAAATTAAATGTTGAAGATAGGGATAAAATATTGAACGTTATAAGTCTGGAATTCTCACAAACTGCATTATCAGATGAAGTTAAGTTACCTCTGGTTGTTCTTAATATTGATATAGTTAATAAATTATTCAATTCTATTTTAAAAGATGAACTGTTGCACCATGGAATTGAAAAACCTAAAGTCAGCAAATATGTTTTAATGTCTGTTGAAAATTCATTCACGGATTTCCATATTGATTTTGGAGGTACTTCAGTTTATTATTCTATCATTCAAGGGGGTAAGCAATTCCTAATGTATCCACCTACAGAAAGAAATTTATCCATGTATGAAAGGTGGGGAGTGTCTGATTCTCAAAATACGACATGGTTTGGTGATTTACTTTCCCCATTATCTTCTAAAGAAAAAATGAAAATGAGAAAATCCGGTAACATTGATGGGGCATATATCAATAATGGGTTCAAAATTGACATTAAAGCTGGCGACTTATTATTACTACCATCAGGTTGGATTCATGCTGTTTATACACCAGAGGATTCGTTAATTCTAGGTGGTAACTTTTTAAACTTATTAAGCATAGAAACACATTTAAAAGTTTATGATATTGAGGTTAATACAAAAGTTCCCGAACGTTTCAAATTTCCTAATTTCATTAAGATAGTTTGGTTAATTGGTTGGTATTTGATGCAAGATATAATTGAATTAAATAAGGTTGAGTTAGATTGTATTTCTCAATTACCTAAGTTTTATTCTGATCAACTAGAATTAATTAATGATAAACAGAAAGTTAATGATAAAAGGTATAAGACTTTAATTTCAAAAATCAAGGCTGCTATTCCACACTCAGTCATTAAGAAACCTGAAGAATTTGTCAATGAATTTGAGAAATGGTATAACAAAACTAATTCGTCGCACGATATAAAAAAGGAAAAAGACACGCAATTTCTTCAACTAGATTATAGTCAAGAGTACAAAAGATTAAAAAAATGCTAAGTTGGCTTTTTAATGCTAAAAGACGGGATTCGTTCAGGTTGAGTTTTAACCTAATAAATTTCTACTTGTCCTTTATGTTCTGTTTTTCTTTTACTATATATTAGATTTATAAGAGGCAGCGTGTATTGTTATTTTGTAACCTTGCAGTTTGGCTTTAATTTGATTAGAGTTAAATATGAATTTTATATTAATCGGGCTTTTACTGAAAATTAATCTAAGGAAGCAATTTGGTACAATTTATAGCTGCAAACAATAAGCCAATTAAATAACTCTATTAACCAGTGTCGTAAGGAACAACTTTCCTAAGATATTGAGACGAAATAAAAACGCTCAATTAATAAAGGGTATGCAATCAAATTGAATTTAATTAGGAACCACCTCAGTCCTAAACATAAAAAAATAAGATAAATTTCAACTAACCTATATTAAAACGATCAAATGAGTTGATAATAAAAAGTAAAGCAAAGTCTCGAAAATGATAGTATGTTTGATAACTTCTTCGATGATGATTATAGCGAATTCTGATTAAAAAATCAAAAAAAAGAAATTAAACCTTTTGGATTTTCATTAGAGTTGTACTGTAAGTAAATCTTGTTTGGAGCTGTATGAAATGAGTCAGTACTATACTTTTGTTGAGAGTTGATTGAATTCTTTCAGTTCTGGTTTCGGGAGCGTGCACCTTCCTAAGCTTGCTCAGGACCGTTTTAATAATTTTAGAGGCCAATGGCAAAGTTTCATGATCTTTCGGTGACTACAGGGCTGGGAGACGGATTTCTGGAGGTGGAAAGGGTTAAAAAAAGAAGGAGAAGAGCAAGAGAAAACAGTCACGGCTACCACTTCCAAAAGTCTCGCCCTACCCTCATGTTGTGGTCTTCCTATCAAATTGGGCTGCCTGCTGTATATATATACGAATCTAGTACATATTATATTACTTATAGAACAAGAAAAAGTTTTAGTAAACAAATAATAAACAATAAAAATCAGAATAAAAATAAAACAAATAGTATAATTAACAACATTCTATCTTAAGCTAGAATACGTAATCCCGAAGCTGGAGCACCGATTGTGGTAATCTTAGTAATGCTACAAATCTTACCCTTCTCTGAGGCATGATAAACTGCACCAGTTAAAGATTCAGTTACTTTTGGAGAACCTCTGTAAATTGGAGTGAAAGTACCACAACATATCTCAAACTCTGCACGAGGATCAAAATCGATTTCAACAGCATCAGTTGAAATTGAATCAGCTTTAGCTTTAACCTTGCTGGCTTGGTCGGCTCTAGGACCACTTTTCATAATACGTAAGAATTCCTCTGCAAAATGTGAAGCTGACGCATAATTTTTATTTCTAAATGATTCTTTCATAGCAACTTGAAGAGCGTTAACTTTATGAGCAGGCTGTAAGCTAACCTTAGTAAAGTATGCAGCTAACTCCAGATTACGTTTAACATTATCAGAAGGTAAAGCTCTTCTTGCTATTTCAATTGATAGACCTAAAATATAGTCTCTGCAAATTGTAAGCAATTCTTTACATTTTTGTTCGTCATCTTCAGTATAAACCATCAATGTCGATATTATGTAAATAATTTCTCTAAATAGAGCAACTGCATCAGGCAAATGATTTCCCTTAAATGCATCAAAAGCGGCCTTTAGTTTAGGCTCAAGCAAATCGAAACCTGGGACATATGGTAAAGGTTTAGTGACATCATCAGCAGGATCTTGTCTAATATATGCAGGTAACGAAGGTAAGCCATCAGCAGCTGGGAATGATAATTTGGAAGCTTGATAAACTTCAAGGAATCTCTTTCTTAACGGTTCGAAATTAGTAACACCTAGTTGCTTATTTAATAGTTGTGAAGCAGGCTCAAAAGCACCAGCAGCAATATAACCAGCGGCACATTTAGAATTACGAACCCAAGCACCTAATTCACCAGCTAAAGCACCATCTTCGTGGTCCTCGGCTTCATCATCTTCTTCAATAGATTCAATATCCAAATCATCACCCATATCCCAGCCATCATCATTAAGAGCATCGGTATCTTCAAATAAGTTATCTTCTTCAAAGTCGTCCTCAATTTCTTTGGTTTCGTCTTCCGGTTCTTGAAATGTCATACCTTCAAAGTTACCTGATAAAGCTTGTTCGAAGTAAGATTGAGAAGCTTGAGATAATGGCCATTCCTTTTTACCTTTAACCTTAATTTGCGGAACTTGAGATGGACCTGTAGAAACTGGGATATTAACTTGATCAGCAGTTAAGCCAGCATCAGATAGTATTGACTCAGCAAGGTCATCTAAACCATTGGATTTAGCAGTAGCATAAGCTAAAGGAGTTAGACCAGCTTCAGTGAATAAATTAATCTTAGTTTCAACAGAATTCAAATATAACGAGTTTTGGAACAAAGAAGAGAAATCGCCTCTATTTAAAGCAATTTGTTCCATCCTACCTAGTTTATCATTATCACCCGTGATCAAGTAAAAGAAAGATAATTTTTGTAATTGATGCAATTTCTGATAAACTTGTTCAACAACTTCAGTGTTACCCTGAGATAAAGCTTCTTTACCTAATTTTTCCCAAATAATTGGCTTGTCTAACTTTTGAGCTTCAACTCTAGCAACATCCAAATTGTTACATTCAATGGCTAATTCAAATCTAGTCTCTGGATCTTCAACAAATTTTAAAGCAATTTCTGGATAACCAGTCTTTTGAAGATAACCAATAATATTTTGACCAACTAATTTGGAAGTGTTGATAATTCTTAAAACTTCATTGAAATTCTTGTTAATCAAAGCCTTCTTGAATCTATACTCGGTAGGATCAATCTTGACAGCCTCAACAGAACCGGTTCTAGTTAAACAGTAGCAAATCTTACCAGTAACTTTAGTCAAGTACATAGTGTTTTCCAAAGTTTTAATAGTACCACTGTCACCATTTAATAAAACATATTTGATATGATTTAAAGTCGAATACAACAGAACACCAGTATCGTCCCATGCAGCACTCTTAACTCTAATAGTTTCATGCATAGACATAACGACTTCTAATTTCTTATTGGCAATTAAAATAGTATGTTTAGATAATAAAGCAACATATTGACCATCTGGTGACCATGTAGCATACTTGGCTTGATTGATTTGAACTTCAGCAATATTCTTTTTTTGTTGGACATCAAATAGAACGACAGATGCTTTTTTCATTAAGAAAACAACACCAGGACCAGCATAAACAATGTCATTAACAGAGTCTTCTAAAGTAATAGACTTGGTAACACTATCATTCAAGTCCCTAACTTCTAACTGATGGGTAAATCTTGAGAAAGTAACATATCTGTTACGAGCAATAAAACAAGCAGCAGTAGCCTTACCTTCACCTTTTGGACTTGGATCTAAAGCACCCACAATTTCTTTTGGTAAGGGAATGTAAGCGTAAGAACTTTGATCTTTTTCACCCGATTGAATTAAAATAGAATTTTCAGCTGGATTGTAGGATAAGCCTTTGATCTTGCTCCATTTAACACCAACCTTCTTCAACGATAAAATCGGTAATGAAGCTTGCTTCTTATCAAAATCATATAATTGTAATTGTGTATCATTGTTAACAAAGTATAATTTATTCTGACCTTGAACTGTGGCAGCAGCAGGTCTTTCTCTGTCTAATTTAAACACCATAACACCAGAATCATGGCAAACACCGAATAAGTTCATAGTTGGGTGAGCAGCAATTAACCAAAATCTATCATTCTCACGCTTAAATTGTTTAACTGGTGTTCTTGAATTTAAATCCCAAGTTCTAATAGTTTTATCTTCACCAACAGAGACGATTAAATCTTCAGTAGGATGGAACAAAACACATGAGACATTGTTCGTATGGCCTCTACAACTATCAATTTCCCAAGCTCTATTTTCACTCATTCTCCATAATTTGACGACTCTATCGTCACCACCTGAAACAATCAATGGTAAGGTTGGATGGAAGGTAGCCCAATTAACACCTTTATCGTGGCCTTCCAAAACATATTTGACAACCGCATCAGTGTTACCAAATATATCTTGCTGAGGAACTTGTTGACCATAATGTCTGTCATAAGCATTGCTGCCTGATCCACTCGGACCTATACCACCATGAGGAGCAGAATGCTTCTTTCTTAAACCAGAGATGTCCCAAACCCTAACAGTTTGATCTAAAGAAGCTGAAACAACTAAATCTTGGGATGGATGGAATCTAGCACACATAACATAATGGTTGTGGCCAGTTAAACAAGCTATTTCCTGACGATTTTGCCAATTCCAAATTCTAATAGTTTGATCATCTGAACAAGAAATGATCCATGGTAAATCATGATGGAAAAACACAGTTCTAACATAATCTAAATGGCCAGTTAAAGTAAACATACATTTTCTAGTTTGTAAAGACCACACTTTAATAGTGTAATCATCACCACCAGAAGCGAAAATTGGTTGAGTTGGATGGAAATCAACTGCTCTAACTGGACCATCATGATCTTCAAATCTATCAATTAAAGTACCCATACGGTAATCCCACAATTGGATGGTGGATGAATGTAAAGAAACTAAGACCCATGGTCTTCTTGGGTGAAAGGCAACACCTTTAGCCCTTGAAGACTTGGATTCGAACTATATGAAATTTCAATGAAGAGATCATTGATGGAATAGTTAGTATCAAGCGATGTGGATTGGGGCAATTGGACGTGACAAACTGGTAACATACTTTTGTTAGCATCTTCATTTTGCGGTGACTAAATGAATGGAAGTTCGATAACGAGACGTCTTGTTCTTAACTTGATCTGGATGTTGTTGTTTGTGCTTTGGTGTTCAAGACTTGAGTTAGGAACAGCTCAGCTCAGCTTGAGGGCGGGTAATAAAAAGAGGTCGTGCGCGGTCCATATTGAATCAGAGGAAAACTTTTCAGTGAAAGACACCTGAACTGAACACTTGAGTCTGTTCACGCTCACATATCTGGAATACAAACTAAGAACTCTATATTACAACTTCCGTCATGTCCAGATTCTTTGCCACAGTCTACGAATCAGATGACTCCTCAGATGAAGAATTATTGTTGTCCTCAGATGAAGAACTAATCTCATCTTCTGGCTCTGATTCAAACTCCTCTGATTCTGAAAACGATGAACCTTTAAAACAATCTGACAGTGAAAATGAAGACGAGGACGATGATGATTCCGAAGACTGGAACAATTCTGACTCTGATGATGACTCTGATGATGATTACACTCCAGGTAAGGCAAGAGGTCCTTCTTATTTCTTAAAAAGCAGTGGTGCAGCTGGTAGTGATGATTCAGACTCTGATTCAGACTCAGACGAAAAGATCGTTGTTAAATCTGCTAAAGAAAAATACATAGATGAAGTTGCATCATCTGTCGATCAAATTGAAAACTTCTCAATGGTTCAAGACTGGGTTAAAATTGCAAGTGAGCATGATAAGTTATCCAAATTAATAGTTAAATACCCTCAATATCATATCCCAGTTCCAAGATTATACATCAAATCTTTAGCTGTTTTAGAAGACACTATAAACGAATTCCAAGAAAACGAAAAGGAAACTAAAAAGAAATTAAACGCTTCCGAATCTAAATCTTTAAACATTACAAGACAAAGAGTCAAGAAATCCATTAAGGAGTTCCAATCTGAAGTTGATAAGTATAGAAAAGATCCAGAAGGTTATGAAAATGGTAAAGATTTAATTGCCGAAGCTGAGGCCACTAAAAATACTGCTTCTAAAGGTAAAACTGCTGATGCGGAGATTTTCACAGCTTTACGTTCCATCGTTGAAACCAGAGGTAAGAGAAATGTTGATCATTCGGAACAAATTGAAACTTTAGAAGCTTTAATTGATGTTGCCTTAACTCCATTCCAATTAATTTCAATTTATTTATTGTTGATTCCTGTTAGATTTGATTTATTTGCTAAAGCTTCCTTCATGCCTTTAACTCAATGGAAATTAGCTCTTAGAGATATTTCTTCACTATTAACTGTTCTAGAAAAGAATAAGGATTACATTGTCAGTGAAACAGCCACGCCAGCTGATGACTTTGACGTTGAGCCAGAAGCAAATGAAGAAGGTAAGAAGGAAATTATTGGTTCTGTTGCTTCTCTGGTTGAAAGATTAGCAGATGAATTAACTTCTCACTTGTTGGCAATAGATCCACATTCTAGAGAATACGTTTCAAGATTAAGAGACGAATCTTTAGCTTACTCCTTGATTGTGAGAGCTCAATTATATTATGAAGGAATAACCAAGGATAAGGAGTTTACTACTCAAAAGGGTGATCAATTAGCAAGAACTGTTTTAAAGAGATTAGACAGTATTTATTTCAAACCATCTCATTTGATCATAAGAGGTGAATCTCATGTTTGGACCTCATTATCTGGTGATGCTAATTCTCGTATCTACTCTAAATACTCTGATAAAGAAACTAATAACGTCGAATACACTAACGGTTTGATGGATAGTCTTTGTTCAATCTTATATAAGCAATCAAATTCCATTTACAGAAAGAAAGCTGTGTTATATCATGCTTATTATTATGCTTTCAATGATCAATACTATAAAGCTCGTGATATGTTATTATTATCCCATTTACAATCTACCATTCATACTGCTGATCCTCAATTACAAGTTTTATTCAATAGAGCTATAGTTCAATTAGGTTTGAGTGCATTCAGATCTGGTTTAATAGTTGACGCACAACATGCTTTACAAGAGCTGGCTACTTCTTCTAGACAAAGAGAATTATTAGGTCAAGGTGTTCAAAGATTCCAAGCTCAGCAATCACAAGTTGATAAACAAAGATTATTACCTTTTCACATGCATATTAATTTAGAATTAATAGAATGTTCATTCTATACTGCTTCCATGTTAATTGAAATTCCACAAATTGCTGAAAATCCTGAATTTGCTAAAAAGAGACTATCATCGCCAAAAGCATTCAGAAGAGTTTTAGAATATCATGAAAGACAAATCTTTGATGGTCCACCAGAAAATGCTAGAGATCATATCATGCTAGCTTCCAGAGCTTTATCTCAATTCGACTGGAAGAGAGCAAGCGAGTTGATTAATTCTATTAAAATCTGGGAATTATTTGCCAATTCTGAACAATTAAAGAAATTACTACAAGAAAAATTACAAATAGAAGCATTAAGAACATATATTTTCAAGAATAAGGCATTCTACACTAAGTGTTCCATCTCCAACTTCTCCTCTATTTTTGAGCTTTCAGAAAACAAAGTGAGATCTATTTTAGCAAAGATGATCCACAATGAAGATATAAATGCATTGATTAATTTGCAAGCCAATACTTTGGAGTTTGTTGAAGATAACTCTGCTAAGCCAAGCAAATTACAACAGTTGGTGCTGTCGCTTGGGGACAAATGTAGTCAAATTATTGAAAGAAATGAAAGATTGAGTCTTGGAGGTTACCAAATCCAATTAGATGCTAAGAAGTTGCAAGGTAAGAAACAACAAGTTTCTAAATAATTAATTTCTAATTTCTAATTATACTTTCTGGTTTCTGTATGTATATATGCATTACTTTTTGTTTTAACGTTAGTTTGTACTAGTGTTTCTTTCCTCAGTATTACTGTCTTTTTGTTATCCTCTTCTTTTTCTTTATAAAACGAACATCACAATAATGTAAGACTATATGACCTAAAGTGAACTAAACCAGTAATCCGGCTATCCGCATCGAGCGAGCCAATCGCCGAAAACGAGCAACGCATTTAAGCAGAGAAACAGATCAACACAATGATCAAAATTCACAACTCACAACTCTAAGTCCCCTGACCCCAACATAATCTATCGCCACCAAACATAACGTATGCCTTGCTAGCACCACAGTATGAGATCTTTCATCAAGTCCCACAGGAGAAACTCGTCTGACAGAGACCCAGGCCAGTACTCCGATGGCGCTTCTACAACTCCTACTGCTCCTACCTTTTCAAGTGCTCTAGCTTCCTCCCCCTTGCTGGGTCAAAAGCCAGCCTTCCCAGATACAGTGCCCCTGTCCCCGGGGAAAAAATCCAGGAACAGATTGAAGAAGTTTCTTAAGCAGAAAGTGTCCACTTCGAATTTGGCTGGCCTTGCTACTGCTTCTTCTGTAAATTCACAACATGTATCTCCTGTTTCACCAACTGGGCAGAAGCATCAGATCAGCAATCAAAATTACCCTAAGCCAGGAATACCAGGATCAAACAGACCATCTCAGGAACATATAAGAAAACAGCAGGTGGCAAAACCAATCTCATCTTCAAACCTACCTTCTTCTACTGTCTCTTCTCCCACAATTTTTGGTACGAAAACACATGAATGGGGTACAACTACAAATAATAATACAAATACTTCACCGATATCAGATCATGATAGAGTATCTTTCTTTCCTCCATTACCAAACCCTCCCCCTCGTAAAGTATTACGTTTCCAGAATCCTTCAGTAATATCAGGCCATTCCAATAGATCTCAAAGTTCTCTTGGTAAATATCAACTTATAAATGAAAGTGTGTCTTCATTAATGTCAGGTAATGACGTAGAGCCTGTAAGATCCCATTTACATGAATTGGATCAAATTGAAAGTGGTGGATCAACTGATGATTTTTCTATTGTCGTTATCAAGAAAAATACTGCAGCTACTGATGCTTCTGCTAGCTCTGCCCTTACAAGTAGTAGTAGCACTGTTCTGAAGAAGAATTCTCGTTATGGTAAGGATCAGAGAAATATCCGTGTTAGCGATCCAGATGAAGGTCAAAATTCTTCTTTGGCTAATGATGCTGATGGCGAAATTGATAGTAATGAAGAAGAAGCAGGTGACGATGTTGACGATATTCAATCTAATTCGTCTTCAAAATCTTCAAAATTTTCATTTGTTGGTAGAAATACATCTATGAAGTACTACAAATCCGATGCTCAAGTTCAAAGAGAAGAAGCTGTTTTGAAACAAAAAGAAAGCGAAGAACATTTTAATGCTTTTATTAATGATGTGGAATCAATCCAAGAGTTGCAAGATGATATGAACTATATTGATTTTGATGAAAAAGATGAAACTGATGATTTATTCAATAGAAAACTGTTTTCCATTAGTGACGAGGAAGAAGAAGAGAATAATGTTGATAGTGGTGGTAATTATATGAATTTTTCAGATAACGATGATGCAACTACTCCCAATGATAAAGAGCGTCTATATACAACTAAAAATTCCCATATAGATGCTAGTAATCGAGCAGGTGATGATGATGGCGATGCTGACGATCTGGATGATTATTTGGATGAAGTCAACGAAGATGACGAAGAGTACGATGATGAAGATCCTGATAATTATGATGACTATTTGTATGAAGTCAATGAAGATTCAGATGAAAATACTAATAATGAAATTCTGCACCCTGGAGGTGAATATCAATTTTCTCGATCAGACCAGGATATCACCACTGACAATATTAGTCCTGGTTTATTACCTGTGAGTACCGCAAGCACTGAAGTGGATCAGATTAACATTAACTTATCTGTTACCAAAGAACAACCGGCAATAGCTTCTGCTCCACCGAAGAAAGAAGAAACTCCTAAATCAGTTTCAAACGATATTCATTCTCTATTGGCACGATTAGCAAATGCTCATACAAATTCACTTACCTCAAGAACATCCACATTTGATTCTAATATAACAATAAAAGTCGACCCAGGAGAACCAATTCCAGAAAGCTCAAATGATACAACTGGTTTAGGTGGGTTGGGAATTCAACAAAGACCTCTAAACACCCGCTCAACAAGTACGATACAAGAGAAACCAGCTGAAAGATTTCCTCCCATCGCCAAATCACAAAATGTTGTCTTAAATGGTCTTCAACAAGTTCCACATGATGGTTCTTCTTCCGTAATGGGAAGATTTCACAGAGCAAATAGTATTAAATATCACCAACTCGATGCCAAAGAGGAGGATGATGACTTATCATTTTTAAATAAAAGGTATTCTTGGTTACCAAACGATGATAGTGAAACAAGATTAAACATTAAGTCTAAAACAAATAATTACGATACGTTATATGAAGATGATGAAAATGAAGTAAATTATAACGATTCTGATTCTGATAATTCCGATGAAGGCGCGGACAATAACAAAAATGGTGAATATGATTATGATATTTATGGAAGTTACACTGAAGGAGAAAATTCTTTTGATGATTCAATGTTGGAAGAAATTAACAGGATTCCGGAAGATTATGATTCAGATGAATGGCATAAAGGTCAATTACCAAGTTCAGGTGTATCAAAACTTTCAAATTTAAATCCATCGGCAACACGTGAGAAAACTAAAATTAAAAAAACGAATATGAAGTCATATACAGAACATAAGAATATTGGTGTTCCTCCTGCACCTCCATCAAATAAAAATTCAAACAATACAATTAAACTTGATGAAAAAACAATTACTCTGTTTAGACCAATTCGTAACGGATCAATTAAGAGCCAACAGTCTACCAATGAAGATGATCTCGCTAATTCAAGTTCAGCTAGTATAGACAGTCATAATTATGGAGCAAGACCAAAATCCAAGAAACTTTATAATAACTATAACCAGCTAAATTTGGATATCAGTGGAAATGAAGATTTAAGTAATTATGAAGATGAAGGAGAAGACGATTTCCAAGAAGGAGGGCTCTACTATATAACCCCTAATAATTCGAGAGCCAATGTCGGTGGAAGAAAGGATAGTTCCCCTCTAACCACTATCAGTGAAGTGTCATTTGATAGCAATATTTCAAGATCGCCATATTTGAGTTAAACTTTACACTCACTACTTGAGTCAAACCATGCACACTCGCTTTTTTCTAAGTCAAACGTTCGTATTTTGTATTAATTAATCACTATTCGTTTTGTTAGTGTTTTTATTATATTTTTTTTTTTTACATTAAATTAATTTTCTATACAATATGAACTCAACAACGTATTAAAAATAGCACCATGTTGTTAGTAGTAAAGGTCTGACACCATAAATTACCATCATTTTCCAAAAACCTAATGTGACTAATAAATAAAATTAAAAAAAAGTAATGCAAAATCTATGACTCAAAATAAGGATTATATATACCAGATGGCTGAAATCAGACGTACATATGAGCAATGTGTCTATTGCTGCTGTTGTTATCCTCTATGTATTTCCTCTTAATTCTGACTTCATGACTTATTCCCTCAGCTTCAGTTGAATTAGAATCAGCTGTAGCAGTGCTATTATAGATATATTGATCTTCTTGTGTTTCAAACGGTTCATAATCATAATGATCAACGATATTCATTTCATTAAACATTTGATAGGAAGGAATTCTTTGTTTTGGAAGAAGGCCGCTAACTATTCTTGGATGAATCGAACCAGGGGTGAAATTTCTTGAAACAACACGGTCTTTTGATGGAGTGAAAGATCTCGATATAATACGACCATTACCTGTAGCTGGCGTAAATGACCTACTAACGACCCTTCCTTCACTATTATAAGCAATTGATATTTTTCTATTATGAATATAATCATCATAAATGACTTCCATAAACTCGTAAGGGTTTTCATAACTTGATTTTCTAGAGCCTGCGATGATTTCTTCATGGTTTATGACTTCAAGAGGAGGCTGTCCCATTTTGTTAAGAGCATCATCCAAATCCTCCGACGACCCACTAGAAGACGAATTCAAAGAACGGGAATCAGATGCACTAGTTTTTGTAATGAACTTCCTAGTTGTCAAAGGACTAAACTTTCTTCCTCCAGGATGTCTATTTTTAGGAATAACTAGTTCTGTAGATGTTCCTTTATACAGAATGAATTGATTAGAAGCAGGTCTTTCAATCTCAGTATCATCAAATGACTCCATTTCAACTAAAGGAGATAATTGTCTAGATTTGTTTTTCGGGGCACCCAGTTTTCTTTGATTTAAAGAGCCACTAGTGGTTGAAAATTCTTCTTGTGGATTGGCATCGACGACAGATGTTTTATGGGCAATTGAATTGAATTTTATTGAGTCAAGATTGCATGTAGGAGAATTCTCTGTAGAACTGTTAAGGCGGGTAGAAGCTTTAACTGGTGATTGTTCAGAATTTGTGGGTTTTATAGTATGATAAGAAACAGCAGTGGGGTAACTAGCACTTGAATCAGATGACGATGATGATGATGAAGGAGGTATAGGAATTTTGTCCAATTCTAAA
Organism: Ambrosiozyma philentoma; assembly: GCA_003707675.3. Lineage (NCBI taxonomy): Eukaryota > Fungi > Ascomycota > Pichiomycetes > Pichiales > Pichiaceae > Ambrosiozyma > Ambrosiozyma philentoma. The sequence continues at coordinate 90,446 of PPKZ03000005.1, forward strand.
CATATCTCCTTCTCAATAGGCACTCTTTTGACTGAATTAACCTTAAATGTATTTGGAGATTTTTTGAGGGCCCTTGGAATGGATTGAGTGCTTCTGCTTTGTTCAGATGCCTCGTCAGAAACTGGAATAGCTTTATTTGTCAAAGAGTTATTTGTGGCAGGTCTAGAAACTTGCTCTGATATACTACAATTTGAAGAGAAAGAGCCAGTTTTATGTTTGCATAAGGCAACTGGGGTAAACTTACTAGATGATTGATTTGATTTCACTTTTGAAACTGAATTAACCTTGAATGCAACGTCTGGTTGTGAACCATTTTTGGCCGTATGGTAAGAAGAAAGGGAGGAAGCGTCAACAGATTTTGGTGAAGAGGAAACGGAATTTTTGTCTTTTGGAGAACGACGTTCCTGGTTCATATAAAGTATATCAATTCCTTTTGAAAATTTGGAGCCAAGACCAGAATCAGTCGACTTCGACTTAGTTGGAGATATATTTAAAGCTCTGTTCAATTTCAAAGAGCTAGAGCTAGAAGAAGAAGAAGAAGACTTAGATTTATTAAAGATAATAGGGGGTAAAAGATCTGTTTGAATGGGTCTTCGGGATTCAAACTCTGTTGCTATTCCAGTGGAAAGACTAGAACGATCGGGCGGTAATGATTCTCCTGATTGACGTGTAGTTAATAAAGCAGAACGACGTTCTGGCGAAAGTGATTTTGTATCGAATCTTTCATGGGGCTGTATAGGAAGATTGTGGAATTGTGAAATAAGACTAGCTGAATCGGGTGTAGCGGTCAGTGGAGAACCAGAGCCTGCAGACAGCGTTGACGGATTCTGAAGACTGTATAGCGTATTATTTGTATCCCTGGATAACTCATGCTCTCTAGCTTTTTTTGAAATCTTTTGAGGAAACATGATCCTTGTTGGATATGGTAAACCATTGACCATAACATAGGTAGTCTGTTTTAGAAATTCTGGTGATCTATGATAGTGAGAGTGGTAATCCAGTGAAAGGTTCATACTTGGGTTTGAAGAAATAAAACTTCCGCTTGAACTATTAGGCAATTGATATAATTTGGATGCCGGGGGGTCAGGTTTAGTTAACCATGATGTTGATAAAGAAGTTGAAGACCGATGCTTATGTGACGATGATGATGATGATGGTGTAGATTTATATGGCGATTTAGGAGGACTCAAACCTATTTTCTTGGGATCTAATGTTGGGATATAAAGAGGGTTTTTAGTTGAAGTTGTAGTTGTGGTAGTCTTAGTCATTGTTGATTTAGTTGTATTGGGGTCACCTGTTAGTTTCGTAGGAGTTTTATGACGTTGGCGATGGTCTCCTGGCAGAGGAGGAAGCTCTTTGTCTTGTTTATCCAACATTTCTGGTTGTAGGAAGACTCAGGTATTTTTGGTTATTTTTTTTCTGGGAAAGAACAAAAGCTGACGGAGTAAGACTGAATTGGCAATCAGGGCGGTATAAAGTGTTAGGGAACGGTAAGGAGGAACATCCACCATATAAACCAGATCAAAGAAGATGGTAGCTGCCTTAATTGCCAGTGTTTACTCTTCGCCCGATCCGGCGTGTCACGCCGCGACTCCGCAACTCTCCCAAACCAGCCATCTATAGTTTTCTGCATACCCATACAGATTTACATTGTATAGAGGTTTCCATGGAAAACTCCTACTTATTGATTGATGCGTGGTGGCTTAATATTCCAACATTTACGGAGTGGTCATATCTTTCTAATTTTAGCTTCAATATAGTTTTCTTTCAAAATTATACATGATCTTTAAAACAAAATCCTGTCTTAAAAGAATTTATGATTAAACCTGAAATGTGATATAAATATAATTAGTACAAAATTAACAGAAAAAGATCTAAGAAAAAAAAAAAGAAAGATGGAGAAACTTATACATAACTAACTTAATCTATGAATTCAAACATTGCAGTACACCTAATACACCCAACTTGAAATTTCACCTGGCCTAAACAATAATCTAATCATCCCAAACAACGGTGGTAGTTGTGGACGTAGCAGTATTGGTACCGGTTGGAGTAACTGTCTCAAAAGCAGTGGATTCGCTCCAGTCAGAGGCACAAGTGTTGTACGTAGTATAAGTAATTGTACCGTTCACTGATAAGACTGTTGCAGGAATGCATGAAGATTCAACAAAAGTGCTGTATGAGGTAACTTCATTAATCTCGGTGCTAAATATTGTAGAAATGGAGTATGAGGTTTCATCTAGAATACACAAATATTAAAGTTAGTATGCTTCCGTCTGATGAACAATTCATATCGACAAGGAGAGGAGAAATTAGAACATACCAGCACAAACTAAAGTCATCAATAGAGATGAGATTATCAAGCTTGGAAATAGCATTCTTGGTTAACAAGTGTATACAATCTTTATTTTCTAATCAAATGGTTTAAAAAAGAGATATCTCAGACAGACTGTGGGAAAGTGGTTTATTATATATCTGTCATTTCAGTTTCAACCACCTCAGCATATCCACCTATTTTGTACCCCTGAAACCACAAACTATGCAGTACATCAAATTATAAACATATCATCTGTGCTCATTTGTCTATATATTATTTACTGTTTCACTATAACTTCAACAAACGATTCCAAACATCGGCTCCCTCAGGATCTGTTGCTCCCAGAATTTCCTCATTGGGACGACCCAATGAAGAAGTGGGATGCATGACTAACAGGTTTTCCATGTACACCTGGACACATATTCCCGAGACTTTGTCAATTTTATATATAGTTCTCTTAAATTAAAGAATTAGGGCTCTAGATATTTTGAATTAGTTATCATTCTTATTTTCATTTTTTTAAATTAATTCTGATTTTTGTTTTGCTACAATTATGTGACTTATTACGTAAGCACTGGATGAAGTCTCTCCGAGCCGCATTTAAATTTTTTTCAACAGGGTGGGTCAATTACTATGGTCAAATTACTTCAAAAAAGAAATAGTTATTTCAAAAAACTACATAACATAACTAAAAGCTTTTAAATATGGGATCATCTGATACATTAAAACTAGCAGCATGGACAGCATTAACGGTGGCCGTTACAGCAGCTTCAGTTGAAGCATATCATAAATATCAGAAGACATCATCATCACAATCAGTTCAGAGACCCACTAGAAAGTCCAAAGAGATCACAGAAACTGTCAAAGATTACTCCGAGGAGTTAATAAGAGAACAGTTAGCACGTAACTATGCGTTCTTAGGAGAAGAAGGTCTGACTAAAGTGAGAGACCAGTTTGTTGTTGTTGTTGGAGCAGGTGGTGTTGGATCAAACTGTGTTACAGCCTTGGTTAGATCCGGTATTTCGAAAATCAGAATCATTGATTTTGATCAAGTGTCTTTATCATCATTGAATAGACATTCAGTTGCCACGTTAAAGGATGTTGGTACCACTAAAGTTGATTGTTTGAAAAATCATTTATTGCAGATTGCCCCTTGGTGTGAAATCGAAGCAATTAACGAATTATGGACATTAGATCATGCGGAAAGATTGATTTCGCAGGGCGAGCCAACTTATGTTGTTGATTGTATTGATAACATTGATACTAAAGTTGATCTGTTGGCGTTTTGTCATGAACATAAATTGAATGTCATTTCATCGATGGGTGCAGCATGTAAGAGTGACCCAACTAGGGTTAACATAGGCGATTTATCAACATCTGATGAAGATCCATTGGCTAGATCAGTCAGAAGAAGATTAAAGAAAAGGGGTATTTTGACCGGCATTACGTGCGTTTTCTCAGCAGAAAAACCGGACCCAAGAAAAGCAAGTTTATTACCATTACCTCAAGAAGAGTTCGAAAAGGGTCAAGTTGATGAACTAAGTGCGTTACAAAACTTTAGAGTTAGAATATTGCCTGTGTTGGGTACAATGCCATGCATTTTTGGTTTGGCTTTAGCTACACATATCGTTTGTTCAGTTGCTGGATACCCAGTTGAGCCAGTTGAAGGTAAAAACAGATACAAGATTTACGATAGTATTTTACAAAGTTTGGCAGGTCAACAAAGTAGAATCGGGGGACAAAAAGAGCAAAGGGTTCAAATTGCTATGGCTGATGTTAATTATATTTTAGAAGAAGTGTTCAGAGGTAAATCACCAATTTCTGGTTATTCTACAAGATTAACGTTGTCAAGATGGGACCCATCAAAGGAATTATCACTGCAGAATGTTGTCATTATGACTAAAGACGAGCAAAAAATCCATGAGAACAGGGTTTTGAACGGTGGTGAAAAGTTAGAGGATGTGTATAGTAAGGAGGTTCTTGAGTTAGTTGAACGTAGATTTGCTGAAGAGAGATATTACGACCAATTTAGATGAACGGTTTATAGCATATGTGTGTATTTTTACGATTATATAACTATTAATAAAATTATAATCAAAAAAAATAATGAGTTTAGGACAAACAATTTCATTCGTTATCGCATTAGGTTATAAGTATGTACAAGTTATATAATTTATAATAATTAAAAAGATTTAAAAAAACCATCTTGAACCAGTGCCAGCCTTCTTACCAAATCTAGGGTTATTCAAACCTGCGGGATCGTTCAAAGAAGCATTTTTCATATCCTTAGTAACATTTTTAGCCCCACTAGGGGTAAATGTTTTCTTCAACCCATGCTCTTTAATCGAATCACGAGTAGCTTTATGTAAATGGCCCACATTAAAACCCATGCTTCTCAATTTCTTCACAATGGCAGGGGTGATAGCAGCAGTAATCGGCAATCTAATGAATATCAACGATTTATGGATAGCATAAGCAACGGCAAATTCGGTCAACAGAGTGGACGATTTCTTGTCATCTTTTTTGTCGTTTGCGTCTGCTTCATCGGAAAAATCGTGTTTCTTATCTGATCCTAATCCGACCCATCCCAACACTTTATCCTGGTACATTCTGATTTTTTCTTCACCTTGAGAGTGAACAAGCAAGAAACAAAGTGGAAGGTCGATACAACTTAGACCTAAATAAACACCCAATGCACTATATCCGTATTCTTGCATCAGGGCTTTGATACCAGTCGGCTTTTTAGCAGTACCATTAGTTGAAGTTGAATTGAATCTTTTTGAAGCTGTTTTAAATTTATTGAATAGTGATGACCTCTGCTGCTTTGAATATATATTTGTAGTTGTGAAAAAAGAATAGCCTCTTCTTCCGATGGTGTTTTTCAGGTTCGTTGTGAAATAGCGCAAACCAATCAAGTTTCTGGAGAACATTTATGTTTCGTATATAGGGTCAATTGAGGAATAGCTGGGGTTGATGGAAAGAACAAATTTACCTGAGTTCAGCCTGCTCTGACCCAGACATCGGTTGATCGAGAGTGTCACTGTCCAATTTTTGCTGGAGCGCCATCGACCCGATCAAATGTAGAGAAGACGCGTCGACTCTATAATAGATTTTAATAAATAACGAGCCAACTGTGGCTATATCTTAAAACTATACAAGAAAAAAGACAATGTAAAAGAGAAAGAATTATTTAATAAATAATAATTTGGAAAATTGAGAATATATATATATATGAAGAAGATGATGCAAAAAAGAGAAAATGATGATATTCAAAATCCAAGTATTGAACCAGCAAATTTATAACTTAGATTTTGGAGTTCTACCAACGGTACACTTAATCAAACCATTTGGATGTGGAGATGGGTAAAATAAGTCGTTATCATTGGATTCACCTTGGAACTTCAAATCAATTAAGAAGTAATGCTTGTTTGGTAAAGCATAAGAGACTGTTTCAACGTAGGAAGCAGCTTTTAAAATGTCATCAGCCATGTTGTACATAGTAGCTTGAACAGATGGAGAATTTTCCAAGGCAAATCTATCTAAGGTGATTTTCAAAGCGGTTTCGAAAGTCTTATCGAAAACACCAGCATCAGCAAATTTGCCAATATCATTTAATGTGGCGATTTTCTTAGAGTCCCATTTCCAGGTAGCATCGACATCAGTGGACAAAATTCTGTCAGAAGTTGGCTGCAAAGTGGTATAATCACAAACGTTGTAACCGTAGAACATAGAGTTGGTTGACTTTAAGACGGTCAAATCTTTTAAACCAGAAGTGAATGATAATTCACCAGATCTTAGGTATTTCAAATCAGTGACTCTAACTTCTTCACCATCCTTAACAAAAGAGTGGTCATGTAACTTGCCATTGACCAAGTACTTAGACCATTTGTGTTGAGTAATGTGAATATCGACACCAGAAACGTGAGCGTACTTAGTAACGAAATGTTTAGCTAAATGAGCAGCAAATTTCTCAATTGGGAAGACATTCACTCTCTTAGCTTCAACCAAGATGGTGTTCTTAACAGTATCAGTTGGGACAATTGGAGAGTTGTCAGCTTCAGTGTAGGAGATGTCGAAGTTACCTAATAATAAGACTCTGACAGTAGCTTCCATGATTTGGTGCAACTTTGGGTTCTTCTTGTCTTTTTGGACCTTTAAGAATTTAACGTTATCTTTACCGTAAGTGGACGATTGTAAGTAAGCCATTGTGTATGTAGTTGTTGATGTAGTTGTGTTTGTAGTTGTGTGTAGTGATTAGCAAGAGTGGTAATTGGGTAGGAAGTGGAAGAAGAGGAAAAGCACCAGTATTTATATTTCAAAGGTCAAGCATGATAACAGGTTGCACAATAACCAATACAATCTGCACAGCCTGGGCCGTCGGGTGCCCGTGCCAGTCTCCCACTGAATTGCTACACCTTACCTCTCTACTCCTACTCCAGTTCCCTCGTCTCTGGTGAAGCGGTCTTCCTGTTTATCGGGTTATCAGTTTATCTGGCCCACCATGTAATATTCCATATCTGGTAAATACCTCACACCCACAAACCACCACCTCCAACTTCTCAAGAGTTCTCTACAGCTTCTCTACAGCTTCTGCGTCGTCAAGGTGGCTCATTTCGGTCTCCTCCGGCGCTTCGTAACCTCTCACACTAAATAACACTCCGAACGGCCCTCCGGTTGAACTCCCTTGCCAGATTGTTCTGAATCAAGCAGTAACAAGCTGAAATTACCAGCTGAAATCAGCACACGGAATGCCCAGTAGAAGAATGAGCTGATTTTACGGGTTTGAACTCTGGAACTTAATCCCTGGATATGCATGATAGGCTTAAGATAACGACCCCCATCCAAGCGTGTGGTAATTTAATTTACCACTACTGGTACTACTGATGCCCTTATTTACCGCACTGATGTGTATCTGAAGCTTGATCAATGAATTAAGGCTGACCGTTAAGTTTGCGGTATTTTCCACTTTGATCATTTGCAGTTGGTGCAATGTACAGGACTAAGGCCAGGGTTACAACATGCAGAAATGGTCAATCGATTGGGTTCCAATCAGGTACGCCGGATTCTTTGATAAAGCAAGTAGTCCGTGGGGTTGTGATGATATCATCTGTTAATTTTTTGACTATACCCATTAAGAACTTTTCATAATCCGGCCCATACTTATTTATTTAAGGTTGGAATCTGAAATTTGAAATCTTGATCCATAAATGATAAACCCCACAAAATAACTCGACTTCGAGCCGCACGATGTCTTAGTTAGCCATTTCCACTATGTATAGTAGAGTATACAAACGCATTTGCAACAAGAATTTATATATATTTCATTAAAAAAGGAGGGAATAATTTAATAAAAGAAAATACCAAGGAATAATAATTATAACAAATAATATAGTAATAGTAGAGGAATAATAATAATAATCATAATAATAAAATATAACAGCCATGAAAAACGACATAACGAAAGCTCCATAAACAATGAACTAAAAAAAACAAAGCACCAAAAGGGTTGCAGTAACAACAACTAACAACATAAAATAGTCACTGCAACAACTGATATCAAAAAAACTAAAAATAAAAAAGAACGGTATAAAAGGGTTTGAGTGAAGTAAATATAATCAAATCATAAAATTAAATGGATAAATAGTATAGCATAAGGTTTTTTTTTTCAAAAAAACAAGAATGGGGGAGCAAGTCATAAGATCATTAAATAGTGAAATCAAACACAAACAAAATAGGAAAACAGGTGGGGGACAGAATATAAGAGCTTTTTGAAACAAAACAAAAACAAATACAAATAAAAAGTAAGAAAGAAATGGACATAAGAATGACACGCTAGGACCAAATTAACCAACAACACTGGACACGGAAAATAAAACATAAAACAGCAATCACTAAAATCAAACATATTCTTCATCTTTGTTCTCCATGAAGATTCTGAGGTGAAACAACACATCCGACAAATGTTTAAAATTAACAAACTTGAAGTTCTTATCATAAATGAAATTAAACAAAAAGGAACCAATCTTCAAAAACTTAAAAGGCAACTTAAACTGAACCAGTTCATTGACGATCAAATCTTTATCTTTTAAAACCTCCAAATCATCTTTCAAAACTGAGTTCAAATTCTTTTCAACTTCTTGATAATGTTCTCTGTCTTTGTTGATTATGTTTGAGATTGTTAAACTAGAAAATTCACTTTCGAAATCATGATAATCGTAGTTAATCTTCAAGAATTGTTCTAAATTCAGATAAATTTTAAAGAATTTCAAATAAGATTTGAATAGCAGTTCATCAAATTCGGAAAATTGTTGATCGATACTAGTATTATTTATAACTTGATTATTAATACTGCCGCTGTTGCTGCTATTATTATTGAAAATCATGGAGGTTAATTCAAAATGTTGTAAGAATGAAACATTAGGCAAATTATTAAACTTCATCTTCATCTTAAAGATATTCTCATAATTGGATAAAAATTTCACAATGACTAAAATAACATCAAATAATATCTGTGAGTCTAATGATAATTTATGCAGTATGTTTAGATTGATCTTACCAACATCATCTTCACCACCTTGCTCATTATAAAAATCATTCAATTTTAATATGCTTTCGGCTGTACTGGAGGCAGTGCTGACTTTATCACCTGAAATAGGAGCAACAAATGATAAATCATCTTGTTTGAAAAACACTAATTTTAAAATAGCAATTGAATTCTCAACCAACTTAATCAATTCATCTTGGAAATTTCGATCTCTCAACTCACTATCACCATAATTGAAATTATTATAATATAATTCATTTATATCATTAAAACTACGTAACCACACATTCTCTTTAATTTTATTCAAGCTTATAATTTCAGATAATTTCAAATTCAAATAATGATTCAATATTTTAGAGTCATTAAAAATCTCACTTGATTCATTATAAATTTTGCATGGTTTCAAAATAATATTCCAATACTGCCCAGCCATAACTAATCTGTCATCATCTTTAACAGCACCGTTAGAAGAAGAAGAAGTACCTTGATTTCCTGTAGTAGTTGAATAATTTAACTGTTTAAAATAAGCCAATTGATGCAAGCCATTTTGAATACAGATCAAACCAAATTCAGAAACGTGGTTATCAAACAAGAAATTCTCAGAACCATTAATCAACCCAGTTTCTTTATCAATTTTCTTGAAATCTAGATTCAATAGTTCGTTTAGCACTTTTTGATACGATTCAGGTTGGAATTCAAAAGAACTGACAACTTTCTTAAACTCGTTAATGTTCGAACAATCCCAAAGCAATGTTGAACTTGGCAAATCAATACATAAATCATCAATTTTCAAGGACGGGACAATGTTATACAAAGTACTGAGTAATGTTGATATGTGAAAAATCATATGGATTGTTCTAATGGTTGATTCATTTCTTATGAATTTTTTAAAATATTCATCATGAATTGTATCTGATCCAATATTTGAATAATCAAATGAAATCATATTTAAACCTGATGTTTTAATTAATGAATTTAAAGCATTGACTTGTCTAATTATAACATTCAAACTAATTTCTTCATCAGCAAATAACCCATATATCACAGATAATGTTAAACTTTGAATCAACCATAAAGGACTTGAATTTGAACCAGAAGCACCTGAACCGCCATTTAAAACACCTGCTGTTGATCTAATTAATTTCTTTCTTGTTTCTAAATAAACATGTATGCATCTTCTACTAGCTTCATATAAATTTGCGGCATCATTTTTCTTGTTTGAAACTATTGCACCTATTGTTGCAATTAGCAGTGGTAGGCAGACTAAACTAACTCTAACATTGTCTATACTGTTTTCATCTTTGATTATTGTTGGATCAACTGTACTTTGAGAAGTTTGCATTAATGTGTATTCATTTAATATGGATTTATGTATAAAAGGATGATGATTTAAAAATTTGTTTTTGAATTCGTCAATATAAGAATTTAAAATTTCATTTGAAGGAATGGAAGGAGATGGAACACCAAGAAATGGATATTTCGATAATGAATGATAAATAAAAGTTCTGATGTTAGTGGTGAATAATTTAACTCTTGAGTATTTAGCAAATCTTTCAGCTGTGAATTCAGAAAATAAATTAGAATCAGTTGGAAACTGTAAATCGGGTTGAATTTCTTGCTTGACCACAGTTGGCTTATTAGCTTCATCTGATTGAGTGTTATCGATATCCAAGTTCAAAGCGGCTGGTGAGTTTTGTTGAGATAGATGATTATCTAATAGAATAGGAGAAATGGTTGCATCTGTACTTAAAGACGCGGAATTTGGAACAGTGGAAGAAACAACTTGATCATTATTACCATAAAATGAATAACCTTGAGGAACACCATAGGTCTTTGAAATGTTCAGATCTGCCAGTGCTTCTAAATCATTGATATCTTGATTAAATAAAGTTTCTTGCCAATTTCTAACCTTTTCATTATTATTCAACTGGTTTTGAGCAGTTAAAGTTGTAGTTGGATCAGAATTAGGAGAAGACTCTTGTAAGATTGGAGATAAAGGCTTAAAAGGAGGTGGATTGTTATTTGAAGATTGATGTGTAGTTGATTTTAATAATTGTTCCCTTAATAATTTTTCAGCCAGTGCCTTTGGATCATTTTGAGAATTGGATCGACTCATTGAATGAGTAAATAGAGTACCAAAATTTCTAGAAGGAACGTCATAAAATGAGTAACCTGCAGCACCATCTTCACCCATTTGTTGATCACCATCTTTGTCCTTATTATTATTGCTGTGCTGTTGTTGTTGTTGTTGCTGTTGCTGTTGTTGATGATGTGGTTGTGCTTTATTATCTAAAAAGTCCATATTTGGGAAAGAGTTTAACCAAGTTTCAGAATCCTCTTCATTACCATAAAATTGAGGAGTTGAAAATTCCACAGTTTCACTAGCATACGGTTCAGCTGTGGTTAAAGCGTAATTAACACCAGACATGGCTGAGAAGGATGCCCGTCTGTTCATTGTGTTTATTGGGAATTCCAGGCGTAAATCCAAATCTTTCAGATTATTATTTTCATCTTCTTCAATATCATTCAGTTTAACTGTATCTTCCAATATTTTTTGCTCTAGCACTGGATCTATTATGGTGTTAGTTGAAGAAACTGGTTTAACAATATCTGGCTTTGTGATTGAGACAGTTGTAGCTAAAGAAGCAGTTGAGGATCTTCTCATTTTTGAATCTTGAGCAGCAGCGCTGGCAGTAGAGTCGGTAGAAGCAATCGTGGAAGTACTCGCCTTCGGCTTGACCGATCTTCTTCTTAATCTAGGTATAACATCAGAGGCACCAGCATGTAATTTGGTAGAGTGTCTTAGTAGTAGGTCCCTTCTGCTAAACTTTCTTGAACAAATATTACAAGCGAACGGCTTTTCTTTGGTATGTGATCTTTCGTGTCTTTTCAAATGTTCTTGTCTTGCAAAAGCTCTTGTGCAAGTGGTACAAACATATAGCCTTGGTTTACCGGAGGGTGTTTTACCATTAACGGTGAATTCTTCAGGGACATCAGTTGTTTTATTTGATTTATTGGATGTGGAAGAATTTCCAAATGTTGGAGGAAGTTGATGGAAATTAGGTTTCGAAGACATGGGGAATGTATGAATGTGACGGCAGTACTGAAGTGAAGTTAAGAACAAGTAATGTAAATAAAGTAAAGTAAAGTAAAGTAGAGTGAACTGAAGTAAAGTAAACTGAGATTGAGAGGATAATATGGAATTATAAGAAAAGAAAATAGGAAGAGATGACGGTGAACAGAGAATGAAATAGGGAAACGATTTTTTTTGCAGAGCAGATGAGCAGATAAACAAAAAGGGGATTGAACTAGCACGGGAATTGATTGGGTTGCACGAGAAATGGGATCAATTTGTAGGAGGCAGGTTTCTCTAGAAGAAAGAAGAGGTAGGAGAGACCAAATCGAATCGAATCAAATCAGTATATTAATTTGAATTGCAACACTGATGATGTCTGAGCAGGCTGCAAGCTGGTATTTCGGAGGGGATTTTCTGGAGTGAGCAGTTTGAACACTGTGGGCTGATTTTAGAAAGAAGCTCGAGGGATCAAAAAGCGAAAACGAGATCAAATTGTAGCTGAGCGTACTGAGTTTGACGTGATTGTAGAGTTCTACTAGTAGATTACAATCTGAAGAAGAAGAGGTCCACTACAGAGCAGTAAAAGTTTAAGGTTGGCCAGAGAAAACAGACGGTTCTGATTGGCGAACAGCAGCTACCCCTCTGTCCCTCCACTCCCTAGCATGCTACCCAGTGAAGCTCTGCTCACACCCTGTCTTGCTCCATCGGTACAGGGTGTCCTGTATTTGACTGGGGTCGATCGAGAGTCCACTTTGGTAATACTGGCCGCTTGATTGGACCACCACATCTCAGGCTCCAGTAGTTCTTCCGCCTTTTTACTTTTGTCTTGAGTTCCTGGACTAGCATGGTTTGTTGTTTTGATTACACTTATCATTCAGCGACCAGCTGTCGAGTTGACTCTTCCGCTCATGGCCAGGTTGGAACACAACACAACGCACGGGGCATCCTGGACATGGGTGGGTACTACCATTGCTGGCACAGTCGTCTTATCTGTTACATACAGAGAATGTTGTAGTGCTAGGGCCGCCCCTGGCTCGACTAATCTCGGTCACTGAACTGTGCGGGCTACGCGTTACTCCGGATTCTCACTGACCTGGTGTTTACGTGGAGTAGCTTACTAGCTGGCTACTTGTTTTTTTACAGACTAATTCCACTTCTTGGTCATCATCAATTAAGCCAATATCCAATTAATGATAAGACAGCACTGACTGCTCTACATGTATATGTTGTATACTTTGTATGGCGTTGTACCACCCACCCCGCAGTGGGTTGTAAACTGCAATTGTCTTCTCCGCGTTTAACACCCCTACTATATATAGCTTCCAAATATGACTTAATTGAGCTTGAGCTGACCACGATATTATTCACAATTTCAAATCTTGATTCTGGAACAGGAACAATTATTAATCAAATTTAAAGTTTCGAATATATCAACAATTTTTTAACAAATTTTAAGTTTCCGATCGACATTTTACTTACTATTTCATACTTACCGTTCTGTAACCTTGAGCTTAGCAGTATAGTATGTCTATTGATGTTGGATTGTTTAGAGCTGTATATATATATATATATATATATATCAATTGATTCATGTACGTGAAATACCTATATAAAAACCATTTTAACTCCCTCAACAAATTGAAATATACAACAATTCTGAAACAAAAGCATGAGTTTGATCTCATGATTAAATCATGCCACTTATCTATACCAAATCGAGTGTCTCGCTGTTCTAGTTTTTGCCCACAGTTTTTGAACATCCTTGAATCATCCATGCGAACAAAAAAAACGTTGTAAGTTATGTGTACTCATCAGCCAACCCCTCTTCCCCTACTTTTCGGAGAGAGATCTCGCTTATTTAGTGATGGGTAAGTAAGTGCCCTCCATGTCCCTCCAGCTTTTCGTATAACCTGGGTTTTATGGCTTGCCGACAATTATAAGGTTTTAATCATTCAGAAGTTCTGTATATGGAAACACTGAAAAACCAATTACGTGATCGAGACGTATATGATAAAAACGGGCAAAAAGTGAGCTCATTATATACGAGATGGTAGCCAGCCTCCAGAGCCTCCAGTGTCCAGGGGAACGCACGCCTACTAGTTCCATTTAAAAATTTATTTGCGCGCCATGCGATTTAGCTTGCGATTTTGCTACTCCACTCCGAAGTTACCTCATATGCCCGATCCCAGACTCCGACGTCCGTAGCACGTAAGCTGCCTGAAAATTTCGAAAAGAGGTCATCTCATCACCTGTTCAATGTTACGTATGCGTATGTCTAGAGAACGTCCACAGTTTCACAATTCAACATTATAGGATCCAGTAGAGCAAATAAAGTTTGGAAACGTGAGGAATCGGGTAGTCAATTATGTAATCAGTACAACAAAGACCGTTGCTATACTATAGCCAGCCACATTAACATACCCAATGAAAATCGAATGATTTCAAAGGTTCAATTTTATCAAAGTGCGAATTCCCGCCGTTTTAGCCACACGCTACGCAGGCGTTCAAACCTCAGGTTACACCATTCTGCCATTAGACGCTTGCGGGTATACCATCGCGACGGGCTTATGTTTACGTAATTGACTAGCTAACTAAATAAGTAAAAAGTAGTAGTAGAAGCTCATATTATAAAAACGATAGAAATACAAAAGAAGCATAATATAAAAAACCCAAAAATTAAAGGAAAGACAAGTAAAGTACAGTAAAGTAAAGTAAAACAAAAAACACGACAAAATAAGAGAAGAATAATTCGATACAACCAATTACTGCAAACCACCTCTATTAGCTCTGATTTCTCTGTTATGGCCTTGGCCAAACACCATAATTTGACTTTCATTTTCTAATCTTCTTAAAACATCACCCAAATCAGTATTTTCAATTCTATTGTCAGATTGGTTATTGATTTGAGTTAACAATTGTTCATAAATAATTGAATCTTTACTTTGAATTAAAGCTAAAACCTGCTTACTTAAATCTTCTTGTAATCTTCTTTGAGCTGATGTATGACCAGTTTGAACCAAATCCATATCAATTCTACCTGTTAATGGATCAGTGGCATAATCTTTAATAGCTGATTTAATTAATCTAACAGCCTCTTGAACATCTTCTAAGCTGACTTCAGTTGATAGTCTCATCTTAGCATGAGCTTCGGACAATCTAATCATTGATTCTAATTGTCTTGTTGTTGCTGTGATTCTCTTTTCTGATGATCTAACATCTTCACCTAACTTTCTCATTTCAACGTAACTCTTAACTAATTCATCTTTAGCCTCTTCCGTTAAAACTGGGGAGAAATTTTCTTTGGCGTATTGGATATAGGCAGTTAAAAACTCAATTGGTAAAAATTCATTTGCTGAACCACTTTGAACTGTATCTTCTAAATACATATTAGCAATATGTCTAGCTAATTGGGAATCAATCTTTTCGTCAACTTTATCCAAAATTAAATAAACCAAATCAAATCTGGATAATAATGGTGGAGGTAAATCAATATTTTTGGTAACAGGTAAGTTAGGATTATATCTAGATTCAATTGGATTGGCCGATGCTAAAATAGAGGTTCTAGCATTCAATGTAGTAATAATACCAGCTTTAGCAATGGAAATAGTCTGCTGTTCCATAACTTCATGTAAAACCGATCTTGTAGATTCAGACATCTTATCAAATTCATCAATACAACAAACACCACCATCTGATAAAACCAAAGCACCACTTTCTAAAACTAATTGTCTCGTTTCAATATCCCTTGTAACATATGCAGTCAAACCAACAGCAGACGAACCTTTACCTGATGTGTAAATACCTCTTGGAGCAATCTTATGAACATATTGTAATATTTGAGATTTAGCAGTAGATGGGTCACCACAAAGTAAAATATTAATATCACCTCTATATTTACCACCTTTGGCAAATTTTTTATTAGTACCACCGAATAACTGTAATAAAATACCCTTTTTAACATCATCCATTTCATAAATAGAAGGTGCCAATGATCTAGCTAATAATTCATAAAGATCTGTTCTTGCAGCAGTTTGTTGAATCTTGGCGATTTCTTCTTCAGAGACTTTTCTAATTTCATCAACTTCTTGTTGTTCTTTTAATTCAACTTCCAGAGTAGAAACATCAGCACCTAATCTATGTTTATCGGCTTTTCTAATATGGACCACATCCAAATAAGTTTTATATAATGATTTCAAAGCTCTTTGTCTTGGGTTGGATTTAACTGGGGCAGATTTAAAAATACCGCAAATTTCAACTCTATCACCGGCTCTTGTAGAGTCAACCAATTCATCGTAGACACAAAGCGAAATAGAATGCGGAGTCTGTCCATCTGGAACTATATCTGGAGTTTCTTGTAATTTAATAACTTGCTTGTTGGCAAAAGATGATCTATTATGGATTAATTGCATTGAATTCGAAGCACCACATAATTGTCTTGGACATTTGATAGGCTCTTGAATCAAACCTCTATCGTTTTCAACAACAACAGTATGTTCACAAACGTTACATCTGAAGAATGCAGCTTTCATGTCTGGAATAATTGCAGTTGATCTAAGAACCAAACCTTTGACAACGACTAACTTATCAATATCTTGAGGATTTAATTCTCTCATACCTTTCTTGTTTTGGATGTTGAATGGTCTAACTTTATAAACATTAACTTCAATTGCGTCGACTAAAACATTTCTCTCTGGGTCGTTGTTTAAATTGGTATCTAAGACCAAGGAAACCATGACATCTTTAATGGTCTGATCCATAATTGGAATAACTTCTTGTGGATAATTAATTAATTGATAGTATAACTTTTTGGTGATTGGATAAGCCAATAGATTTTTGGTGTCTAGATTTAAATTGGTTGAACCAGTTTCTCTCATGGTATTTAACATATCATTGTAGTATAATTTTTCATCTTCAATTGGATCAACCTCCAAATCTTCCAACTTCTTTCTATATTTCATCTTGAATGACATCAAGAAAGTTCTGAAGTTGTTTGAGCATTCCTCAATTGAGACATTTGTACCCCAAATAACTCTAATTGGTTCATCTGGGTTTTCGGTACCTGTACCTGAGTTTAAGAAATTTGATGAGGAAGAAGCACCAAAGTTAGATGAAGAAGATAAGAAGCCAGGATTTGATGATAAATCAGATCTAATGTCAGAAGGATCAGGGAATAATCTGTCAGAATTTTGAGAGGCATGGATATCACCTCTATTACGTTGTCTTCTTCTAGCAATTTCATGGTTACGTCCCGCACCTGAGCCGAAATCAAAACCATCACTTGTAGGTAAGTGTAAAGGCGATGAAGTACGTTGTTGAAGGCTTGATCTGAGAGAAGTAGCAAGATTCCCTATAGTAGAGCTAGGATCTTGCCCAGCATCAGAAGAAGCAACAAATAATGGTGAAGACGGAGCATGCTGAGTTTGTGGACCAGAATCTTGCTGAGTTTGACTTTGACTTTGAGACAACGAATCACGGTTGTTTGAGTCCTGAGCAACAGGAGAGGATACAATATCTTGCGATGACATGGTTAGTTATATCTGCTTGAGTGTGATTGTATCTAATACAGGAGAAAGAAAAAGAATCCAGGAAAGAGACAGACACGAAGAGCTGACGTTGAAACAAATTTCGATCTTGAAAAACGCCAAACGCGTAAGATGCGCGCAATTAAGCCCAAAACGGCAGTCATCCTAATCAGGGTATATTCTGTATTACGTAATATTAAATTAAATTAACTTGTTAATTGTGTTACACATAAATACAAAAACAAATTAAAACTTATTTCTTAATAACCCATTCATTCTTAGTTTTGTCAAAGACAGCAACATCCTTGATACTGTTTTTCACCATGGCTTTGGAGTATTTGCTCAAGACCTGCTTCTGAACAACTTCGGTTAGCGTATTAATGGTAAAACCTTTGTTCTTCTCTATTAAATCAACTAGTTTCTTGATGTCTTCTGCATCTGTAATAACCTTCTTCTTGATTATCATAGCCCTGGGAACATCGATCATATTTGTAGTTGTTGTAGTACATGTAGGAACTTTGAAACCATTACTTCCACCAGATGGGACTGATTCACCCTTAATTGACTTCTTCTCAGGAAGAGTGCTCGATGCACTTGCCCAATAATTACGGAAAGGATCAATTGGAAAAGTAATGTCACCCTTAAGTCTTTCATATTGTAGTGTAGCAAAATAGTCACCAAATTCATCGTCTTTACTATCAGTTTCTTGTCCTATCCATTTAGTGACTGGAACCAGAGTACCAATAATTCTCTTCTTCATGTTACTCTCTCCAGACTCATCTGATTCGACAAACTCATCTACATCTGAGTGATCGTCAGTTTCTTCATCGTCGTCCTCGTCATCCTCTTTGTCGATGTCCTCACCTTCACCCTCTTCATCAGATTCATCATCAAGATCAGAATCATACTCATATTCAATATCCAATTTCTCGGACTCAATCTTAATAAATGGATTAATTGCAAGTTGGCGGGTTTGATCTTCCGTAGCAGCTGTATATGTACCAAAATATGGAATTTTCTTATTTTCATAAAATTTAAGATACTTAATATCCATAGATCTAAATAAGTCATCGGCGGCACCAATATTACCCATATTTATTTTCTGAACAACATCAAATGTACTAACGTATTTAGGTCGGACTGGAGGACTACTGCATGATTTTAAATATGATTTAAAGTCTGGGACAGAAGTTGAACGTTTTCCAATAAATGTTTCTAAAACTTCACATTCATCTTTATCTGGTATGTTATTTATAAGTCTAGTATTTGGATTCAAATAGAAAGGTAAAAAATAGGACTCATAATCAGATTTACCAGATTTAGAAGGAGTAGATTCTGGAGATAAGCTCTTGCTATTTACTGATTTTGCTGGTGAATTATCTGACTTGGATGGGGTAGTAATTCTGGCAACCTTAAAGAAATTTGTAATTGACCTTTTCTGCTTCTTTTCTTCTTCTACTTTTCTCGTATTTTGCTTTTGTTCCTCTTGAATCTTTTTCTTTGCTTCAATTTCAGCTCTCTTTGCCTCAATTTCAGCCTTCTTTTTAATCTTTTCTTCTTCTCTCTGACGTTGTCTATCTAGCTTTTCTTGTTCTCTTTGCTCCCTCTTTGCTTTTTTATCAGCTTCCAACTTCTCTTTCTTCAATCTTCGATCTTCCGATTCCCTTTCTCTTTGTAACTTCTTTTCTTCCAACTCTACTTGTCTTTTTAACCTTCTCTCTTCCAATTCTTTCTCCCTTTGTATTTTTCTTTCCTCTTTCAATCTCACCTTCTCTTTCTTGATTTCTTCCTTTTCCTCTTTAGTTAACTTTGGTTTTGACTGTGACTGTGACTGTGACTCTAACTGCGATACTAATGGTGAATTTGAATTTTCTGTAGCAGTAGTAGTAAGCGTGGAAGCTTTACAATGCTTTTCTTCACCAATAGATATCTTTGAAACGTTACCAGATTCATCCTTGGATTCAGTGTCATTGCTTTCTATACTAGGATTTACTCCCGTTATTTCGTCTCCATCACTATTTAGCTCTATTGGGGTATTTGGCTCGTCTTGTTCTTTGCGTTCAACGTGTTCAGGTTTGTGCTTCTTCAACCGAGGTTGTGATTGATCCAGATTCTCTTTATCCTCCTCTTTGTCTAAATATCTCTTTTCAGGAGACTTGTTAGGAGTCATGACAAAAGGTAGTTTAGATTGTCCCACCATAATCAATAGCTGTAGTGATGACTTAAATAGTTGTTGCGTAGAAGTGAAAAGTAAGGAAACACGGTGTTGTAAGATGCGTTCAACTTCGATTTGAAAGTTCACTGACGCGTTTCGTTTTGAAGACGCATTTTATATATATGCACTAACACTACGGAATACTAAGAATAACAAGTTTCGACCTAGGATAGGCAGACAAGAACATACACAAACAGATTAAGACACCATGGCTAATCAAAATACCGACTCAGCTACTCAGGCATTTTTGTACGGTACTCAGGCTCAGTCAAATTTGGATGACTGGCAGGCAGATGATCAAAGGAAACTTAAGTTATCAACACTTTCTTCAAAGTTTTCTTATAGAGATACAAATGATTCACAATCGTCCAAACGACAAAATTCATCAGATAATGTCTCGGTAAAAAGAAGGAAACAACAACAAAATGCAATTGCTCCAAGCAAGAAAAGAAGGACCAATAAGATCAGAAGCATAAATGATCGAATGACTAAGAAATATTCTACAAGGTCACCACTTTTAATGGCATTATCTGGAAAGAAGCATAAAATTAACGTTTTAATAAAGAGCATCAGGAGTGTTGAAAAAGAAGAACATGATTTAGAAAAACAAGAAGAATTATTAAAAGGCTTCCAGTTAACTGGTGGAATAAGTTCCGTTAGCAGTGTATCAAATACCAGTTCTCAAGAAAGTAGTCCGGATGATGTCAATATTCTTTACTCTAAAGATGAATGGCACAATGTGATACGATGTATTAGTGAAAAGTTTCCAAAATTATCGAAAAGAACTAAACGTACTTTGGATTACATTACCGAAAAATATCATCAACAAGATGCCAAGGAAAAAAAAGAAGAAGACGAAATTCAATTCAGTGAAGATACCAGACAAAATAGTTTATGGGATTCTGCTAGTCAACCTGTAACGTTGGAAAAAAAGGAAGTAAAACTTCTTTACGATTTTAAGGATGATGCTAAATCGTTTATTGATAATAGTGAGAATGAAACCAGTCCGACTAGTAGTGAGTCTTCATGTAATGAAATCTTAACTCTAAGTCAAGTGATACGATCAAGCAATAAATTTGAGTATATTGATTGTGAAACTGATAAAGCACCTGAAATTGAAGATAGCCAGGAGGAAGTTATCCCAGAATTAACTAGAAACAATCTTATTGAACAAGCCAAACAACGTGTTGAGCATTTGGAAAGTAATATTGAATCTAAATCATATACCAAAGAAGTTATACACCTTAAAGAAACTTCTCGATCTAATAGCAAAGATCCGATTACACTTAGTTCCAGCTTTTCTGTCTTCCCTGATGCTGACTCGGAATCACAGCATCTTGAGAATCTTGATAACATGGATGATATTCCACTACTAGGAACTCAACAAGACCCAATTTCACTCTCTTCAGATTCCACACCTTTTGATTTAAAATTACAAAAGAGAATAATCCCCGAAGCTAACCCCAAGGCAAGTGAGGTTCAAGTATTAGCTACAGTCGATCAATTTTCAGCTCAACTTACAAGTTTTAATGCTGATCCAAGATTCTTGAAAAATAGAACAAGTCCAAGTAGAGACAGACAAGTCGAAGTTATTACATCATCTCCTATTGGTTCACCTGTTTTTAAACCAATTAAAAGTCCTGTTAGAACTCAGTCAATCGACGACACGCAGAAGTTAATTTTCAGTCCCTTGAAATCAGGTTCCCTAAAATCCAGTCCTCTGAAAAATACCAATAAATTGGAAACAATCAATCAACTTCCAATGGAATTTAATGGAAATAACGAAGAAGTTATCATTTCTCAATCTCAATTTCATTCTCCATTTGCCAAAAATCTAAAGTTAGATATTACGGATAGTCAAAGTGAAGAGGAGGATCATGAAGACGATACTTCTTCTTCTCCCGAATTTCGACATGTCTTCGGAAAGAATAAAAACAAGCTGTTCAAGAGTGCTAGAGCTGATACAGTATCACAACACAACCATACTATCGAACAAGTTGAAGAACCCATCTTCAAAACTGTATTCGGTAAGAAACAAGAGAATGTTTTTGAAATTCCTGATTCTGATCCAGAAGTTAATGAAAATTATGAAGATCCCAGTTTACAAGTGATCTTTTCCAATAAGCAGAGGGAAAATACTGAGAAAGAATTCCCATCAAGTGAACCTTCATGTTCCACTTCTTCCTCTGAATCAGAAGATGATGTATTTATGAGTTGTCCAGCACAGCCACTGAAATCTCAAAACACTCAAATCAAATCTTTACTAAATAAATCAAAACTAACTAATACTATTCCAGATTCGCAAGCACCTATGGAGAACTCGGATGAAGATGAAGAAGATAAGAATGTATTACCTGAAGGATTTTTTGAAAAATTCAGTTATGATCAACTAAAAGAACAAACAGATGCATGGGGTCTAAAAAGAGTTAAAACTAAGAAAGCGATGATTAATTTGCTTTATTTAACTACTAAATTAATGCCAAAAGATGTACTTTCTCAAGGTTTAGAAAGTTATACTAATGGGTTGACGGATATTCTAAAATTTGGAAACAACGATAAGAGAAAGTCTGGAGGCTCAACTAATGGTAAAAATCCAATACTAGATTTAAGATTAGTTCATAAATCATTATACAGTAGAATCAGAGAATTGTTAATTGAAAATAAGCAATTTTCTAGAAAGATCCTAATATACCAACCTCTAAACTTAGAAGAAGTATATAAATTCGTGAAAACACGGCTCCAACATGATCAGTTTGATTTTAGAATAGTTTCAAAATGCCTCGATGAACTAGGAATTTGCTACACTAATAGCAATAGAGCTAATGTTGAAGAGGAAGAGGAAATGCGATAGTTCTGGTTTGTTTATTTATAATTTTATAATTTAATGAACTTTTCCGGGGATTATTTATTTAGAATAGAGTACTGTAAAACGCAAAAGAAAAATATAGCTATAAATACCACAGACTGCGATGTATATAAAATGCTGATTATTAATCATACTTTTTCAAATCATTTTCATCAATCGTTAGTTCACGTTTTAAAATTAATTCTTTGTACAATATTTGAATTACAACACCAAACCCCAATAAAATAGTAATGAATCTGACTAATTGTATAACTTTATCAACTGGAGAAAGAGGTATACCATCACTTGTTTCTGAAAAGACTAAATTACCCACAAAATCATATAATTGTATTAAAATGTAAATCAAAAAAAGAAACACTAGTAACATCAAAAATCCTGTTTTAACCAACCTTGAAATATGGATCTGATCTTCTTCATTATAAGTTAAACCTGATTTTGTTTTGAATGTTTTCTTGTATTGATTTCCTGGTTTAGCTGGTCTTTGTTGAGGTGCTGCGTCGAATTGTGCAGGTGAATTCCGAGCTGCAGGCTTTCTAGATTTTAAAGATTGATCTGGAGATGGCATTTTGTAGTATGATCTAGGGAATGATTGTTAATACAGTCAAATGAAGGCACAAGTTCAAGTACGTGTCTGAAAAATGGCAAACATCATCATCACTACAAAATACGCCGCGTCCACCACCGACGCGTCGCTTCTTCCGGTGAGATTCGGGTCGACCGGCTTCCGGAACAGCGCGCTGTGATTGGCTTCTCCTGCAGCCGGTGCACGGAGGTGAAAATTTCCTGAGTTGAACCTCCACAAAGCTCACTTCAACATCATTGGACCGTAAGATCAGTCAAACCCAGCTTAATATTCCCTGCTCCCCCACCCCATCCACATCAATAATGTTTGCAAGACAAGCCTTTAGAACAACTGCTAAGTTTGGTATCAGACCAATTGGTTCCAGAAATGCTTCTTCTTTAGTCGATAAGGCTACTGGTAAGTACCTCCCTGCTTCAATACTCCACTTACCTCTCATAAAAACCTGTTACTAACTTATGCAATTTATAGGTCTATTGAACTCTACTGTCTACTGGAGTAAGGTCACTGGTGAATTAGCCAAGCAAATTTACATCAAGGAAGGTTTTGCACCACCATCCGTTGCAGAATTCCAAAAGGTTTATGAATCTGGTTTATATGAATTCTTAAAGTTCACTAAAGATCCAAAGGATTATTCATTACTGACTATCAACACTGTTAAATCATACTCCAAGGATGAAATTTACAGATACATCGCTTACTTCATCCAAATTGTTGGTTTATTCTCCTTAGGTGAAATTGTTGGTAGAAGACAAATTGTCGGTTACCCATCCTTTGGTCCAAAGGAAGAAGCACACCACCATTAAACTAGTTAATTAGAATTTTTACAACTGTTTTCCAACTTTTTAATCATTACTGCGTTTATGCCATATGTATTCTTTAGTTAACTGTTTTCATTTCATTTTCTTTATTAAGAAAACTCAACTTTATTATGTTATACTCTCAACACATCAACATCGGGCTAAAAGTATAAGTTATATATTTATTTTGTTTTTCATTGTTTGTTGATTTAATAATTAAGATCAGTTTCCTATATGTTTTTAAGTGCTTTTTATTTTTTTACTCTATTCTGTGACCTATACATATTCTCTTGTTTTTATTCACTACACTTATTGGGAGCTTATGTTGTTTGTTCTAAGTACATAACATAACATAGCTTATTTCTTTCTTACTCATTACTAGATAAATACATATCTAATACTATTTTCATCGCTTGGTATATTAGTAAAAATGGTGTAAATTTATAAACGTTCAAAAACATTATTCAGCTTCTTCAAGCTTTCTCTTTTTTGAAGCTTCAATCATTTCTTTCTTATTCTTTCTCTTTCTTCTAACAACACCTGGGACAGTACTTATTTGTTTTCTCTCAATAGGAGCTTTTTTAATTCTATGCTTCTCCTTCTTGCTTAATTTTGATAAATCATTCAGCATCCAATCTGATAAACCTTCTGTAGATCCACTTTGTTTCATAACATTAACAACAGATTTAATTGCATTAACATCTTCTTTTGTATAAAATGTAACTGCATTACCATTACGACCACCTCTACCAGTTCTACCAATTCTATGGACATAAGCCTGAGCAGATATTGGAACATCATAATTAATTACTAAATTTATACCTTTAAAGTCAACACCTCTTGCTAAAACATCCGTTGTAATAAGACACCAAATATCACCTTTTCTAAATCTTTCAATAATATCTTCTCTTTGTTTTTGAGTTCTTTCAGCATGTATGACATCAACATTTAATCTATCATATAATAATTCATGAAATAATGCTTTTGCTCTTGTGATTGATTGTAAGAATATTAGAACTGGAGGTTTAAAATCACCTTTTTGTAACATTGATCTGATTTCCAACAACTTGCCACTTTCATCACCACAAAAGACCAATTTCTGATTGATGCTAGAATTAGCAGCTTCCTTGCGGCCAATAATAATTCTAATTGGAAATTTCATTATTGAATTAGCCTTTTCTTCAACACTTGATGTTATGGTTGCAGAGAAAATTGAAGCACGTAATTTTGGATTTGAGCAAGCATTTAAAATCGCATCTGTTTGTTCGGTGAAGTTTGATTCAAATAGTCTATCGGCTTCATCAAATATCAAATGATCCACTTTTGATAGATCTAGAATCTCATTTGTAACTAAATCAATTAATCTCAAAGGAGTTGAAACAATAATATCATACTTTGAGGATTTAATCACCTTATTTCTTAATTTTGAAGAGAGTGATTTATTTAGATATGCAATAGATAAACCTAATTTATAATTTAATTTATTTAACTCAGTAAATATTTGTAATGACAACTCCTTTGTTGGTGATATTATTAAACCTTTAATAGCCGGATCTACTAACTTCTTCTTTGCTTTTTTGGTTTGTAATATTTGTTGGATCAATGGAATTAAAAAGGATAAGGTTTTACCTGAACCGGTTGGAGCACAAGCAATGATATCTCTATCAAATAAAGTTGAAGGTATAGCCTCATTTTGGATTGGAGTTGGCTCAGTAAAATCATTTTGAATTAGATTATTTAATAGCTGTTTATCTAAATTGAATCTACTTATCAAATCTTCAAATGACCCTATTGGTAGTGGGATATCATCACCACTGATATTAGCTTTATATGATTTTCTAAGTTTCAAGGCATCCTCTTCAGATGTGATTC
Organism: Ambrosiozyma philentoma; assembly: GCA_003707675.3. NCBI lineage: Eukaryota > Fungi > Ascomycota > Pichiomycetes > Pichiales > Pichiaceae > Ambrosiozyma > Ambrosiozyma philentoma. Next base: position 116,238 of record PPKZ03000005.1, read on the forward strand.
TTGATGGTGCTTCTCCAACTTCATCAGGTTCATCATTTTCAGATCCATTTTCAGATTGATCATGCTCATTTTGTTCTTCAACTTTTTTCATCAATTTGTGTTTCTTCTGATGAAAAAAATCCATCTCTTTTTCAACTTCTTTTTTAATACCAGAATCCTTTCTATCATTACTCGGTTTTTTTGATGATGGTTTTGTTGTTGTATAATCAGCAGAGATCCTCTTTGAACCTTTCAAAGAAGCACCTCTACTTAAAATCCTGAACATATCCATGGCGAATTGAAGTTTTTATTTCATATGTAACTTTATTTTATGATAAGAAAGTAGTATATTTTGCAAAAAAAAATATAAAAAAAATTTAAAAATGTATTAGATCTGTGGCACAGATTACATGGATCGCCTCATTAAAGCAGTGGCGCAGGAATTGGTAGCAGCGCACGACTTTTTCCAGTGCTCAAAAATTTTCCAAACTGTGAGCTCCAACAATCATCAAACGACGAACCTCAAAACAACTGATCGAGTCGTTTGGTGATATTATCAGTCATTTTCTTCCAGATTGTCATTCCCGAACTGGATAAAATCACTACTAGTTTCATAATTTGATATTTGTTTCATTGCTTTTCTACTAGTTTCAATTACTGAACAAGTTCAATTTAATTTTTTTTGCATTTCTCCACTTACAACAACAGATACAAAATGCAGAGTCTTATTCGTTCACTAAGGGTGCCTTCCTTGTCACATATAACAGTTACCAGTAAAAGAAGCAGCATACAACTAATTCAACAACAAAGAAATGTGGTGTTTGTTAAGTCTACTGACAGAGTTAGAGGTTTAATTCGTGATCCAGAAGATATTTTAACATTACAAACAGGCCAAAGATACGGACTGACTGAAGAAAACTTGACCCCAATAAAAGAATATATAACTTCTAAGAATATTCCGGAATTACCAGATTCATTACTGTTACAAGTTATCACACATAAATCGTTTGCTCATGGATCCAGACCATATAATGCCAAATTATCATTACTAGGTGAACAATTATTAAGATTTACAGCATCAAAATCCCTTTTAGCACAATCCACTTCAAATGAATTTGCTATAAACTCTTTGAATTTTGATTTAATTGGATCATATGTTCATAGAATGATGACAACCGATAAGATGTTGGCAGTTTTTGCAAATAACTCAAAAGGCCTAAGTGACATTTTCTTTTGTAGATTATCATTCAATAAAACCAAAAGCAAGGAAGACAAAATTAATAAGAATAAAAGAGTTTTTGCTACATTACCAACTGCATTAATTGGTGCGATTGCAACCCAACATGGTAAAGCAGAAGCAGAAAGATATATTGAAAGTGAGATTTTACCTAATGTTTTAACACAAATTGCTGAACGTGCTGCTCCAAAAAAAGAATAAATAAAGCTAAATAAAGTTGATAGATTTCATTCAATTAGGGGTTGCTTGTTCACTTGTGGTGGTGTTTTTAGCTGTTAATTCTGTACTATTCTGTTTTTCGATCATTCTGATAATTTTGCCTTTAGAACCTGCAGCTTTCTATCCTTATCATATATAGGTTGCATAATTCATCTTCTGTATATAGAAATTTAAGAAACAATTCATTCCTTATAAGTGTTTATAGCTGTAAGATAGTATGTTTTCAATCTTTTGGCATGCACTTCTCTATCCTCAATTTTTTTGTAGCATATTCAGTAGATGGAGAAAATAGGCTTATGCCCAAGTGGGAAATGAAACGAAATTAAATTAAATTGGGTTGTAGTTAGGATATTTTAAGGGGCCGGGACTAATTTGATCGTAAGTTAATATATTACGCTCTCTCACCCGTGCACCACTACAAACAAAGAAATTAGAAAGCCAAAGAAAAACAAAAAGTCAACACGAAAATCACACTAAAACGAATTCATTAAAAAAGGACAAAAACCAAAAGAAACACCATATCCAGGAGTTCCCACCTTCATCCTGTTCCTCCAGCATATATCCCCTTTCCTACTATATTCCTCAGTGTCAGGTTTGTCTTCACCCCTTTGATCTCTTTACTACAACTGACTCTAGTTACTCTTTTTATCCCTTTGTTCCAACATTAAGGCGTATCAACCAATAAAAAAGGAGGCCATTATTTATTTTACTTTTGATCTCACCTTCCTTGTTTTGTTTACGTCCATCCAACGACTATAATGACACAGTATAAAGAGCTGGCTACTTATTACAGGGGATTCCATCAATTCCTTAATGTGTCTGCGGAAGAGCTTACTCCTGTAACCTCCTCCCGTGTTACTAAAGCAAGAGAAAAACTGGGAAAACTTACCTTAGTTCAATTCTATGACTTATCAACCGATGTTTATGATGAACTACAGAGAAGAATAAATGAAACTCATGAACAACCAAAGCATTTATTGCCAAAAGCAAATTATCATCCAAAGAGAAACCAAGCAAGAGAAAAATTGGCTGCTTTACCTTCTTCAAGATTTAAAGATTTAGTTAATGATGTATACGTTGAAATCGAAAAAAGGGATCCTTCGATTAAAAGAGCCATGCAAAAGCCTGCTCACTTAACCCTAGATAGTAAAGCTGCTGCTGATACTAATTCGAATTCAACAAGCAAAAGATCTACCTCTCAATCACAGCAAACTCAAAAGACTCCAACTGATGAAACTAATAATTTAAAACCACCAACGACTGATTCCCCTTCCCAACGTGAAATTAAAAGTGCAACTGTTGTTCCTCAAAAGGCTGAACTGACTTGGTCAAGTGACGATGAAGAATATGATGAGAGAGATGAATTAAAGCCTAAGCAATTGCGTGCTATAGATACTCCTAAAAGTGATTACTCTCCAGTCAAATTAGGTAATCTAGCAGTTACTTCAACTACTGAACCTGAGAGTAAAAATTTAAGTTCGCCAACTTCAAAATCAATAGCTTCTGCTCCCGCTGTTACTTCAAATCATAATTCTCCTGTTGGTAAAAAATTCGATCATCTTCATAATAAAAGTGTTTCTTCTCAATTATCTGGTAATCGTTTATCGAGTTACAGAGATAAGGATAAAGACATTCAATTATTAATTGAAGAAAGCCAGAAAATGGATGCCAAAATTACTACTCTAGAAGTTGAGTTGAACACTATATCGCAACAAAATAATGAGTTACAAAGTCAAAAGGATTCTTTACAAGCTGAAAATGAAGGTTTAAAATATGAAGTTAAACAAATGGGTGATGTTTCAAACGAATTAACAAGATTAAGAGGTGAAAACTTAAAATTGTTAGAACGGAATAACAACCATGATTCAAATATGCAGTCTTTGCAAGAGGATTCTGATAAACTGGTTGAACTTGAACATAAATATGATACTCTACAAGATAAATATTTGGATGATACGCAAAGAATGATGAAAGGCAATGAACAGCTGTCTTCTGAATTAGAAACTTTGATGAAAGATTTTAATGATTTAAAGGAAATTAATGAAAATAAAACTAATGAGATTGCAAGATTACAACAGGATGGTCATGAAAAGTTTGCTGAATCTCGTTCAATTAACAAAAATTCCGAGAAAGAACTGTTGAATGTCACTTATGCTCATGACCAATTAAAAGATGAACTGGATCAATTAAAGAGAGTCAATAATAATTTAAGTAGTGAACATGATCAACTAAGAATTACTCATGATGATTTATCTAATGACCATCGTAAAGTTCAGAAGTCATATGGGAACCTGAAAGAGGAGTATTCTATTTTACAGTCAACTCATACTGAATTAATCCAAGAGCATATGAAATTAAAAGATGACAATATTAAATTAAAGGATCAAATTTTCAAATTAAAGGATTTACAAGACAGTTTGAAAAATGAAAATGAAATGTTGAAAGAATCTGTTGAAGCTCTGAAAGATAACCAGAGAAATTTGAAAGATAATCATATTTCGTTAAAAACAGAATCAATTGATAGATCTTTTGACATTAACAATATTAATAGCAATAATTATTTGGAATCATCAACAAGTTTAGATGGTAATATTGGTGCTATTCCAAGAAACGGTTTTGAACCCCCTTTATCAACTATTGGTGGTGCAACAACTGTTATGTCATTGAATTCTGTCAGTATTGCTGATTCCACTCAAAATGAAAAGGAATTATCCATATGGCAAGGCAGATTTGAAAAGGCTAGAACTGACCAAGTTTTCCGTCATTTAACTGAAGCTATTCCAAATGATCCAAATTTCAATGCTTATGCTTCTCCGTCTGGTCTGGTTAGTGTGTCAACGGTTTCTGAATTCTATGCTTCTGTTGAGACTTTCTTGATGTATATTAATGAAAATGATACGATTGTCAGTACTAAAGTTTTATTTGAAAGAATTGCTGCTGTCATCTTTGCTGCTAAAGAAATTGGTCGCCAAGCTTATCCTGAAGAAAAGGTAGAAGAAGGTAACGGTAACGTTAATTTACGTAAGCTTCATAGTGCTGTTTCGAGTGCTTTAAGTAATACTAGATATTATGCTGCTACAAGTGGTGTTATTCCAAAACTGTTATTAGATGTTTCAATTAGCGATGTTTATGCAAATGTGGTTGATATTTTACGAGATGTTAAGGTTAGCTCAAGGGAAAATAGTAATAGAAATTCAGCCTCCTCAATGCGCAGTTATAATTATAATACCTCAAGAGATGGTGGTGATATTTCTGCTAATGAACTTAGAAAATCAATTAACAATTTTTCGGCAAATAAAAGTCATGCCGTTCCTCCTATTTCAATTCCAAAAGCTTCCGCATTTACTGATGATGTTGCTTCAGTTAGACCACTAAGAATTACACAAAGATTAACAAACCAAGAGGAAAATACCTCTTTTAAGACTCCAAGACCACCTGCTTTATCAAAAGCTAGTAGACGTCCAATTAGCCCTATAGTTGTTTCTATTCCTGGAGCTCATTCAAATCCGCATTCCCGTAATCAGTCTAGTGATCAATATCCAACCGAGTTTTCAAGAAGAGAAAGAGAACCATCTATAGTCTCGGTCACTCCAAGCAAAGCTACAAGTATGTTCAAAGAATCAAATGTTAGTGTCAGTTCTTTAGCTTCTAAATTTTCTTCTGATTCACCTTCTCCAACTACTCCAACTAAGTCTGTTGCTACCATAAATGGTGCTTCCAATGCAAAGAGATTATCTAGTTCCCCTCAAGCTAATGTTTTAGCCAGATTGAAGCAGTTAGAAACTAGCCGTGACAGTGGCTCAGTTAGTAGATCTTCCAGTTCTTCTCCAATCCCAAGAAAATTAAATAATACTTCAAAGGCTTATGAAATGTTCGAACCTAGAAATGGTTCTGTATCGTTATCATCAAAGGAAGTTGAAAGTATCAATTCAAAGAATGTTAAAGGTAAAAGACAATCAATTTCTCCATTAGAAGAAGCCATCCTTTTAAATGCTCAACAGCAACAAAAGGATGAAGAAGAACAACTGAAACTGAAGCAAAAGAAGCAAGAAGAGCAGGAAAGTTTAAAAGCCTCTAGTTTTAATGATCAGGCTTCAATACCAAGTGCTAACAATAAATCGATTGCTAACAGTCACTATTCTAATGGTACATCCAAAGTTTCTAATGCACCAAGCTCAAGTACACCAAAGCAATCCGATCAATCGACTAATGTTGATGAGTTGCCATCTTTTGATAATCAATATTCAACTCCATCTAAACAAGCCAAGCCATCAACATCAGCCCCTCAAGTTCATCAAGGTTCTTCTGTTCCTAATCCTATTTTAGATAATTCTCCAATGATTAGACGTCAAGTTTCTCATTCGTCTAGAGCAACTGGTGGTTCTTCTGGTAAGTCAAGTTCTGACGTCCAAAAAGGATCCCCTGTTCATCAACGTCAACTTTCAAGTTCATCTAGACCATCGAGTGCGACCTTCGCTGACAATTCCAACTTGCAAAGTTCCCCAATTCAGCAACGTCAAGTTTCTGCGCCAAAGTCTGCTGTTAAGAATATTCAAGTGGAAGAGCCATCTGTAACTCAAGGTTCGCCTGAAGAGCATCAACTATTTGCTTCTTCAAGATCCAACAATTCTGCACTTGCTGATAATACAGGTTCAGAGAGTTCTCCAGTTCAGCAACGTCAAGTTTCAGCACAAAAGTCTGCAGTTAAAAACATAACAGTTCAAACCCCATCTGAATCTCCAGAAAAACAACAGCAGCCAGTTTCTAGCAGCGAACCAGCGGGTCCAGCACCATCTTCTGCTAGTGTTCCTCAAATTGCAGTTGACAAAAATGCCGCCAATGAAATTAAAGCAGTCGATGATTCTCCATCATATGATACTCCTCCACCACAACAATTCAATGGTCAACCTCAATCTACAGCACAGACCCCAGTTAAATATCAGCCTAATGGTAATGCTTTACCATCTTCAGCTCAAGCGACAAATTCTCGTGCAGCTTCTGGTCCATCTACTGCTCCTATTAGCCAATCAGCCAGTTCTGCTCCTGGGTCTCGTTCGTTACAGCCACCATCAGTTGCCGGAAGTCGTCCAGTTACCGCTACTACCAGCGGATTACCAAGTGCTGGTTCTGCGTTAAGCTATGATCTTGACAGTCAAAAGGAAATAGAAGAACAGTATATTCTAGAAAATTTCAATACCTTGAATCCAGATAATACTTTAAGAGAATTATTAGTTTACTTGGAACATCAAACCATGCAAGTTATTTCTGCTATTCAATTATTGTTAGAATCTATCAGAGATCCAAAGGCTACAAAGGGTTTGTTAAGATCTGGTGCCAATGAAATTATTGAAGTCGTTAAACAAATGGCCCAAGGTACTACCACATTAATGAATCAAAGTAGATATGTTGAATCAATGGGACATGCTAAATATGTTGTTGATATTTTGGAAGATTGCTACAGCAGAATGGAAAGTTTATATAATGCTAATGATGGTAAAAAAGATCAAGATTATGCTGAAAAATCATTCAAGCAAAGATCAGCTGGTATTGCTTTTGATGTTGCAAGAAGTACTAAAGAATTAGTTAAAACTGTTGAAGAAGCTAGTTTAAGAGATGAAATTGCCGTTATTGATTCAAGATTGAATCCTGGCGGTTCAACCATGCAATAAATGATTTTGGTTTATGACTATTCTCCTTGATATATGATTCCCAGCTATTCTCCTTTTTTTACTTTTACTGCTAAAATTCTATTTTTTCTTTATTTTTGTTTCACATTCTCTATTTTGTTTTTGGTTTTATTAAAAATATTTCTTTCTTATACTTTTCCCCTGTTCTTTTACGCATTTTAGATGTCACCTAATCTTTTCATATATCATTTTTTTTCATTTTTGTGTATTTATATTTGCTTTCTCTCATGTGGTATATTCAAAACTGTGTTTAATATAACTATTGTTCATAATGCTTTCAATACATGTACGAATATAATGTACAAACAAATCTAAGATCGATCTTTCTTTCTGTACGTCTATAGAGCGAACGTCATCACATCATTCTATTAAGGGCTCAAATCAAGTGATCTGATCGATCTCTCAAATTCGTATAGATACGTTTGGGCTACTATTAAGGTACTATATCTACATATTCATAGGGATTACAAAGGAATCTTACCACAAAATGTTCGCAATTCTCTTTAGTTCAGCACCACAACAATGCGTCGAGATTGGGTGCTTGTTATGTCAGATTCGGGTGTAATCTCTATACATCGAAATTAGGAACACTAAAGCCTAAAGGGGATCGAAAGGAGATCTGTGTAATTTAATTGCATAGGCATGATCACGAGCTGTCGCACCGCCATGTATGTAGTTACACCAGATCCAGATCCGGTGAAGGAGTGATTGAGAGAAGAGAAATGTTACCATTGATTGCCTTATGGGTATTTATGGTTAGATATTATACACGTAGACGGAAAATACGTTAAATATATTCTTTCTTAATATCTTTTATAAGCTTATTTTTTCTCTCTTATTAGAATTAGGGTTCGAATTATCCCACGCTACAGACAAAAACTACGTGTGACTATAAGAACAAAGTTGCATGCAACTAGCTATATATAGGTGTACTACGTACATATTATAATTAAAGGTCCGCAATCTTTATAATTGTTATATTATTTTAAATACCACACTATACAATATGCTTTTGTAACTTAGTTTGAAGCTATGTAGCAAAGAAAATTGAGCCATAGATCACCGCACCCTGCAATATCGCAATTAATTTGGAAAAGGAAAACAACGATATATACCTCCTTGAAGTATATCTACCTGCACCTAATGTTCTATATCAGCTTATATTCATGATTTCATCATGATCGATTCATATATATTCGATGTATGCATAACCAAACTATATATATAATTGAATAATTAAAGAGCCGGATGTCTGCGACTCTCTGTAGTTATAGTGCCCTCCCCCTTTCTCTGTACAAGGATTAAGCGCTGAAAATGTCGAACAAAATTTTAACGTTGTATAAAATAGTACTCATATTGATTATAATGCAACGTTTTAATATACAACATAGCGTAACGTGTCCAGACCAGTATAAAGTTAAATAAGTATCGTGTATATGATTAATCAATATTACAGCTTACTTGGAGTTCTGGAGAATTACATATATTGTGTGGGATCTTGAAAGTTGAGCCATGTATATTGTACTACTTATACGAATTCTTGTTGCCGTATATATCTCAGAAGTAGATACACATAAACAAGAGCGTCGGAACACATAACAGCCATATATATTATTTGATTTTTCCTATCTGCAAGTAGTGGTGTTGTTGTTGTTGTTGTTGTTGTTATACATGCAATAGATCAGGTCATAGGTATAAATGTATTTTTAGCTTTTGACTCTACAGCAGCATACCTTTGGGCTTTCAATTAAGTGGGATTAAGGATTAAGAAGGTAATAAAAAAGAGCCATGTGTATATATGGAATTAGTGATATTATAGCAGGCTAAGAAGATATGGAGCTAACTTACTGAAAGATTAATTAACCATATTAATTGTATTTGCTGGATCGTCTGATGGTGATGGTGCACATGATATATTAAGTAGGAACTTGCGCAGTTAGGAACGTATATTCTATTTCAAGGTACTTCGCGATCCCATATGTGTACTGAGTGAATTGAGATTGATTAGCTGTCACTTGATTATATGTATTAAGAGTCATTAGGTGAAGTAAATGAAGAAATCAGAGAGAATTTCGGCAGCTGGTTCGGACTCGGGGCAGAAAGTGCCAGGAGGGGATAATAATAAAGTTGAGATAGCCACGTAGATCGAGATTCTTCGCCGCCAGATTTTGGTTCTGTTTTTGATGGATCTGGGTTGGCCAGGCCCGAGACCGGCACAGGTGGCAGTTGATGCTACAGGCTATAAATAAAATAGGAACAAACAGACAGAACCATGTATGGGCAGTTCTAAATCATCATAGAACTCATGTTACTTTATTAAAGGAAATACATGCCATGTTACTTGTTACTATATATCCTTCAAGAATTCAAACATTGATCTAGAAAGCCTAAGGAGCTTCCGTGCGGCTGGTAGAACGCGGACCGCCTGCAGGAGAAAAGCGCGGCTCACTGCAAAGCCGGCGTGGGGTGACGCACGGGCGACCGATCTACCGCACCCGGGAACGGCGCAGGGGCTTTCTTCAACCACTGGATATAAAATTTGAACTCATGCTTTATATATTGGGCCGGCATAATTTGGTTTGGACCACATATAATGCCCATATTTAAATTGTAGTTGTACATATACATGAATTGTACGTAAATTGCACACACACGCATAATAACAGGAATCTACAAAACGTGGTATCTGTGGCTATATAGCAGCAATACAGGAGACTTGCCGCAGTGCCCACAAACAGCATAAGAGGAGGTGCCAGCGGCTGGCTGGCGATGTTTGGGAGATACAGCTAAAATAGAGATATGATCGATCGATTGAGAAATTCGATCGATATGAAGAAAATACGTATACGTATGCCAGAGACAACATTCGTATATGCTAAAGTTAATGAACAAGCCAAAATGAGCAGACGGGCCAGCACCATCCAAAGGGGCCGGGGTCAGGAGTGATCAGGCCAGACCATGCAGGAATAGGGAACCAAAAGGAATAAGGGAAGGAAGAGCCCAAGGCATCTAAATTAATAAGGGATCAATTGCCAGAAGGCGCCGCACGTATCTCCACCAGCCAGCAGCCGTAATTGAGCAATAACTAACACCCATGCCTTAGCCAGGTTTCCCATTGACCTGTTCCCCTTCTTCTTCTCTGCCAAAACCACCAGATCCTGACCTCCCGTTGTTCCACCATCTCTCCCCAATCTCATCTTGTCCTCAACTCAACCCCATTTATATTAGTCCTAGATCCCGCTTTTCTCAATCAGCCAACATCTACAGAGCAAAAAATCGATTTTCACTGCGTTTGAACCCCGTCCTACTTCCACCATTCAGTCTACTACCTTTTGCCCTCCAAAGACGTCAAAGTCTTCCAATTACACTCAATTCATGTACAGAGACTCATTCAGTTCTGCTACGGACATGTCTAAGACTGAACTCCCTCCCATAAAGAACCTATTCCCACCGATAAGCCCAAACTCATCGCCTCGGAGCTCTAATCCATCAGGTGGTAACTCAAACTCAACTAGTGCTAGTGCCAGCAACACCGTGTTGGCACCCAATGAGCCTACTGCCTCTAGAACACCAAGTTTTGCTTACCCTCCAGCTCCTCCTCCAAACTCATCTAGCGCAAACTCAAATTCAAACAACAATTCCTTAGGAACAGCAATCCAGGTAACAGGCAACCCTTCAACAACAGCCTCTGCCAGCAACTCTCAGCAACAGCAACAGCAACAGCAACAATTTCAAAGGTCTTACAGCCAGCCGGTTAACCTGTACGCTTCAAGAAGACCCTCTTCAATTAGTGGTCCGAGTCCTCTCTCCCAACAATCAACCCCAACTGGCCTGCAGCAAAAGCAGCAATTGCCTCTATCTTTCACTAAAGACATGAGTTTTGAATTAGATAATCTATCCAGAATTACTTTGAATATTGATAATAATTTGAAAGCACATAACACTCTTAAAAATGTTCCTTTGGACATTATAAGAAATGGCTATGATCAATTAAAGTCTATAGAACAGGTTTATCAATCTTGGTTTAAATTCAAGGAGATTGAAGACTACGAAAGTCGTAGGATAAGCATTAGTTCTATCGATCGTCGTCAATTATCTATCTCTCAGATCCCACAATCTGATATTCCTCCTGTGATACAGCAACAACAACAACAGCAGCAGCAGGCTTCAAACCACCGTAACTCATTTGGGATCCCCCCTGATCAACAATTGGAGCAACAACAGAGATACATGCATCAACATTCAGTTTCTTACCCTTCTGCTATTGCTACCAATCCTCCATATAATGCTAGTGTCAATTTGCCAACTCGTCAAAATGAGCTGCAAGGTCAAACCAATCAAATACAAAATATGGAAGAACAAGCAGCAAGAACATTAACTTCATTAACTGATATCCCAACGAAGAGAAGATCATCAGTTCTGTTGAAAGAAGAAATGATGGGTCCTGATCAACAATCTGGTTCAAATGTCAGTGTTCCTGTTTATTCACCCCCAGTTTCTCCTAAATCTGCTGCAAAGAAACTGAAAATTTCCCCAAATAATAAAGTTAACAGTACTCCAGTCAATGTTCCAAGTAATAATAGTAATAATAATAATAGTTCCAATAATAACAACAACAATAATAATAATAATAACAATGGATATGATGCGTTACTTCGACGTCAATCAGACACAAGCATGTTAGCTGGCCTAGGATTAGCTATCAATTCGGTCAATGTTCCTCCACCGTTAGGAATTCACCCAATGCAACAGCCGCAACAAGCACTCCAACAGCAGAATCAACAGCAACCACCTCATGGTCAACCATTTTTAAGTTACATGGTTCAACCAAATTTTGATCCTAACGGTTTGAATACATCGAATGCTTATGGAAATGGTTTAATGACTGGTCAGTCTGGACCAACAAGTGCTGGTTACAACATGGGTGGTCCTCCAGGTTTATTTATTGATAATGAATGTTTACATTGCCAGTCAAAAGAAACTCCAGAATGGAGAAGGGGTCCAGAAGGGGAAAGAACTTTGTGTAATGCTTGTGGTTTATTTTATGCGAAGTTGTGTAAGAAGTATGGCGATTTAAAGGCCAAAGAAATTATGAGAATTCGGAAGCTAAGGGGTAGTGAAACTGACAGACGTGTTTCCATTAGTTAAATACTTGCTTAATGCACTTTCAAAAGTTATCATCGCCACTAACTATTACAATTACGATTACAATCAATAGTGAATTATTTTACCAGTGAACAACACACTAAACTAAAAAAGAGATAAAGATTTGAAATTATTTATTTTTTACAAACTAGAAAAAAGTCGATTTTATTTCAATTAATTTTTACGTACTTAGACAACTGAGATTTATTATTTTATTCAACGCATTAAAAAGGATATACTAGAAAAAAAAGGATATAGAGGATATGTATTATATTCAAACTGGGTGAAGGTTAATATTAATTATTTTATTTTGGGAGCTTTTATTTTATTTTTTCAATTAGTTTTTCTACTTCAATACACAAAAACATGGTATTTATCATTTATCTTTGATAAATTATCATTTTCTCCTTGGGCTTTTTAATTATCATCTTCATCATCATCATCACCATCATCATTACTTTTAAAGCTTATTTTGTTGTTAAGCTTCAGCTGCTTACATGTATTTTTATCTATCTTTGGTCTTTTTGTTACCACTATTATATGCTTTTTTTTAAACAAAATCTTCTTCTTTACTTTATAATTTGTTCACACCATGCACTATTGTCATAATTAGTTTTTATTTTTGTTTTGCTTGTTTTGTTTCAGTTTTACTTATTTATTTAACTTTAGTTTTTATTGTCCATTTTTGTTTTTTATTCGTTGCTCTATTTCAGTTTTGTTTACAGCTTTATTTCCTTTACATTTTTATGACTGTTTTTCCTTCTTTTTATCTTGACTTGAGTGTTTTTTGTGTTTTTTGTGTTTTTTTTTATCATATCTTTATAGTTCTGATTGTATTATACTTATTTTAATTATCATTACTGTTCAACATCATTTTGATTATCATCATGATTATCATTATTTTTTGTCTTTGTTTTTTAAAGTTTTTCCAAAAAAAAAGAAAAATACCAAAAACTATTACTATACCTTATTTGTCTTATTTTACTTTGAGATGCTTGCATTTACCATTACTACTATTTTTTTTATTTCTTTTGTTTTATTTAATTCTTCTTTACTTACTTTACTGTTACTGTTTTTAAAAATTCTGAGATTATAATCCTACTAACCATGTCGAGTAATTTAATAAACCTTGTAAGAAAATCCAGATGAGCTTTAAGCATTAATTTTTAAGAATATATAATAATTTATATTATTTACTTACTACGTATGAAAAAACATTTGAGGGAGGAATGGTGGGAAGAGAACAGAAGCAAAAAAGGCTTAATGATGTGTTCTTTTTATGTAAGAAAAAATGAAGAGATGAATAAAGAAAGAAAAAAACGATATGATGGAGTAATTCTAAAATAGCATTTAAAAAAAAGAGGAAATAATAATTCATTTGAATCAATAATAAAGTAAACAGACAGAGAGGATAAGTTAAAATAATTTAACTTCGTATAAGACAAAAGGTTCATAATCTTGATCAACCAAAGCAGCATATTCGTTCAAAGTATTATCTTTAATAACCTTACCATTTTTATCAGTACTGAATGCACTACCAGCCAAATAACCGAATTTCACAATCAATTCATCCTTTGATTTATTAACTGCTTTTTCAGAAAATTGTAAAACTTTAATAGCAAAACAGTTGAAATCAGGAGGCAAACCATATCTTAAGACAGATTCAACAAATGTTCTCAATAGTTTAATATGTAACCAAGATGAGACAATTTCAGAATATGCTTCTTTTGATAACCTAATTAAATCATTTTTTAAACTGGACTCTTCTTTTATAGCATTTTGATATTCATTCTTTAATTGAGTTATTGTTTCTTCAGAATACTCGAAATCTCTAGGAATCCATTTTTCTTCTCTTGCTGAATTCAAGAAGTTCGATTGGAATTTCTTGAATAATGAAACGGTGTATAAATTAAATTCAGCATCTGAAGTGATTAATTTTGCACTTCTTGGAATAACAAATTCAGTTAAAGTTTCATAAGAATTTAAGAAATTGTCCTTTAATGATTTAGGCACGGCTAATAGAACAGTAGTCAAGTGTTCCGAATCCAATATGAAATCATCAGCTTTAACTATATCATGTAAGGATTTAATTGATAAATCACCAGTTTGCTTTCTTTGAGCAGCAGCTAGATTTGATTTAGCAGCATTATAGTTATTGTAAGAAGATTTCAAATCAGTATCTATAGTCAATGCTTCATTTGTGATTAGTTTAATTAAATCCTCAACAGATTTATCTAATCTGTATCTTGAAGTATTCCATTTAAAGGATTCAAAATATTGGTCGATTGTCTTACCATCAATTTTTTGCAGTTTGTTTGAACTTGAATTTGGGTTTGAAGTTAAGCTTATAATTTCCAAAGTTTTCAGAACTGAGGTTTCCAATTGTTGATCATATTTAGCTAAATCTTCACTTGTCAAGATTAGAGAGTCTAAAGTTCCAACTTTGAACTTTGGTAATTGGAAATCGAAAACTTGATTAGCACCACCGTTAATGGATCTTTCCAACCAACGTGTGGTTGTTTCCTTGTCATCTGTGGAAGCAGTTGGCAAGGAGATAAGGAGGTAGTCTGCAATCGGGGAGCTCATTGTCTGTGAAAGGCAATTGGAGGAGGTGTTGTGGGTAGTAAGTTCAGATGTTGAGGTTGTTTGATGAATTGGCTGCTTCTTAGTGTTACAACTAAACCACATCGAGAAAGAAAAGAAATGGCAGACGCGCGTGTCACTTACTATCTATTACTATCTTATATCTATGAGTATACATTGAACTACTACTCTTCAATCTCCATAGAATGGTCAGAGTTGTAGTCAGATGCATTCAAGTCATCCATATTATCGGGATCATTCTCGAGAGGCTGGATGTCGTCGTCATGCTCTTTGACAGGCTCTTCTGTCCCCTGTTTGGCAGGTTCATCCAGAGTTATCTCTTGAACGACCATATCACTCTCCTCTTCTTCATCTTCAACTATTTCAACTCTTTCAGGTTCGGCAGATTCAGCAGCATCTTCTTCGTAGCGTTCGTCTTCAATATCAGTGTCACTTTCACTTTCACTCTCACTCTCACTAGAACTACTTTCTTCTTGCTTTTCACTTTGTAGTGTATTTTGAACAACCGATAGATTATCTTTAAGTGAAATAATATCTTGTTTAACAAACTTCTTCAAATCGTTTAAATTTCCCTCCCATTTACTCTTCATGACTTGTAAACTGTTGACTTTAGTTTCGTAATATTTCACATTCTGGATCAATTTGAATTTATTCATATCGTTATTTTTCAACTTTGATTTTAAGTCCTTAATATCTTCCTCAGTGAACTGGAATTCAATCTTACTGTTAGAGTTGTTATCACTGTTAATTATCGATTTTTTGATTTCTTCTTTTGATTTAGATAATTTAGAAAATATAACTTCATCATTGTTGTTGGTGATGGTATCGGATTGTTGCTGTTCTTGGGTTGTCTTCGTGATTGATTCTAAAAACTTAAAATCTGGAATTTCTTTCAATAATTGATTTAATTCTTTAAACGAATTCTCATTACTCATCAACTCAGTTTGATAACTGATATATTGTTTTTTATTGAATTTCTTAACACTATTAAATGAAGTAACTTTGGATCTAAATTTATCATCTAGATTATTGATTTCATTTCTCCATTCATGTCTCGTAGTCGTCAATGGAATCGTATCTAAAACCATCTCTTTTCTTAAAGCTTCTAGTTCTTTCAATTCTTGTAGACTTAGTTCTGCCGGTTTTTCTGAATTTTGCTTTTTCAGATTCACTATACGTTCTAGAACTTCCGTTGTCTTGTCGTATGAGTCATTCAATGCAGTCCTGTATGACTCTGCTTTTTCTGCAGATGTTTCTTGAGTCATCGTTGAGTGGCCGTGTCTCTGAATGTAGTTGTGTAAATCTGTGTGTTCGAAATAAGACTGTGTTCTGTTTTCGATAAATTCTCTCGGTCGTGCTTTCTTATTTGATTTATCTCCACACAAGACTTCCCTTTTACTTTTTCCACTGTTAAACACACAGGACGCACCATGACCAAAGAACTAGAAGGATTAACTTATCCAAAGGCAGTTGTCTTTGACCTAGACTACACTTTATGGCGTATGTACGACTTCATACACCACCTTAACCTTATCACACACTGTGCTCAACTACTAACTCAGATTATGATTCATCAGCTTGTTGGTGTGACACTCATATCAGTGAACCCGTCCGTAAACTGAACGAAAACAGCGTGATAGATAAATATCAATATGTGCTAACACTTCACAAAGACGTGAAGCCAATTTTAACGCATTTGAAAGAAAATAATGTATTAATCTTCACGGCATCCAGAACAGCAACACCCAGACTAGCTTCTAAATTAATCAAACATTTCGAATTGAATGAATTCGTTGAGCATTCTGAATGGGGATGTTTTTCAAAGACCAGACATCTGAAAAAAATCTCAGATAAATATGATATAGAATTAAATCAGATGATTTTGTTTGATGATGAGTATAGAAACAAAGATGTTACGAAAATTGGAGCTGGGTTCGTGTATTTGCCTGAAGAAGAGTTAACTTGGAATCATTTCAATAAAGGTATAAAAAATTGGAACGATAACAAATAAGTACTGTTTTTGGAAACTGGGATCTGATATATACTTCAATATATTATTAGATTATATCATTAAAAACAAACAGTAATAGGAAACGTATTTAGGTAGTAGTAGTAGAAGTATAAACCAGTATACAAACACTTATCTATCTAACAAAATCGAACAATAATCCTTAATACATATATTCAAACAAACAAACTTAATTGAAACATAGATTTGTATAAAAAAACCAGAACAAAAACAAGAGAAATAAAATAAGATAAAATAAAATAAAATAAAATAAAAAAAACACTATTTGTGAAGTAATTGACTCACCAAAGCAACTAAATCGGCAGTGGATGCGTTTTCTGGAACACTAACTTGTCTTTCTTCCAAGAAGGCTTTCAACTCATCAACGGACCATTCTTCGACCTTTTTGTCTGAGACTAAAACAGTAGAATCTGTTAACGAAGGAGGAGGTGATGTCTTTTTAGTTTCAGAACAGGATAGGAAAGATGGCTTTAAGTGTGGATAGGTATTGAAAAGCAAAGCAGCAGCACCAACGATGGCTATGGCGGAGATGGCAGCGATGGAGGTGACTTTCTTTTGTTTTGGGGAAATCATGGTAATAGTTGTTTGGCTATTGCTGTAATGAAGGAAGAAGAAGAGGCAGACACCAGACCAGACGCCAATTCGTCATGAACAGGCCTGGAGACTTCTTCTTCTTCTTCCCAGAGAAGCACGCGAGAATCGGGATCGCACAGAGCACGGGCCGCCGTCTTTTTGCAGTGCGTGAACCTTCTCTTTTCGGTAATTTTATAAGAAAGTGGAACTGTGTTGTATTAAGAATAATAGTATAGTCATATAAACTCAAATAATCATAAATAAGTACGCAATTAAAAAAGAAATATACCCTGGCCCTCAACTTAATAATGTTGGGCCTTAACACGATGAGATTTCTTAAACTCTTCTTCTTGGTGATGATGAGCCTTCTTATGATGGATCTCAAACAGGTCCTCATCTGATAGACTTTGATGATGAGCAACTAACCAATCATGATCAATGCTGGATTTGGATCTTGATCTGGATTCATCTTCTTGTTCATAGCCTAACAATGACTTCACTGACCCAACTAACGATTCAAAATAAGATTTTTCAACATCCTCAGATGATTCGTCATGATCATGATCATGATCATGATGGTGTCTATGCTTAGAGTGGAAACCATCATCTTTTTTGTAGTCACCATACACTAATTTATTAAAGTCTTCATCATCATCATCAAAAGAAGTAGCATTGAAGTATTCGTCTAATGGCAGATTACCAATATAAGCTCTATCGCCAAAACCACCAACCATATAGATCTCTTCAATTTCGAATTTAGTCCAATGAGAAGAGTGAACAGGACCTCCAGGGTACCAGGCTGGAGACTCATGATGTCTTTTAGCAAAGCAGGTTTCAATAGCTAAAGTTGGGTCAATATCGACGAATTTACCTTTAAAGTTGACCCTTGGAGAACCAGCAGTAGAGGAGACAATACCTCCAATATAATGTGGGTCAACATGATCTTTATATTGATGGTCACCGACTCTAATTGATAGAGAAGCCTTGGAACCTTGTTGGATGTTCTTATTTGAAGAGGAGATATCAATCATTAGCATGACTGGGGTACCATCATGGTAACAATCAGCGTAGTATTCAACAAATGAGACAGGGAAACCGGAAGAGTAGTCAACGGTGTTCAAGTTAACCATGGATTCCCTCTGGACTAGGGTTCTTGCCACCTTAGCAGCTGTCTTAACGTCATGGTATCCTGAGTCAAATGATGCCTTGATGGCGTGTTGTTTAACTGGGTGGGCGCTCGAAGAGGAAGAGGCAGCCAACACCAGGACAATGGCGTTGATGATATGTAGTTTCATTGCAGGATTAATAAATTAATGAATTAATGGTTATACAAAAACAAAATCGAACGCAAACAAAAGGAGAGAAAGGTCAGAAAATAAAACGAAGGGAAGGCAAGGTCCACCATATAGGAATAGGGGTAGTCTAGGAATATAACGGAAATAAAAAAAACAGAAAGTGCGCTCCTACTTCTTATCGTAACTGTCAATAATCAGATGATCAGATGGTCAGATGGACAACTTCACAAGGGTTTTTAGGTCATCCACAGCCTGTAACAGAGAACTACCACTCACAAACTCGTGGTCCCCATGGGCAACGGTGATCGATCCAGGCCCGTACAAGTATCTTTTGTACCCAGTCTGAGTCAAGTTAGGAATATCCGTGGAGTACTTTGCAATCACAGTATCAAATCCTTCTACTTGATAGTCCAAAAAGGTTGGATCTGCTCCTTGTAACAATCCAAATTCCAGTTCACAAGCTCCATTTGCCAAATACTTGTCTAAAATTGACTTAACTATTTCATCAATGGTTTCGGCATCAACTGCAGTTCTCATTAAAACTGTACAACCAGCTTCTGGTGAAACAACATTAGCGGCTGTACCACCATTGATTAGTCCAATATTAATGGTAGTATTACCTAATAACTCATCTGATGGCCACTTAGTAGAAGACAAGTCATACATGATATTAATTAATTCGTTATTCGCATCAACTCCTAATTCAGGATATCCTGAATGAGAAGACTTACCAAAAAGTTTCAAGTCGAAATAATAAATACCTTTATGACCAACAGCCAACTTGTTTTCGGTAGGTTCCCCGAAAATGACAGCATCCCAAGTAATTCCTTCTTGAACAAAATATTCATCAGATGCAACCATACCAGCACCACCGATCTCTTCAGAATGGACAAATAATAATGATAAATCTTCCTTGGAGATTTCGCCAGATTCGATCATTTCTAAAGCAGATGTGATCTGAGCAGCCACAGACCCTTTTGCATCATCGGATCCTCTACCGTAAATGTCATCATTATCGACAGAATATTCGATGAATGGAGGAACAGTATCAAAATGAGAAGTTAATAAAACTTTTGAAGAATTTAATTCTCCATGATATGCATATAAATTATTACGACCATCTTTACTTGGAATTAGTTGCACTTGGAAACCAGATTGTTTCAAATAAGACTCTAAATACTTAGAAACTGCAAATTCATTATGTGAAACAGATGGAATTTGGATTAATTTCTTATGCAAATCGAACAATTTTGGGTTCTTATTGTAGCTAGCAGGTAATCCGGGTGGTGCTGGAGCTGGAGCTGGGGATGGGGTATCGATTGGGTCCTTTGGGTTATGGCCATTATCTGGCGGATTTGGTGCTGGAGTTGGTTGTTGTTGTTCTTCGGTTTTTAATTTGAAATTCAAGTTGAAATTGTTGTTTATGTTTAAATTGAATTCATATGGTCTAGGCAAGGCAGCAGCACTGGTAACTGCCAAAAGTAGAGAATAGCAAGAGATGTAGTTGAGCAACATGAGTGAGTTTAATTGGGGTGTGTTGTTCTTTATCAAGAAGTTCTGATATATACAGGAAACTTAGTTGTTGGGATGAGTCTCAGCTTCGTATATTGAATTCTATTGCTTGCTATGGTAAAGCAGGCAGCCATACTTTGAGTATGGGGGGATTATTTCATATTATCGCATTCGCTCGGCCGGTCTCACTGAGTGAGTTTCTCAACTATTTTTTTTTTTAATTCCATAGTAGTTACAGATTACCTACATGTGACAGTTCCTAACAAGGTGCCCTATCATATCACACGACTAGGTAAAATGTCTGAACTCACACACCCACTGATTGTCGACGGCTGGTTTAAAGAGGTCTCCGATGAATTCTTCCCGGGACAGGCTTTCATGATCAAAGTTGAACAAATCTTGCATTGTGAAAAATCAGAATTTCAGGACATTTTGGTTTTCAAGTCAACTAATTTTGGTAACGTTCTAGTTTTAGATGGTATTGTCCAAGTCACTGAGAGAGATGAATTTGCATATCAAGAAATGATCACTCATGTTCCAATCATGTCACATCCAAATCCAAAGAAAGTTTTGGTTATTGGTGGTGGTGACGGTGGTGTTGTTCGTGAAGTTTTAAAACATCCTGATGTTACTCAAATAACTCTAGTTGAGATTGACGATTTGGTTATACAACTATCTAAGAAATATTTGCCAAAGATGTCTGTTGGGTTAGAGGATAAAAGAGTCGAAATCAAACTAATGGATGGTTTCAAATACTTAGCCGATTTAAAAGATTCCAAAGAAGAAGATAAATACGACGTTATTATAACTGATTCAAGTGATCCTGATGGACCAGCCGAAGCATTCTTTGAGCAGAATTATTTTGAATTATTAAATAACGCATTGAATTCAAATGGTATTGTTATCTCAATGGCTTCCGAAAACATTTGGTTGAACATTAACAACTTACAGAAACTAAGAAAGATATGTGCAAAAGTGTTCCCAGTTGTTAAGTCATGTTACGTTACAATGCCATCCTACACATCTGGCCAAATTTCATTGATGTGCTGCTCTAAGAATGAAAAATTAGAATTAAACAAACCAGCTAGAAAACTATCAGACGAACAAGAATTAAAGCTATTTAAGTATTACAATAGCGATATACACGAAGCAAGTTTTGTTTTGCCAACTTGGGCAAATGAAATCATTTATAAAAATTGAAAAATATCATCAATTGCATTACTACCACTTTTCTTCTTCTTATTTTTTTTCTTCTTTGATTTATCTTTGCTTTTAATTATTTTACCTTCTTTAGGTTTATTATTTTTATCTTGTTTAGGTTTAGGAACAATTTTTTCATCTTTATTATTCTCCAATAATAATTCATTTCTTGAATTTAATTCAATAATGTTCGCAATATCACCTTTTTCGTCAAAATTGAAGTCATTGCCACCAATGGCTTCACCGAAGTCTTCGCCAAAATCTTCGCCAAAATCTTCACCATCATTAGTAATAAACTCAGACAACACCCTAGAAGGCGATTTGTCCCCACTGTTCGCACTTTCAATAATTTTATCAATTGGTTTAGGGACAGGTTTAAATTTAATTAAGATACAATAAATTCTTGAAATTAGCCCAATTAAAACAAAGCCTAGATTGATAAATTGTCCTAATTCGATGATAGAGTAAAATTTATGATAACTTATGGGAATCAACGTTTTGGTTAAATAAGTTGTAATATTATTGATTTTATCATTTAATGTAAGTAACGATGTTTGACTTTTATGTGTTTCTGTTTGTGTTGTTCTATGATGTTGTTGTTGTTTCTTAGCATTTTTGCCTTTTGATTTCTTCTTAGGCTGGCTATTTTGTTTAGACTCTGGATTACTACATGGTTCCTGCCTATTTAATAGTATAATTAACAATCTTAGTCTTCTATGTAAGATGTTTAAACTTGTCCACCAATGGGTTGATTTAAATTGATTGTGATTTCTATGATATATCAAATGTAAGATTTGAAACTCTGTTGTTAATTTATCTAAGTCTTGCTGCTCCATCTTAGTTGAGAGTATTTTATACGACTATTTTAAAGTATTTATGTTGTATCTCAAGGGTCTTAAAATTATACCTTGTTATCGGTTGATAACAAATAAGTTAATGGTAGGAAGTTCTATCGACGCGAAAACTTTTCAGCAGCGGCCGATCGTCTTATATGTACCTCAAGTATGAAGCTACCGAATATGGCACCTTGGCGAGATTCGTCGCAACTTCTACATTCCATTCCATTCCACTTTTACCTTCCAATTTACAATTTACTCAAAACAGTAGCAATATAACAATTAAATTCAATTGAACATAAAACTAAACAAACGAACAATTAAACATAAGAAAAAAAACCAATTAATTTAACAAGCCAAGATAATATTATAAGTTCCGAAGGAAGACGAGAAAAAAGACAATAGAAAAAAGCAAATTCAAATCAAATTTAAATTGGAATATTTAAACTGAAATTGAAATTAAATTGAAATTAAATTCAACATCCCAAACCCAAACGATGAATAACCAAATTAAAAATTATAAATAAGAACAAATTAATATGCGTTATCAACTTATAATAATAAAGCAGCTAAACCAACGAAACCGGCACCAGCAGCACCGTAAGCAACAGCATTGACTGGAGCAGCACCTTCGTAAGAAGAGATAGTAGCAGCAGCAGAAGAGGAGGCAGCGGTGGAAGCAGAACCAGCTTGAACTTGACCATCACCAATTTGAGTAACGACACCAGCTTCGGAAGCAGCGTAAGCAGTGGATAAGAATAAAGCAGTAGCGGATAAGACGATGTTTCTGAATTGCATTTTTGAGTAGTAATGTAGTAAGCGAAAGAGACTAAGATCAATAGTATGAAGAGAGAAGAAGGGAAAAGAGAGAGATACGTGAAAAGAAAGAGAATGGGGGGATTGCATGAGTTTAAATAGTGCAAGCTTGAATAATTTTTCACTGAGTCACTGTGGTTGCCGGTTTAACATGAGTTACTTGTTCACCAGCTGTGGTTACCCGATTAGGCGAAACTGCCACAAAAGAGGATTGCAGGTGCGTCTCTGGCGCTGGAATTAACCAAATCTGCTGTTTGCGACCGAACCTTCCCTCTGTGTGGCCACTGGTATAGCAAATCTAGAACCCGCTGTTCCCGATTGCCACACAAGAATATTCACAAGTGTTTCACTTGCTGGTATGATGCCTTGTATGTGATGTATCACCAGAGTTTAATTGAGCTTAACGTTATTCACAAATATCTCAACTGACTAGCTCAACTTGAAACACCACAAAAGTCCGATACTGATTGAGTGTGCTCACTTAAGCATGATCTCACACAACTCGCTGTGTCAACTCGGAATGCTAACTCAATGTATAGATATTGACAGTACTTTGATATATGTTCTACCTGCTGAACTTCAATTTCATATGGCTGGTTGGAGAACAACCCTGATGTCCAAAGCACAAGCGTGCCGTAGTCAGGTTGATCCATATCTAGTATCTATGATTAGAACGAAGCTAATGATCGATCAATTTGATCTTCTCTCCCGACTCCCGACTCGAGCCTTCTAAACCTCTCAAAGTTTAAGTAGCTGTTCATAATATACTCATGTTATACCTATAATTTCCATCCGTCCTTTATTTGTTGTTAGTCTGTCGTTCGTCTGTCGTCCATCCGTCTCACTCTTCGAAACAGTAGTGTGATTTGAACACCCAAATCAAACCTACTAGACTTCTCCATTTTTCTCCACTGCAGAGATTGTCTCGGCCATTGTCAAGATGTTACTGATCGTCGCGCTTTGCTGTTGCTATAATTAACATCCACCCTCTTCTCTTCTTTCCTGATGACTGACTGAATTGCTACTTCGAAGTCTTAAGTAATTCTATCATAAGCAGTTTCAAGAATTGCTTAACACAGTTGTGTTTAGTTGTAGCCAGCCCTATCCCTGCAAAAAGCTCTGTCGCAAGCCAAAAAGTTAAAATGAACGTTATTAATGCATCCAATTAAAGAAGCTAGCTTCTCTTGTTTCCCGAGGACCCCCTTGCATCTCTCTTGTTCCCCGAGTGTCGACCGCGCTCCCGTTCAATTCAATCTCACATTTTGCATCTTTAATTAAAGTGAGGCGGTTTAATTTTCAAGTTACAACAACAGCAGACGGAGTACAGATATATATATATATTCTGAGGAAAGTAGATATAGAGTGTTTGGCCATTGGTTGTGTTTGCGATTGTATAGGTATAGATCTCCACATATTTATACACTGCTTTAAGTTATCAGTTATGGGCTAAATATTAGCGTTACTACTAAAATTTCTTCTCTGATTAAACCTAGATAGGAAATACCTCTGTTGGTAGGTACTAATTAAGGCAACAAAAACATTGATTTTATCTGCATATAGCCTATCTATGATCCTAAATTATTCGTTTTTGTGCCCATGTCCTTAATTCTAAGTGTCTTCGCTGATAATTTGTTCCTTAAACTTAAAGTTAAACTGGTGTTGAGTTTATACCGATTCTTTCTATACAAACCTGGTAAGATATAAACAGAGTCCAAATGGCTGGTTAGTTCTCTGTAATTAGTACTCATCTTTTGATAACAAAAACTTCAAGATAACAACACAACATAACATAACATAACATAACATAACATAACATAACTCGTAGATATCGTTCAAACTTCGGTTTCACTATCAAGGTATTATTAGCCAGGCCCGTATGAATAATTTGGGCCCAGTCAAAGATGGCTAGCACTACGTTACTACAAAAGGGATCACTCTAATTATTAATTATTTTTTAACTGATATTTATCTGTGTTTATTCAAAGATGCATCGAGAATTTCACAAGCTTTTATCAGAAAACGGTAAGAACGCGTCAAGCTATCAAAACAAGCAGTCAAACTAAATTGCAAAGAAGATTAAATCAAGCCCAATTATAAACAATTACATGTAAATTAAGTACACATACACGCTACTAAACTGTCATTGTTAATTTCCCCTACTAAAATAGGAATCTGAAAGGACTTATAGATCTCTTTATCTAAATTGTTTCTGAGATAGCACTTTGAAGATTGACATACGTTTACGGATATCATTAATCAATTTACCATAATTTATGTATAATTATAATTATAATCAAAATTAATTAAAATGCATGAAAAAGTAAAATATGAAAACCAAAAAGAATGTAATAGTAAGCTCCAAAAAAGTATAATAACGTTAAAAATATAAAAAAATTAATATAAAAATCCAAAAGATAAGCGCAAACACAAACACAAACACAAAGAAAAGAACTGAAAACCCAAATTACTAAGTATTATTAATTGACTTAGATTAAAGCAGCAACAGTTTCATCATCATCACCATCTTCTGGTTCTTTTGGAGACCATTTCTTCTTTTGATCTTTACCAAATTTCTTCCAGTACTTCTTTTGTTGTTTACCATAATGTTTCCAGTAATCAGCTGGATCTTCTGGATCTTCTGGAGAAACAACTAAAACGATAACATCTTCATCATCGGAGTCTTCTGGATCTTTTGGAGTCCACTTCTTCTTTTGATCCTTACCGTAATGTTTCCAGTACTTCTTTTGGCCTTTACCGTAATGTTTCCAATAATCAGCTGGATCTTCTGGATCTTCTGGAGAATCAACTAAAACGATAACATCTTCATCATCGGAGTCTTCAGGATCTTTTGGAGTCCACTTCTTCTTTTGATCCTTACCGAAATGTTTCCAGTACTTCTTTTGTTGCTTACCATAGTGTTTCCAGTATTTATGTGGATCTTCAATTGGTTCATCATCGGCTAGTAAGACTAATTCTTCGTCATCAGAGTCTTCTGGATCTTTTGGAGTCCATTTCTTCTTTTGATCTTTACCATATTTCTTCCAGTGTTTGCCTTGTTGCTTACCATAATGTTTCCAGTATTTATGTGGATCTTCAACTGGTTCATCATCGGCTAATAAAACTAATTCTTCATCATCAGAGTCTTCTGGATCTTGTGGGGTCCATTTCTTCTTTTGATCTTTACCGAAGTGTTTCCAGTATTTCTTTTGGCCCTTACCGTAATGTTTCCAGTAATCTGGGTCTTCTGGAGAAACATCAGCAACTTCTAATTCTTCATCATCAGAGTCTTCTGGATCTTTTGGAGTCCATTTCTTCTTTTGATCTTTACCGTATTTCTTCCAGTGTTTGCCTTGTTGCTTACCATAATGTTTCCAGTATTTATGTGGATCTTCAACTGGTTCACCGTCATCTTCTTCAGCTTCGGCGTTTAATAAATTGTTAATGGAATCAGCAACAACTGATAAGAAACTCTTGGATTCTTCTTGTTCAACTTTTTCTGAAACCTCTTCAGAACTAACTGGTTGTTGTTGTTGTTGTAAAGGTAAAGCATTAGACACAGCTAAAGTGTATGCAATTGTAACTAATGTGGTGTACTTCATTTTGTTGTATTAGTAACTATCTACTATTGATATCAGGGATGATTGTGATGAAAATAATCATTCTGGAAGAGATCAATTATTCCTTCAATGGTGGAATCACGGAGTCTTTTATAATGCTGTCCATTACACACAGAACGTGGTTCGCTTCCCCTTAAAGAGGTCATCTTACTAAAGATTTTCTATCGGTGAGCCGTATTGTTCGGTTGTTTGCACCATCTCCGGTGTATTTCGGTATGCCGATGAATATTCATGGGGCTCGTTTGGGCCACTGTGGCAAAGTCGCTCAACCGGTGTCGATGGACTTGTTATTACGTAACACACACGTCGATTTTCTGATTGAGCCGCAAACCTTCCCATGAAAGGGACTAGTACATATGGAGATCAGGAACGTGGAAGATAGCTGATGATCAGTTAACTGTGATTCGACGACAGTGAGTTCAGTTACATCGCCATCTGAAACCAAAAATACAGATATCATGGCAGACTATCAATCTGTTCAACCTCTTCGACAGAGAGGTGCCACTCAACCCACTCAGCAGTCTGATAAGCAGTTACAACAACAAGTACCAATACAGCAGTCTGCAGATAATAATGACACAACACCAAATCATAACATTGATTCAATAATTGAGACAGCAAGAAAAGTGGATATATCAAACACCAAAAGACTTAAGATCCCTGAATTTGAAAGCATGAGAACAAGGAGTAGTACACTGGCTTCTAATTATACTACAGCAGGTGTCTCAACAAATTCAACTTATAGTTCATCTTTAAATGAATCCGAAGAAGCGTTCCTTACGAACAATATTGGAAATACCAGTTCAAATATTATTGGAAATGGGTACCTTACAAATGACACGTCTACTACCGCAACAAGTTCAAATACAAGCCCGACCTGGATTTTAGCTGAGGTTTTACATTCATTAGGAGATAAAGACATGCCTCCTGATTTTTTAATACGAAAGTCAAACGATTTAGTTTCTTTATTACAGGAAAATGAGGATTTAAAAGGAGATTTAGTTCTACAGTCTATAATACATAAGATCCAACACCTTTTATTAAACTCAAATTCAATAGTAACGGGATGTGGATTTCGTGTACTTCGATATTTATTAAATGATTTTACTTCCTTGGTTTTATTTAATCAGCTTAATTTGGATTTATTTATAGTACATTCTTTAGGAAAGACTACGGATAATATTATTGAAAGAGAAGAATGTCTAAGGCTATTAAGGGTTTTCTTAGAAATTGATGGTGGTATTGAAATACTCAGTTTAGGTTGTGTTAGGTCCATCGTTGCGATCATCGAAAATTCAGATGACCCTTTAAGAATCCCAGCCATTGAAACATTATGTGAAATTTCAATAATGAATACTGAATTATCTTATAAAGCTAATGGTATGAGAGTTTTAATGCAATATATTTTGGAAAGTTCCGCTCCACCTTTGATTTCATTGTGTACTTTGACTATTGTGAAAATGTTAGAGGTTCCTTGTTCCAGGTATTATTTACTAGATGATAAGATATTGCAAATGCTAGTTTCACCGTTTATGGAGATTGTTCATACTAGAGTGGAGAAATTACAATCGATTGCATTTGTTATAGTGGCTTTGTTAAAAACTTGGCCTGGTTTATTCTCTTTTGCTCAGCAAGATTTTTTATGTTTAAGAGAATTAATCAATTGTTTAACTTTTGATTCAGTTCCTGTGAGAAGTATTTTGATTCAAGCGTTTTTAGACCTTTTCAGAATTAGACCTATACCGTGGATAGGTCCTAGAGATGGCAGCGAATCTAAGGTAATAATAATGAGAGATCCAGTTATTAATATGCATCAAGTGAAATCTAAAAATATAAGAAATTCAGTTGAAAAAGAATGTCCGATAATCAACCATTATACAGCTTTTTTATTGAATGTTTGTATAGAATGTGATATTGTTCCAAAGTTACAACAAGTTTTTGAGAAAACGGATCCAAAACAATCTAAGAGAGTTGTGTTATTACTTTCTGAGATCACATATTTACAATCATATTTGATACCACAACAATTATACAAGGATTTTGCACCATCTTTTGAATTGAATAAATTGATTTGTAATGATCTGAAAAAATACCATTCGTCACCTACACTAGCTGTTGGGATATCATCTGAAGAATTCAATCAATTGAATGAACGAATCAAGAATAAATATTTATTCAACATTGATGATATCGAACTTAAGAACTTTGTTTTAAATACTAATGCATTAACTACCAAGGAAGTGAGTAAATGGGATTGGTCATTGATAATGGATTTAATGCAAGGCCCTTTAAGAAACCCAAAGAAATTGGAAGAAGTCAATAAAACAACGAAGTTTTACAAGAGATTGATGTCTTTCTACAGACCTTTCAAATATAGATTTTCAAGATTAAAGAACTCAAGGGGGAATCATATTTATGTTAAGGCCGGTATTGAAATTTTTAGAAACCTGTTGTCAAGTTCAGAAGGTATCAAAGTATTGAATGAGAATAAAATTGTTCCTCAAATTGGTGAGTGTTTGGCTCAAGTTGATCCATATAGTGGTATTACGGCAGTCAATCCATTGTTTTCCAAAAATCAATTGGATATGAATTTAAGTAGTGCTTTTATTACCTTTTTGGGAGTTTTATCAGACGACAAGAATGGAGTTAAGATAATGGAACAATGGTGGATTTTTGATATGTTGTATCATATAACTGATCGTAAAACAAATAGAGATGATTTGGTTAAGCTAGTTATTAGTGAAATGAAATTTAAACTATCTGGGCATTTAAGAATTATCTTAGAGAAGGTTGCAAGTACAGGGACACAGTCTAGCAGAATGTTAGCTACGAAAACGTTAGGTTCGTTACTTGACGTTGAAGAATGTGAAGGATTTGCTTGCCGTACGTTATTAAATCAATTGTCTGATCCAGATACCAAAGTCACAGATTTAGCAATTGACTTTTTAACGAAATATGTTGAAGAAAGTAATTCGAATGTTTCCAAGTTAATTAATTGTAAACCTTCATTAGAGAATTTAAAGAGTGAAAAAGGATCCGGATCGCCACCACTAATTTTGAAAATGTTAGCAACAGAATCTGGTTTCCATTACTTACATTCTCAATTAGATTTAGTTGATTTAGAAATGGAAAATTGGTTGAATTATAAAAACAAAGAATATTCAAGAGAGATTGAATCATTCATAGGTCGAAAATTAATGAATTTTATAAAGATTGAAGATATCCCATCACATTTTTTTGGAGAATTGGTTAAAACTGAAGAAGGCATGACATTATTAAAATCCACTGAAATTTATAATCAATTTACAAAAGTCATTGAATCATATGTGTTTTTAATCAGTAATGGAGAAGAAATGGATTTCTACGAGAATGTTAGTATTAACGACAGAGAAGAATCTTTAATTGAATTAAAATCTTCGTTATGGGCTGTCGGCCATATTGGATCCAGTGAAAATGGAATTAATTTATTGGAAATCTCCGGAGTTGTGGATAATGTTTCGGCCATTGCTAATGACACTACTAATTTGTCATTACGTGGTACTTGCTTATTCATACTAGGATTGATTGCCAAGACGGATCAAGGGTTAGAAATATTAGATGATTTAGGATACTATGTTACAGTTAATTCCAAAGGAGAAAATTTACCAATTTGTATACCTAAAGACAGCAATGAGTTTATGAAATTAGAAGAAATCCCCGAGAATTTGGATTCAAAACGAACGGTTTCCGTTGATGAAATATTCCGAGATTTATTAGAAGATGGAGGATTTCAAAATAGTTCTCAAAAGACTGTTCAGTTTAACAGCCCATCCAGTACTGTTGCAGGACTAGTTGGATCGTCAACATTGATTTCAAGTTCGTTTTCTCATGATTATTTGATCTTGAAAGAGATTTATGAGAATTTAACATTGATCATGGTTAATCAAACTAAAGCGTTTAATAATTTAAAGAGTTTAAAGTATAAGTATTCATTGATGTTTGACAACGAGCCAACTGTTTTGAAATTGATTTATAAAGTAATTGAGGTTTATAGATACAAATGGAGTGTGCGTAAGTTTTTGATTTGTGAGTTGGTTAACTTTAATAAGATCATGTCAGTTCAGTTAAGAAGAACAAGAAGAAAGTTAACTGGCACTTCAACTGGTGACAACGAGAAACGAGCTTGAAACGAGCTTGAAATGGGTTTCCGGGTTATTTCTGGCTGGTACTGCCCATGTTTGTGTTTTGTTTATGATAGAGTCTATAGTTTTTTTCTACTTAATAAGCCGATAAACTTGTTTGATAGCAGTAGTACTCCTCAGCTATCTAGCTTAGACAATCTGATTTGGAGGAGTAAAGTCTCGCCGTGCGAAGTGGGGAGGGGGGAGCTCTGAAGAGAACGAACGTGCCGACGGAATGCCGACTCCCCGGGCGTGGGGCCTGGAACCGGGGCTAGCTTAACCCCTTCGGCAACTTGAACTTGGGAGCTAGTGCCTCCACCAGGGCTGCCATCAGATGGAGCTGAACCACCACGAAACACGCTTCAACACTTCGACTCTTCAGTACTTCACTTTTGATACTTCTATACAGGTAGCTGAGTCAGCCTTTCCATCGCAGACTCACGGCAGAAGCGACTTACTTACTTAGCCGACCATTATACGGACAAAGGCTGGCTGAATCGTGGCTGTCTAGATAGTTTGCTACAGCCATTCGTGGCAGTATATTCTGTAGGTAAACGTTGGGTGAAAGGAACAGCCAGGATCGGACTTGATTTCAGCTTTTGATGGACTGCCTATTGTGATTGGATTCTCTTATAAATTGATTGGTTTTCCTGGTCTCTTCTTTTAGGGTGTTTCTTTTTCATAAACTTTCTGACTTTCCCCTGGTTGTTCCGTCGCTTCCATACTTATAGAGCAGGTTTATACACATCACAATTATCGTCTAATTGAAATCTTTGATTTCAACTCTTGTTCCATATTTTCATTCAAATTTTCATCCTACTGAGCAATTGCTGTGTGCACAAAAATGACTGTTGATACAATGTATGACCTTGAAAAACAAACTTCACTACACTCCTCATTGGACTCGATGATGGGTGACCCTGAAAACCACCATCATCACAAACCACACGCAGTCTATTCAGAAACAGACATCAATGTCAATAAATCTGATCTTTCAGACATTGTTTCCAGAATCTCAACTTCACACGATGGTACTTATATTTATTTAGGCAAACGTAAATTTTTAAAAGATGATTTGTTAATGGCTTTTGGAGGTACTTTGAATCCAGGTTGGACCGCCCCATCAACCCACAAGTTCGGTAATCCTGCCCCTTTAGGTTTATCTGCTTTTGCTTTGACTACTTTTGTCTTATCGTTGGTTAATGCTGGTGCCATGGGTGTTTCTGAGTGTAATATTGTTACCGGTTTAGCTATGTTTTATGGAGGATTTGTCCAACTCTTGGCTGGTATGTGGGAGATGTCAGTTGAGAATACTTTTGGTGCTCTGGCGTTGTCATCTTATGGTGGGTTTTGGATGTCATTTGCGGCGATCTATATTCCATGGTTTAATATCTTGGATTCTTATGAAGATCCGACTGAGTTAGAGAATGCGGTTGGGTTTTATTTGTTAGGCTGGACTATTTTCACATTCATGTTGATTTTGTGCACGATGAAGTCAACTGTGTCATTTTGTGGGTTATTTGTTTTCTTAGATCTGACATTTTTGATGTTATCGTTAGGTAAGTTGGCTAAAAATGATAACTGTACTGTTGCTGGAGGAGTTTTAGGCGTCATCACAGCATTTATTTCTTGGTATAATGCTTTTGCTGGTGTGGCTAATCCTCAGAATTCTTACATCACTTTGAAAGCTCATCCATTGCCTAAATTCAACAAAGATGACTAGTCTTTTGATTTCTATTCATTTCTTATATTTATTATTTATTTATTACATATGCATACATAGCTACATGGTTTTCTAAGTTTTATGTTTTTAAATTGGGATACCATTTTTTCACTTCTTTACACGATACATGTTTTTCTATATATACATTTTTCCGTTATACATTCTTACTAATAATATTACTCTCCTCTGTAATAGTCTTACACTTTAAACCTAGCAGCTTTTAGCTTGTAACTATCTCTCTCTCTCCTCTTTAAAATATGGTGTGATTAATAGTAGTTCCAGAATAAAAACCTGTCTCCTCTTTGAATAAGCTCAAACTTTCCAGGTGTCCTTCTGTTTCCCTTGCCCCTACCGGCAGTGATGAACCAAGACAAAACGAGGTTCACTTGTGGCCCCGATTGGCAACTGCCCCGATTCGGAGTCGGAGTCGGAAAGAGTTGCTCCCACCTTGACCAGGGGGTCCTGCCGCAGTGCGCACCCTGTCCGCAACAGAGGAAGAATTCCCCTCGCACGTTTGGAGGGAAGTTGACCTCTTAGAAGGGTGTGGTCCCTCTTTTTTCCCTCTTTTGCTCCACCAGTTCGTGTTTTTGCCATACTATACAAGGAGGGCAACGATTGACAGGGTCCTCACTTTCAAATGGAGATGATCAATTTCTAACGTACGTGATGAGATGCCGACGGTAGCGACACAGCTAACTCCTCTTTCTTCCCATATAAAAACCACTTGCTTTTCCATCCTGTTTCCATCCAATTTCCTTCCACAATGCTTAGCCCGACACAGAATATTCCACATCTACAACTATAACTATGAGCCACCATAACGTTGACTTAGAAAAACAATTAACAGACGATCACCTGGAACACTCAGATGATCCAACATACAATGATGTTCACCAGGTTGCAAATGATGGTGACTATATTTGGTTAGGAAGACAGAAATTCAATAAAAGCGACTTGTATACAGCTTTTGGTGGTACTTTGAATCCAGGATTATCTGCTCCATCAACTCATAAGTTTGCCAATCCTGCTCCTTTAGGTTTATCAGCCTTTGCTTTGACTACATTTGTCTTATCGCTGATTAACGCTGGAGCAATGGGTGTCAGTCATGATAATATTGTTATTGGATTGGCTATATTTTACGGTGGCTTAGTCCAATTGTTAGCTGGTATGTGGGAAATGTCAGTGGAAAATACGTTTGGTGCTTTAGCATTGTCTTCATATGGTGGATTTTGGATGTCATTTGGTGCTATTTTCATTCCATGGTTCAACATTGCTGAATCCTTCGAAGATGAGGTTGAACTACGTAACTCGCTAGGGTTTTACTTATTAGGTTGGACGATTTTTACATTCATGTTATTCTTATGTACTTTGAAGTCCACATTGGCGTTCAGTTCATTGTTTGGTATGTTAACTATGACCTTTTTGCTCTTGTCTTTAGGTAAGTTAGTTCCAAGTCATAATTGTCAAGTTGCCGGTGGTGTGTTTGGAGTTATAACTGCATTTATTGCTTGGTATAATGCATATGCTGGTTTGGCTACACCTCAGAATTCGTATATTACTGTTAAAGCTTTTGCGTTACCTAAATTAGGTAAAGATAAATAAACGATTGCTATTTTTTTTTTAATTCTGGTTCTGAACTTGGGTGGACTGATGTATCATCAAAAATATTATTATTATTCACTAATTACTTTCAATTTATGATTTTGTTATGACCAACCAATTACTGAGAGGGTCTGTGGCTCTCTATTTTCTCTTTTATCTGTTTTTATGTTTTTTTATTTTAAGGTTGATGAACGAACTCTTTTATTATTAGAAGTTTAATCTGTTTTCTGTTCCCTTTATATTCCTCATACTTTTCATTTCAATTATACGATAAGATATCTAATCTCACAGGAACGTTCCTTGATACGCCCAGTAGCCCCTGAGTGAGCTGTGCGTGGTAGCAAGATCGAGAAGATTGAGACCACTACGTAACTATTAGAGCACTAGCTGCTAGTGCGATAATGCAATGTATTGTATCCACCTTGAATCTCAAAGCCCTCAAGCGACGTGGGATGGGTGGGATTGCAGGGTGCACGGGTGTAGCGCATAAGCACATTTCCGAGATTTAGGGGGTGTTCCAGACCAAAACACCACACCCTGTATAGGCTCTCTCTGTATGTAACCGCTCTGGTTTGATAAGCCAACACCATATCATGCCAATCGGCAGGGTCAGATAAGTGCTCTGAAAACGGATGTTGCAGGTTGCAACATCCAGTATGAATGATATCATGATATTATGATAGCATGATAACACCATAGATCTGGAGCGAGTATTAGTCGAGGGCGCTTAAGATCTGGCTGTGGGGCAGTTTCCTGATTGGGCCAGTTCCGACAGTGTTAGGCTAGTTTATAGTAATTTATGGCCTTCTCTGGACGTCATGACTCGGCTGGTCCAGCTGGAAAGTGAGAGCTCCGAAGTCACACTTTCCACAATCTGCTCTGGGTTGCAATTGGAGGGAATGTGGTCTGTGGAAAGCCCTAGCAATAAGCAGGCCATAGCCATAGCCATGGGCTCCAGTAGCAGGATGGCATTACGGTAAGACGTCTCTGCTAACAATGTGCGCACAATAGGCCAAATCAAATTTTCCAGTTTTGCGGTTTTTGCAGTTTTCGACTGAATTGGCACTGAACTGAGCTGAGTCACTGAGTCACTCGATATGCCACTTGGAGATCAGACGAGTCAACTGGCTATACCGCATATTGAATCACAAGTGTAAGCGATACCACATAGCATACATAATACAACACGGGTTGGAGTCATAATAACCCATTAACACTGATACTATCTCCACCAATAGATCTACTCCGAAAGAATTAACTTCCCCGGGCCTTCCCAATTAGCCCTAATCCTATCCTTGCAACCTCCAAAACTATATAAGCTCTACGTTTCCCACTTCCTCAATGACACCAGTTCCCTCTTTCTCTTTAGCCACATCTCTTCGTACCTCCTACACCCACCTGAGAACCATGGCCACCGCATACTCCTCCTCCTTGAAGCCTCTCCAAGACACACACTTCAAACCAGCTCAGAAGCTAACCTCCGCTGACTTAAACCCTCATGCCTTGAACGCTAAGTACGCCGTCAGAGGTAGAATCCCAACCAAGGCTGAAGAGCTAAGAACACAATTGGCTTCCAAGTCCCATTCTTTGCCTTTCAACAAGATTATCAATGCCAACATTGGTAACCCTCAACAGTTGGACCAAAAACCTTTGACCTTTTATAGAGAAATCTTAGCTATTTTGCAATATCCTGAGTTGATCGAGAAGGAAGGTGCAGCAAAGATCTTCCCTCCTGATATCATCGAAAGAGCCCAAACCTTATTGAAGAATATTGGTTCAGTTGGTGCTTACTCTCATTCTCAAGGTGTTGCTTACTGTAGAAAATCAGTTGCAAGGTTCATTGAACAGAGAGATGGTTATCCTTCCGATCCAAGTGACATCTTTTTAACTGCTGGTGCTTCCACTGCCGTCTCTTATTTATTAGGTTTGTTGTCTTTAGGCCCAAAGACTGGTTTCTTGATCCCAATCCCTCAATATCCTTTATATACTGCCACTTTAGCTTTAAACAATTCAACTGCTTTACCTTATTATTTAAATGAATCTGATAACTGGTCTATCGATGCCGATGAATTAATTAAAGTCGTTGAAAATGCTAAAGCAAAGGGTGTCACTCCAAGATGTTTGGTTTTAATTAATCCAGGTAACCCAACTGGTGCTATCTTGAAGGAAGATGCAATTGCTGAATTATTAACTGTTGCTGCCAAGTATGGTTTAGTTGTCATTGCTGATGAAGTTTATCAAGAAAACGTCTTTGAAGGTAAATTTGTCTCTGTCAAGAAAGTTATGAGAAAGTTGCAAGAGAATGATGCAAATGGAATCTACTCCAATTTACAATTAGCTTCTTTACATTCGACTTCTAAGGGTATTTCAGGTGAATGTGGTCAAAGAGGTGGTTACATGGAACTTCTGGGGTTTGAAGATTCAGTTAGAGCTCAAATTTTGAAATTGGCTTCCATTGCTTTATGTCCTCCAGTCACTGGTCAAGCTTTAGTTGAATTAATGATCAATCCTCCTCAAGCTGGTCAACCATCCTATGAAAAGTATGTTAATGAACGCACCGCAATCCACTCAGCATTGAAAGACAGATCTAATGCTTTATATCAAGCTTTCAATGAAATGGAAGGTGTTTCATGTCAAGAACCAGAAGGTGCCATGTACTGTTTCCCAAACATCAAATTATCACAAAAGGTTTATGATGCCGCTAAGAAGACAGGTATGGAGCCAGATGAATTTTACTGTAATGCGTTATTGGAAAATACCGGTATTTGTGCTGTTCCAGGTTCTGGTTTCGGTCAAGTTGAAGGTACTTGGCACGTTAGAACCACATTCTTGGCCCCTGGTACTGAATGGATTGGCGATTGGAAGAGATTCCATGCTAACTTTGTTAAAGAATACAAATAGACATTTGCTTGCTTAGGTTACTAGATATAGCTCCATTTTTTTATTTTGCCATTTTCTGATTTTGACGTTGGTTTATACGTACCATTTTTTCTAAGAACATTCTATTTTTTCTTTGCTTTTTCCTCTTCTTCTCTTTTACTTTACATACTTCAATTTTTTATAGTTTGCTTTTCTTTTTGTTTTTATATTTTTTTTCGTTTATATTTTACGTCTTGCAAATATTCTTTTTAATTTTATTATTATTACTTTCCCCTTCTTCCAAAAAAAAAAGTTTGTGTTTTAATAGATCCAATTTTACAAAATTTCATAAATTAATTAATCCTGTATTTTAATTTTTGTGACTAATAGTCACATCACATTATATATATAAAACTAGTTACAGAAAATATTCATCTTTGTCATTATCTTTGATCATGGTGCTAGTCTTACCGTTCACATCAACTCGTTGTCCTTGCAGAGATGGTGGTTGTTTCTGCTCATCATTAACAAACTCACTATCATCAACATCAGCAAAACAAACAATAACAGAACAAATCCACACTGGTAACCACGAAATCACCACAACCAACCAAATCCAATTTCCGAACCGTTCAAAAGTGGAAACAATCCCATAAAATGTCTCAACGGGGCCTAAATACTGCTCTTTGAAACTGTATCTGCCAATATGATGCACCAGGTTAGTGAGTTCGGTGGTTAGAAGACTAAATTCGAAGTATTGAATTAAGTTTCTGACTCTGTCTAGTTGAAAGCCCAAGCTGTCGAAGTATCCGAGGATAAGGAGCCAGTTGAATGGGTTTGACAAGGATAGCATTATTGAGTTTCTGATCCTGATTTGCTTACTGTTGCTGTGAGTGGAGTTGGTGGTTGTGCTTCCGTATCTAATGAATATCAGTGGAATACAGCATAAGGAAATCATGAATGATAGTGAGAAATGTAACACTAGTAATGCGATCAGCGTGTAAGCTAAGTAAAACAATGAAAAGGAGTTTAAAAATCTAACGTAGTTCAAGTTGAATTTGATTGATATTTGGATAGGCAAAATTGATAAAATGATACTGGAGAAACAAATCAGGTAAGTTAATGCTGTGTAAAATAAAATGGTGGATTCAATGAATGGGATTGAGATTGTTAACTTGATTAAAATCCATCCAAATGTTAAGGTGCCTGTTAGGATGCCTGTGATTGTGATGAATCCCCAGATCAAGACTTTTGAATC
Source organism: Ambrosiozyma philentoma (assembly GCA_003707675.3). Taxonomy (NCBI): domain Eukaryota; kingdom Fungi; phylum Ascomycota; class Pichiomycetes; order Pichiales; family Pichiaceae; genus Ambrosiozyma; species Ambrosiozyma philentoma. The sequence goes on from PPKZ03000005.1 coordinate 154,589, forward strand.
AATTTTTAATTTCGAAACGTCGAATTTCTTGCCATTGTTGTTTAAATTGTTATTACCTAAGATTGATGATAATGAAGAAATTGCAAACGCAAATGCAGTTAGCACGCCAGCTGGCAAATAATTACCAATTGAAACAAAATGTTTCGGAGTCAATAACAAATAAAAGAAAAACGATTGATGGAATTTTTCCAATAAATTATTAACGGATCTAAACACAGCTTCAACGACTCTACCAACGGTAGTGATATCTAATCCGTCTGTTCCTTTAGCTTTAATTGCAAATGTTTGAATGTTCCAACCACTAAATGCCTCACATCCATTACCTCCTCCATTATTTTCATTTTTCAAAATACCAGCAGTGGCCATTTCAAAAACACCTTTTAATAGTGTAGTCAATCTATATGAATAATCATCCGCCCATAATTGACCCTTTGGTGTATTATGCAATGAAACTTTGAAACCCTCATGATCACTAATCATAGCAGCACAGTTAATTAAATCTAAATTAGGCAATTGGCCATTCAACCCAACATAACTAATCTCAACATAATCAACACCATCACCACCGGATGGATATTCAATGATTGTTGCTGCTTCAATGGATCCACCAGTTTGATCTAAATTCGTATGATACGAATCAACCCAATACTTCAATGAATCTTGAGCATTTTCAGGAAAAACAACAATGATGTTCTTCGACCAGATAGACAACCTATAGAAATATCTGGCCAATCCCATAGCTAATCCAACACCACCTTTATTATACTCGTTATCTTCAGTCTTCCAAGGAGCAGCCAAAACCAAAGCTTCAGTGTCGTCACCTTTAGGAGCATGGTATATAGCATACATAATTGGTTTATTTTCTCCATTGATTTTCGAAGTATAGTTCAACACAGACGTCTTGTATCCGATTTCATCCAACCAGTTCTGTAATAGTTGATTCTTCTCAATTAATGAACTACCACTATCGATATTCTTAACAATTTCATCTCTGTAACCTCTAAGGAAGTTCCATTCAGACTCTCTAAAGAAATTATATGCTTGTGAAGGCATCAAAGCATTTTCTGAAATGTATGTGTGTCGATAATTACCTTGCATCGGCAACGTTAATAACCAAATTATACCAGTGATTGACAGTAAAATTGAAATTCGGGGTAGCAGTTTGACTAGTTTTGGAATTAATCCATGCTGTTCGGCTTTTCTTTGTAGTTGTTCCAAAAGAGCCATTGTCGGGGTGTCTGTTTGCTGTTATTCCTATTGGTATGTAATGAGAACAATCCAGTGTCTCTAAACCGGTGAGTCTATGCTATTGTTCTGAGTATGAGTTTAGATTTGGTAAGTGCTTTACCACACAAGAAGTTACACGTATTCACGCACAGATCGATAATACCAAAATACTTCATGTGCGGCGTGGTTCGAATTTGGCCAAGTATACGTTCGAATCTGATTCGGTTTACACAACCAGTGCTCATGTGAGAAGCACATGACCAATCAGGCAAAGAATGCAAAATCTTACGTAATATCACATGCACTACCATTTTGGGAAACGAAATTGAGTCTCAGGCTAGTAGTCACATGATACCCATGATACTGATTTGCTGATTGCTATATCATATTTGAGGCACTTTTTCTTCTGAAATTTTTGTGAACCAATTTTCATTTTTCATCTGAGAGACTAAACTATAATTAAAATCTTAGCTGGTGTATAGATGTTCTACTGTTAAGTATATAGTTCCATTTTAGATCTACTTCAAAAGCACAAACTAATGCTGTATTATATTCATAACAAAAATAAAAAGCTAGTGGTAAATATAATAAACAAACAAAAAGAGGAAAAACAAATTATACAAACAACAACGTAACAACAATAAAAAGAGGAAAGAAAAAGACATATGCTGGTCCGATTGTAGTGCAAAAAATGATATAAGGGAGAAAGAGACTCATAAATAAAGAAGGGATATGGTATGATATGCAGAAGAAACGTGAGAAGAAAAAATAATATAAATGTAGATAAATAGTAATGTTAGAAAACGTGTTGAAAAGATTATCAAAAAATCATATAATTCAAAAATTTAGAACTAAAATGTCAGAAAAAAAAAAGAAGATGATAACATATATTTAATCTTGATTCTTGAATTTACGAAGGAAGAGAGTAGATAATTAAGAAAAATGAGTTTCTTAAAAGATGTTTATTCATTTGTTTCATCATTACCATTATCAACTGTATCATTATTAACGGGGGTATCAATTGATGTAGTTGAAGTACCGGAAGCTTCAGAAGAACCAACTAATGATGTCGAAACACCATCAGCAGTCCTACGACTTTCAACACCAACAGGAAACAACGGGTCATTGCTTGCTTGCGTTGCTCTAATAGGATTTGATAAGGGATGCAGCGAATTTGTACGTCTTTGAATAACTCGTCTTCTAGCTAGTTGAGTTTCGATTGCATTAAGATTAGTACTATCAGAAGTACGACTTCTATTTATTATAGGAAGACTATCAACATCAGTATTGTCGCTTTCGTCAGATGAGAGAGCATGAAGTGAAGACGCATTTAATAAAGAATCAGAATTAGTTCTTTGTCTTAATTGGCGACCAATTAATCTATCAAATAAACTTCTAACGACACCTAAAACACCGGCGACTTCGGATGCATTTGCAGTTGTGTCACTGTCATCATCATCATTTGAGTCAGGATTTCTATTAATGTTAGTTGAAGGGAAACTGAAAGTAGGTAGTCTGATTGGTAAAGTTATTGGATCTGCTAATTCTTCAGCTTGCATATCATTCTGATCTGAATCTTGATCAGGCATAATAAAAGACATTGATCTTGAATTAAAGTCTTCAATCACTAATTGACTTTGGCTTATCACACTTGCTAAATTTGGTAGAGTTATGGTAGTTTCGTTTTCAAGACGAGTTGACTGACTTGAGGGTGATTTTATCTTATCTCTACATAATGGACAACTGCTGTTCGTTTTCAGCCATTCACGCAAACATGATCTACCAAATGTATGGCCACATGGCATTGTAACTGGAATATGCAAATATACCGTTCCTTCAACTGCAGGAGATGACTTGTTCTTCGACTTTTGGGATTCAGAAACTACAGGAGTACTTGAATGTTGTGCTTCACCTTGCTGATTCTTTCTCAATTTGACACCTTGTTTCTGTTGCTGACCGTCATCGTCATCACCTTGAGAATCTCTTTTTCTTTTTCTAGTGATGATAATTTCCTTATTTTCTTCATCTTCTTCATCTTCTTTGACAACTTCATAATTATCATAACAAATTGCGCATTGTCTGTCGGCTTCTAGCAAATCATTAATACGCTTAACCTCCAATTTATTAAAAGCTTCGTCAGAAACGCCTCCTGCTTTTTTAACAGAAGTAGCAATAGTTCTTAAAGCTATTGAAGTTGCTAACCTAACTAGAACTTGCAGATTATCATCATTACTTTCACTAATACTTGGGATATGTAAAACTAAAGAACCTGTTAAACTTGGTTGATCAACGGTATTATTTTGTGTAGTTGCTTGAGGAGGGCCTTGGCCATAAACATAATTAACAGTCAAAATGATATTTCTTGAACGTTCTGTAGTTTCAAGTATTGAACCTGATCCAGAAGCCGGATTAGTGGATGAATTATGTTGTAGTTGTTGCTGTTGCTGTTGCTGTTCATGCTCATGTGATTGGTGTTGTAGTCTTTCTCTTTGTCTTTGCCTTTCTTCCAAAGCTCGCTGAATCGGTAAAATGAGCCTATCTAAGCTATCAGAAGAGCCATTTTGTTGAGATCCATACACACCCTGTCTAGAAGTATCAAAAGCAGGATAATCTATGCCTCTTATACCCTGTTGAACCGTACTTGTAGTAGCTGAGTCTGAGTTGGAAGGAGGACTAGGGAGACTAGAAGTATTCGTAGTATTTGCAGGAGTAGGGGTATTATTAAGCTGTCTGGAATGATGATTCAAGGCAGCAGCTAACATATGACCTAGAGTAGTTGGAGAAGTGGCAGGATTGTTTGTTGTTGCATTATTCAAATCTATACGTATATTAGTGTTATTGGAAGAGTTCGGAGAGTTTAATCTATCGCCGACTTCTATGATCAAGTTTGACGTCGAACCATCAGAGTATGAGATTATAACTGGAGGCAATCTGAAGTGGCCATTATCTAGTGTTGATATGTTGAAAGCTGAATTTTGGGATTCGACAGAGGTCATTTTCAGTATATTTAGCTAGCCAGGCTGAGAAAAACAGGGAAGCAGTTTTAAGGCCGGGAGAGGAGGAATTGCAGAATCAGATGAATCAGAAGACTCAGAAGTGGATTCGGTGCGCTGTTTTCAAGTGGAACAAGGGATTTGACTTGTTTGACTGGGTTGAATGACAGAGACGTGGGTTGGAGATGGAGCAGGAGCAGATGGCAGGGCAGATGCGGTATACAGTGGACCAGATAAGAAGAGATTAAAGTGGAAGAGAGAAACCGAAACTGGGTAAAACAAAGGCATTTGCAATTGCAGAACGCTTAACTACGTAACTGCCGTTCTAACTTCTGTTTTCGTTAATTGGCTTGACTTGCAAGTATCTACAAATCTACGGCCACCGACTTGAGAATTAGTTAACCTTCTACTAAGATACTATACAGTTTCAGCATATAGAAATCGTAGGTTCTTTGGTGGGACACCGAACTTCTGAAACAGCTCTAGCTCATGGATATGTAATCAACCCTCCTTCACCCAACCAGGACTCCAAAAGAAAAGCGTCGGCATGCGCCACCTCGCCACTTTCTTCCGTCAGACAAGAAAGCTCAACCTGAACAGTGAATAGTACACGAAATTCACCAAAATAACCATTCACGAAACTTTGATTCATTTAATTAGACAACCACAATTGGAAAATGTTCACTATTGACCTCCACTCTTCATTTCCATCCTTCTCCAACCTCCCCACGCAATGAAGAACTCAGAACTGGCCTCAGCCTTCAAAGATGCCTTGGATAAGGGGGACTACAAGGCTGCATTCGAATCCATGAAATCCTCCATCTCCTCACATTCTCTAGAAATAATGGATCTATTACAACTATCTGAGGTCCAATTGAAAAGAAACAAGCTAGATAGTGCTCTACAACTAGCGAACAGAGCTATCCAATTAGCAGAAAACAATCATACCTCTAGTAAATCTACTGATTCTAATCCTCCTAAATTAACTGATTGTTACAAGCAAAAGTGTATGATTTATTTCCAAAGGAAAATGTATTCTGAAGCTTATGAGCAAATAGTCTTAGCTACTCATTTATCAAATGGGCAGAACACAAGTCTAGACCATTATCGTATGATGATTGAAACTATCTATAAAATGGATCAATCAAAGGACGATGCTGAATTAAAATCTGAAGAAAAAAAGTATATTGATGATTACGAATTAATTAAGGATTTAGCTAAGATTATCTTGTCTCCTCAAGATTCCGAAATTCCCGATTCTTATAAACAAAAAGTTGTTCCTAACGATAAATCAGTTCTTGAAAATGTTACAAAGAAAGCAACTACTTTGGTTCGAGCTCCTCCTGTCGTAACTACTTCTAAGCATGAAATAAAAAAGTCGGATGTCACCCAAACAGCAACTCCTCCAAGAAGTTCTCCAGTTAGGTCTACACCCACCCCAACTTCTGCCACTAATATAAGTAAAATAGCTGCTCGACCGACTATTACTCCAAGCTTACCAAAGAACTTCCTAGCCGCTACTTTTGCTCCTGCTGGTTGCGGTAAAACTTCTCCTGCAGTAGCTTCAGCAAGTAATACTTCTGAAACCACAACCAGTAATCCTGCGCTTTTTAAAGTTACTCCAAAGTCAGATTGGAATGAATCTGTCGATCGTGTTAACATTTCATTATATGTTAAAAATATTGATAAAAACTCATTAGTTAAAGAATTCAAAGAGTCTTCAATTAAAGTCGAATTCAAAGACAATAAAGGTATTGCTTATCAATATTATATTGATCCTTTATTTGGTGATATAAATCCGCTTGAGTCCAATGTTATCGGAACTGCTTCAAAGGCTGAAATTGAACTAATCAAACTAAATTCTGGTGGGTGGAATAAATTAACTAAAGATCAATCCCCTTATGAACAAGCTGCTCAAAAGAAGGACATTACTGTGGTGACCATGAAAGATACTCCTGTTATTAAAAAGCCACCAGCCAAGCTTGCTCCTGCACCAGTTAAGAAAGCAACAACCATTTCAGGCTCCAAGAGGCCAGCTGAATTGAAAGTTGGCACAGATGATGAATTTCAAATGGTTACTATTACCATCTTTAGAAAAGATATTATCAAAGATTCAGTTAAAATGAACGCAAAAGTTAAGGATTTAGATATTACCTTCAAAACTGAAGATGGCCATGAATTTAAGTACACTGTTAGATTCCATGATAAGACTGAACCAGAAGAAACTGGCTTCAACGTTGAAAAAAATGAACTAATGATTGTAGCTTTTAAGGAAACTTACTCATTTTGGCCAAATTTGAAATCCGCTAGTTATTACAAAAATAATAAAGGTAAGTTTATTGCCTTTGATTCAGTCGATGATGTGTCAGCGCCAGTACTAGAACCAGTGCTATCACCGGCGATATCAAAAGTATCAATACCAACTCCAGCCCCAACTGTCTCTACATATAAATCTCGACCTACTTTTAAGCCTGGAGCAGTCAGGAAAATTGTTTCTTCCAATAGTAAAGGTGAAGAATCTGAAAGCCATTCTGCTGACGATGAGTCTGATGATTATGATAGTGCTTTTGATTCAGACTCAGGTTCAGACTCCGATAACAATGGCGCTAATGATGATAGGAGTAATAACAAGAAGAATGATAAAGACGATAAAAATGGTAAGGGTGGTAAAGGCGGCAATAGTAATTCTAACACAAAGAACAACAACAGTGACAAACGTAATAAGAAATATAAAAAGGGTGAAGATTCGGATTCGGATATAATTGAAGACTATGACTCGGATAGTTATGAGTCTTGTGACTCTTGGGATGATGACGAAGCAGACGAAGATTATGACGATGACATTGAAGGAGGTGGTTGTACAGATGAATTTTGTCCATATTGTAAAGGCATAAATAAAGAACCAGAACAGATGACAAAAATTATAACATTAATTAAGAACGATCCAACATTTGCTCGTTCTATGGGTCTTCCAGAGTCTGTTATGGGAATTCTTAGTAATCATAGCGATGCTGACGAAGAAGTTGCTAATGCTTTTAGGAAACACTATCATGGCAATAATAGTATAAGGTCTGGTAGTTCCCAAAAGAAGGCTGAAAAGAAGACTAAAGATCCAAAGGAATTATTAAAAGAACTTGAAAAAGAAACCAATTTAAAAGCAAATGAATTACAAACAGCTAAAGCTGCAAAGACTGCTGAGGCTGAAAAGGCTAAAAAGGCTGAAGAAAAGAGAAAGAAGAAGAAAGCTGCAGCTTTTAAGAAAGCCACCGCTGCTGAAAAGAAGAAGAGTATTTTATATAAGCCAAAGGAGAATCCATTAAAGTCCATTCCCGATCCAGAAAAGGTGGAAAGAAAGACGAAAGAAGAGGAAGTTATGAACAGTGAAATTGGTCCTAACGAAGATGCTAAAATGCGATATTATGTCAACTCCCTTCTAGGGGTCAATTTAGATGAAGCCAACGGCTCAAAGTTCAATATTTTTGATAAGCTGGATGGCTTTGATGAAGAGAATGACGGAATGAGTTCAATTAAAGGATTGAAGGTCGCTAAACAACGAGACCAACCGCAACCTAAAGAAGCTCCTTCATTGCACCCAGATACTACTGTTATGTGCGAGTTATTTCCAAGTATTCCATTATCTTATATCTCCGACTCTTTAAAGGAAAATAATGGTAACAAAGAATTGGTTTCTGAAGTTTTATTGAATTATGATTTATTAAAAGATGCCAGAGGCTCCATTGGTTTCGAATTACCTAAGAAGAAACAACGTAAGAAGCAAAACTCCCCAGATGCTGAGGACAAGGAAGTTTTAAATGCTATTACTAGACTTAATGATATTGAGGAGATTATGGAATTATTAAACATCAATGACAAGGATCAGAAATTAGTAGAGCATTATTATGAAAGAAATAATAAAATTAAGAATAAAGCAATTGCTGATATGTTACAGAATTTTAATGCTTTGTTACCTATTGAAAAGCAGCCAAGAATTAACTACTCCTCATTGACTTTAAGTCTAGACAATTCTGCCCCATCATCTTCTGGCTCTTCATCTACCCCTTCAATTGGTTCCTTGAATGGTGGCAGAGTTCAAGGTAGTTATGCTGGTCCTTCGAATGGTGGAAAAGTTCAAGATAGTTATGATGATGCTATTAACGCATCAACCAAATCAAAAGCTAGCTCACCACTACCGCAAATTCAACAAGCTTATTCGAAACAGATTTCTGAATTAAAGGACTATTTATCTTCTAATAAAGAATTACGTAAATTAAAAGATAGCTTCTACATTTGTGCTCTAAGATTTTTCCAAGGTGATTTAGACCGTGTTTTACAAGTTGCTTCAAGATTAGCTGAAGAAACTTCTAAGATTAAATCATTAAATCCAGATTTTGTTTTTGTTAATAGCGATAGTTTAGAAGATGAACTACAAGTTGATAAATTCGCTACAGTTGAAAGATTGGCTAAAACTAAGGAAGGTCTTAATAAATCTTATGATGAATTAATGGAAGAAGTAGAACATTTAAGAAAACAAGCAAAAACACAAACTGATAGAGCTGTTAGACAAGTTTATCATGAAAGAGCTCAGGAAAAATACCAAGAAGCCAGAGAAGCTTTAGATGGTGGTAATGATGAAGAGGTTAATGCAAGATTAGCTCAAGCTAAATATAATAATAGACTTGATTTACATGAATTATCAGTTCAACATGCCGTTTCAGCCACTAGACAAGCTTTACTTCGTTGGTGGGAAGATGAAATTATTTATCGTGAGCATAATTGTATTAATCTAAATGGTACTAAGGCAAGAGGCGGTGAATTCCATATTGTTACTGGTAGAGGTATTCACAGTGCAGGGGGTGTTTCTAAAATTAAGACTTCTGTCGGTAGATTATTAAAGGAATCTGGTTATGTTTACGCTGATAATAACTCTTCTTATACCGTTACTGGTAAACATAAACATGTCAGATAATTTATTTTGCTATGTTTTTATGTTCTTTCATTTATTTTTGCATCTTTGCATTTTTTGCATTTTCGTTTTTTTTTAGCTAATATACAACTTTTAGTGCCTTATTTTTTTATTTCCCATGTATTCACATGTTCGATTAGTCTGCATTTTTAATTTTACTTATCTTTATTGGCTTAATAGTTTATTAGTAAGAAGTATTTACACGAAGTGATAATTTAAGTGATAGTAGATTTGTACATAAAAATGGGCAGAAGATCAAGACTATTTCTTTTTCTTGTCCTTTTGAGCCAAATTACCACCTAATTTCTTTTCAACATATTTCGATCCTAGCATATCGAATAAATCATCAGATTCAGTATCATCTGTCTTTGCACTAACACCAGTTTCAAGTCTGGTTTTTCTTTCTTGTTCTTCTTTATCTTTTCTCGCTTGAACTTCTTCATCAGTCATACCAGACTGTTCGAAAGCCGCAAATTTGTTTCTAAATTTGTTTAATTTACCCTTAGATTCAGCATCTAGTAATGAAACATCAGGTTTTGATCTATTCCAAATTGGATTGTTTCTTTGATCAGTAATCATTCTGATTTCATCTTTTGGATATTGAGATTGTCTATAGATCACTGAACCATCGGATAATTCAACCATACAATTGAATTTATGATAAATAGCTGGTCTTGCTTTACCAACTCTAATTTTCTTTAACGGTCTTTGTGATAGTGAATTTTGAACTTGTGGACGTCCTGCTGCATATGTTCTTGACGATATGAGAGTTGCTGTGAGTTGGAATCGTTGTTTCTGTATGTATGAGAACATCTTTAAAGAATAGAATGATATAATACAATTAGTGGGTAGATTTGTCCTGGTCTTTTCTGGATTTAATATAGGTTTACTCCAAGTTGTATAACCAAGTACGATTCATGAAAACGTCCAGCGACTGGTAGTGGAAAATTTTGAGAGTGGCGCAGTAAGTGACTAGGTGGTAGTGGCGCATCATTGGCTGTGCTGGGCGTGGTCGATCTTCAAATTTGGGTCTAATTTGATAGAACTGAGAACACCGATGAGGTGGCCAAGGGTCTGAAGACTGAAAGGTACAAATCACAACCACAAGTTGCTCAATTGGTAGCCTCAAACATAGCTTATGTTCTGGATATTCACCCTACTGCTTACCTACGTGGTTGGAGGGTTAACCTTCATCCCACTGATGTTGTTTTCCCTCTGGTACTTATCGCCCCTTGCACCAACTGATTCCGATAGTATAGAACAACTAGCCCAGGAACTGGAAGAGAAAAAGGAAATCGAAAGAGGTGAAGCTCCAGGTTACAGATCGTTTAAAGCTGGAGAATTTCTGGAACAGGAAAATTCGGATGTTAAGGCTTATTATTCAGGATGGCTCACGGTTACAAAGGAGCTTTATCAATTCCCTCAAATCGACCCTGTTGATTTCAAACAAGATGCGTCAGGTGGTGAAATTGATTCAGGTTCAAACGGGTCGTCATCCGCTTCTAGTTTTATGAAAATTATTAAGGGTGGTTCTTCGAAAACTAAGGATGAACAACAACCTCAAGATGACCCTGCAAGTTTAGATACCAAGAAACTAAGAGCGATTAGAAAGAAAAATAGATATTTTGCTGTTTTAAAGCATGGAAATTTGTTCTTGTATTCAGATGAAGATAAAAAAGATGTGCGACATGTTATAGTTTTGAATCATTATTTAGTCACCACTTGGCCAAGAAATTTGAGAGATGGTCAATTATTTTCTAAAAGAGGTGCTATTTGTCTATTGAGAAGGTCTACAGGTGACAATCATAAAAAAATCATTGAAACGTTATTGAAAGGTGACGAAAATACAACTTTGCCAAAAGGTAGTTACTTCTTATGTGGTGATCTAAACCATCAAAAGGAAGATTGGTACTTTGCCTTGTTAAGAGCTGGTATGCATCCATTTATGAAAACTGGTACTGAAAAAGATTTGTTAGAAACTTCAATTATGGCTAAACCTTTACACTTTAAAACAGCAGATATGGTTGATTTATTCCAAACTATTAACTCAACTGAAGGTCAGTTAACTACTAAATGGATTAATGCTCTTATTGGAAGATTATTTTTAACCTTTTATCAAACTGAAGAATTTAAATCTGTTATTAAAAGTAAGGTCGAAGAAAGACTAAATAAAATTAGAACTCCAGGGTTTTTGGATGATATTTTAATTGAACATATTGATGTTGGCAATTCTGCTCCATTTATTACTTCCCCTAAATTTAACAGCTTGACTTCGGACGGTGATACCGAAATTGAATTTAATGTTCTATATCAGGGTGGGTTAAGTATTACTCTCGCTACCAAATTATTTTTATTTAATAAACGTGAGTTTGAAATTACATTAAAACTGAAATTGAAAAAATTGCACGGTGATGTCATCATCAAAATTAAGCAACCTCCATCAAATAGACTTTGGTATGCTTTCAAGGAAATGGCTGATATTGATTTTGAAATTGAACCCGTTTTAAGTTCCAGGGCGCTGAATTATAATCTGATCACAAATATCATTCAAAATAAATTCAAAGAAGCTATTAAAACATCTCTAGTGATGCCTTTCATGGATGATTTTGTTCTTTATAAAACGACGGGTGAATTATTCAGGGGTGGCATATGGGATAAACGTGTTCGAATTTCTCAAAATATCAGTAAGTTTAAGCATTCAACTAGTAACGAATCGTCCACTAGTTCTCAGTCCGTTAACAACCCTTATCCTTTTTCCATTCCTACTCCTCATGCGGCTCCATCTGTTTATTCGGGTCAATCAGGGCATTCGGGCCATTCTGGTCTTTCTGCTGCTTCAAGTCCTGCTATTTCGGCTACGCAGATTGATGCTCCATCTCTTCCTACCAGGCATCAAAATGCTCTTTCTTCTCACACCTCCCTGGCTGAAAGTACTATGTCAACAAAATCGAGCAAAAGCGAGTCTGAGACTGAAATGATTTCATCAACTGGTATTAACGACCTAGATACCGCTCTAACTACATCGCACGCATTACATTCAGTGCAAGGCATGGAAAAGAGTACCACCGATAGTTCTGTTAATTCTGATGTCTCAACCACGTCAACTGGTGCCACCGTTAGTAAATTGAAAGGTAAAGCAACTAACTTGAGTAAAAGAGCAAGTGCATTATTGGAGAAAAAATTCAGCTCCTCTGATGATTTATCTGTTCGTGCGGATGAAGTGACGACCAGAGATATATCCTCAATTAGTTCTGTCCCTTCTAATAACTCCCAACCAGCTTCAGTTATGTCCAGTTCAGTGGGTAAATTCAAGAAATGGTATAGTAAGAATGTAAGCGAATCTCCAAGTTCACCAAATTCCTCCCCCCAACAACCATATAACCCTCCTGAAATGATATCTAACAGAAGACAAATAATGAAGTCTGATACAGCAAATACTCCATCTTCTCCTACTTCTTCAATGGCTTCTCAGACCCGTAGCCATAGAAGAAAACCATCTGCTGAGTTAATGTTCGCTAAAGCCGAGGGTCCCTCTGGTAGTATGTTTGCTTCAACAGTTGCTTCTGCTGGCCTGTTCTCCGGTAAACATTCCACCCAAGGTAATGGAAGTTTGAGACATGCTTCATCTGTTTCATCATTCTCTATTCAAACTAATGAAACATATGGGGATAGAAATTTAGAAGCAATTCAGAAATATTCACTCTTAGAAGTTCCTGGTTCAGAATATTCTCATGAAAGCAGTAATAGATCCATCTCGGAGAGTCAAGTTCACACTGGCAAACCTTCTTTGAACCTTGATACCGCAGGATTTTCCTCTATTTCTTCTGAAAATAGTCCCGGTATATCACAAAGAAGACCAAGCAACTCTTCTTATCATCCTCCGGAGATAGTATTAAGTTCAGAAAATGTTAAACTCAACACTACTCCTATTATTCAATCTTCACCATCTGCAGCTGGTGCAAAAATTGTGTCTTCTTTAACAGTTAAACCATCAAAGCCTGAGGAGTTAGCTACAGCTGAACCAACACCAACTTCGGAAGCTTCTACTCTTCAAGACTCTCCCAAGATTCCAAAGAAATCATTTAAAGAAAGTGCAAGCCCAATTTCTGCTACAGTTCCGGCACCAAATTTACCATCTCGAAGTTCTCCTCCAACTGCTCCACCTCCACATCATCATCATCTAGACCGTAGAGCTCCCCCTCCATTACCAGAACGTTGAATCTGCTTTCTGGCTCAGAAATATCCTATTTCAACTCTGTTTTTCTAGACTTTTGTTTTACATATATTTTTACTTGTTAAATAAGCTTCGCTTCGTTATTTTTTTTTTTTTGGCTAGTCTGTATACTTATTATTTTTGTTGTCTTTTTTTATTGTTTTTTCTATTATAGTGTTGTAAAATATATGGCATTGAACATATCCGTTTCCAAAACTAAAAATGCAGTTATTTTTTCTGAACAAGAAAAATTGTAATATACAACTAAGAAAAAGCGTAAAAGGGCATCTAACAAAAGCAAAAATATATATAGAGAGAAAAAAAATAAAGATATAATGTAGAGAGAATGTCAATCTTTTCGAGATTATTAACTTCATGAATCAGTAGATAAATCCTTGTGATTTAAACTTTTCAATAAATGGGGCTTTATCTTTAAAGTAACAATTTTTTTCACCGGAGAAGATGATTTTAGATGGTGAGGAAATGCCAGTGTTCTTATATGATGTTCATCATCTATACGATCAACATTATGATTGTGCTTACGTTTGAAACTCTCATCTGTACAAACTGTAACCTTTTGGTGAATTAAATTCAATTTAACAAATCTCAATGCTGAACCAGGGCTGTTCCGAATGACTTCATATTTGACTCTTCTCTTAGCGACTGGGCTACTTCTAATTCCAACACTAGGGGAAATTGTAAACTTATGTAAACTACTTGGGGGGAGATGTAACTTAATTTCAAATTTGTGTTTAGTTTTATGTGAAGTCACCAATTTCTTAAATTCACGTTTAACTTTTGGAGCTGGGGTGGATGGAAGAGCAGGTGGTCTCAAAGGTGTAAGTGAAAGTTTTGGACCTTTTATTCTAATTGATGTAGGGCTGGTTACAACAGCTGGTTTATGAGGAGACTGGTTAGCCTTAGACTTGGTTGTTGATGTTGGTTCAAGCGGTTTCAACTTCAATATTGGTTTTGAAGAAACTGGTGATTGTGTTATTGATGCAGATGGAAGTTTAGTTGGAGGATGTGAAGATAATTTGGCCGTACCTGTAATATTATGAGGAACTGAAACAGAAGGATCGGAAATTGATGGATGTTTAATTTTAATTGCAGGCAATTGTATCTTCAGTCTTCCTTCTCTCTTAAAACTGATAACAAAAGTACCAGAATTCTCCTTTATGTTCTTTGTTTCAACTTTTGCTACGACTCTCTTATCCTGTGGTAAGTCAACAACAACCTTTAAGGTGTCTAAAGCTTCGAACAAAACTGTAACAACATCAAATAAATTTCTTTTAGTGTTAATAGGTAACAAGCACGAATGAATACCTTCCCAAAGTTCTTTACGCAAACCTACACCAATACTATAGTCACGTCTCAAAATTTCAATAGCACCTTTCAAAGAAGTTCTGGCAATTTGATCTCTTCTAGATTGCATTACATTACTACCAGAATCATCATCAACAATAACTAGTTGATTACCCACATGTTGGTCAGTTCTACCAGATGAACCATTTTGAATATAAGATTTGAAGAATTCGTCGTCATCAAGCTTGGAACCAGTACCTTCCAGAGCCGCTATACCAAAGGACTTCAAAAACACTGACTGTAACTTATATTTAATATAATGTGAAGTTTCCAGTTTCAAAGTCATAAAAAATAAAGACAGGATATTAGCATTTTTTAAACCACCTAGAGCCAACAAACCTTCAAAGGCTGAAATTCTAATATCAGGATGATTATGAAGTTTAGTTAAGGAAAGTAATTCGGAAAACGGCATGTCCACTAATCCAAGCTTAGCTAATCTAATTTTTTCCGAAATAATTGTTCTGGTATGAATATTTTGAAAAGAAGGAGACCATTCGTCCATTTGAAGGCATCTGTTCATTTCAATAATAGCTTCATAGGCAAATTTTTCACCGATATCAGTAGGGAATTTCATTTCATCAGTTATACATAGATTATGATTTTCAATGAACAGCTGTTTTGATCTATTGCTTGTGTTGATAATCAGATTTGTAATAGAAGATATGAGGAGAGAAACATAAAAGCAATCATTGTAAACATTGTTCATATTGTCATTGTATTTCAAAATATTCAACATTATTCTCTTTAATTCAATTGGGGTATCTCCATCTCTTTTATTTGTAACGTTAGACATTGCTTCAATAATTGCTTTTTTGACAAAAAGTTCACTAAAGTTAGAGAAATCATTAGGTAATGGTAAATATTCAAAAGGATCGAAATCATTCATATGCTTATTAATTTTTCCATTATAACAATATAACCTTTTAAAAGCTTTAAGTAAGTATCTCATTCCAAGATGATCAATTTCTTCTTTTGAAAGTTTAGCTAAACCTTTTGCAGCCTCCACTCTAACACCAAAAAAATAACGTTTATCTAATAAAGTTCTCAAAAGAACATTGCATGCATTTAATTTACCTTTAGCTACGGTAGAGAAATATTTAGCACTGTCCAACTGTGCTTCAACATCTCTATCCTGGCGAAGTTGGGATTCAAACATTTGATCTTGCTGATTTATTTCAATATTTGCGATCCATTCAAAATCAGCGTCGATTCTGATCCACTCAAAAGCGTCATTGGAGGCTTCGCTTTGAGTATTTTCATCTGGCTTTTCATCCTCTTTCATGTTCCAGGCTTCCATTTCAGCCGAAGACAAAAGTAAATCACCTAAAGTTTTAACTTTCGCATCTTCTTCATTTTTAGATTTCTTAGAAGTTTCTTTTTCTTCGCCTTCGTCGCCACCATCTAATTTCTTCCTCTTAATTCTTCTGTATTTAGTGTTATATTGAATATCTAACTTCGTGAATTGATCTTTAATATCAACAATGTGCTCATAAGGAGTGCCATCGGCTTCGTGAATTCTAATAGTAATTGGGCCCGTAAAAGCATACTGGGGATCAAATGACTGTTCATCAGATAAAAATTTATTAGCTTCATCAACAAAATTATCTCTTTGATAACATTTTCTCAAACTATCTCTTTCTGGATTTTCATTTTCATCATTATGACGATCAACGGGATGACCTTTTTGAGTTTGTCTTATGGACATTTCAATCATCATTCTCTTCCTATTAAACTTTTGGGTAACTCTTAAAGTTGGGACCCCGCTTTTAAAAACCCAATTTCTAAAAAACTCTTCCAACTTGTGACGAGCCACTTTATCACAAACATGTTGAAAATGGGCTGTTGATAAGCAATTGCCACTAACAAGATCATTGGACATTGCTTGCAGGAATAATTTTGGAATGACTCTAGACAGACCAAACGATTTATCTGTTTTAGTCATACGTCTATCTAAAATTAACAGGACAAGTGGAGATTTAAGACGAATAAACTTGAAGTCTTGATCGGTATTAATCGGAAATCTAAACAATTGGTTAGCTAATGGACGTCTTCCAACATCTAAATCACATACTAAATCCATTCTCTTTTTAATTAAATATTTATAGTGATTAAATCCAAATAATTTCTTGATAAACTGAATAGCCATATAATGAGCCAGCCCAATAACCAGCCAATAATCATTCAAGGTCTTTGGCAAAACATTAATTCCAGAATATTGTTCCGCCAGCGCAACAGAAAGTAGTTCAGTAGTTTCAAAGATTGGTTCTATAAGATCTGGGCTGTATAATAATCTATCACTAGCTAAAGTTAAGCCTGCGAATCCACAAAAATCAACAGGTAGATCTTCAATAAACACTAAAGTATAACTAGCAAATGGGAAAGAACCAAATTCTTTAGAATAATACTCAAATGCTTTATAAAGAAAAATAGTACTATTGATAACATCAGAACTCCTACCTGGAAAATGATATAGCATAGTAGGAACTTTGTTGGAATTAGTATCTCCTGTCATAGAAGGATCATTAATGCCCTCAACGGTAGAATTTAATAAATTTGTAGAAGGAATCAATTCATCTGAATCGGATTTAACATCCATCATAGGGGTCTTTTCAAAAGGACCAACTGCAAAACCTAGATGATGAGCAGACACTGGATTATAAAACTGAAAATTCACAACTTTTTTACCTATATCTAATGTATGAGGGGACTCTTTAGAGCTAATAACATCTGGAACAGCAACTACTATAGGAGTAGACTCGTCAACTTTTTCATCATCTTCATCATCTTCATCTTGTTGATCTTGTTCATTCCTTCTTTCATCATTTGCGTCATCTTCATCCATCTCTTCCAATTGGAGTTTTCTTAAAGCTTTTTCAGCAGCTTTAGTTCCAATAATTTTAGTTTCTCCTATATCGCCAATTGTTTTAGGAACAATGATGTTTATATCCCAAGCTGGTTTTTCGTAAAAATTATCGATGCATGGAACCCATGAACTTGCGCTGCATCCAATATCGTTATTAGAAGTGTAACAAAACCATTTATTTTTAGGAATATTCGTACGTTTACCACCGTGAAATAAAATACCATTTTTAGAATTCTTTACCACATAATGAATTTTAATAGTCAAAGGAGTATAAACTTTGTCTGAACTCATTAGAGTATTTGTAGTTATTGGTGTACCGTGCATGGATCTAGCAGTACCAGCAGGAGAGAAGTTTGGCCTACTTGAAGATTGAAGTCTTAACTTTATACTATCAGGAATCCTAATTATTAATTCAGAAGTAGACTCCGGAAAAGAAGATTTAGGTTCGTAAGTGTTATTTTGATCCGAATATAAGGGATAAAATTTAGCTCTATACAAGTGATGTTGCTCAATCGACCTATTTTTGGAATTTGTCTCATAATGTTCATTGTAATCATATTTTGAAAGAACAGTATTTTCTTCGCAATTCAAATATTCATCATTTTGGAAAAAATCATTGTAATGGAAACTAGCCTTTCTTTGATTGATAATTATGGATCTTATTTGCATGCCTCTACAGTCTAGCTTGATTTCTTTCAAAGAAGAGTCCTGAGGAAGAATTGTCAGTTCAGTTTCACCAGTAATAGACTGTTCGGCAAGATCGATGTCTACAGTAACTTTCTGATAGCCAACTTTGAAGTTTTGAGAGGGTATATTGTCCACTTCGTATTTGTGATGATGACGTTGTTTTGGAGTCGTCATGGTTCGTGGTGTCCTTGGAGTATTCCTGGAACTGGCCATGGCATGTTCAAAGGGTGTATTCATATGACCCTGGCTCCTTCAGAATTGTGGATTCTGGGTTGTGAATTGTAAATCTAAATTGTTGTTTACTTCAATAGTAGAAAGCAGTGCCTTTTTTGAGAGAGTTGAACAAGAACTCTCCGCTGGGGTCGTGCGCGTGCAAAGCTCGAGACGTCGCAACAAGTTCCAACTCAACTACTTCAACAACTCTGAGACACAACAAATACTTCCAATAAACTGATTTGGATTATCCGTACCACTCGTTGTGTTTCTTTCTCTGGAATCATTTGACACTGATACTTACTTTCTGTCAGAGATTTTCCTGCTTCAAATTTACTCAGTTTCGACTGAATCATTCCCTCGTCATCTGATCTGTACGACATCCACTTTCATTTCCAATTTCCCCTAATCTCATTTAATATTATTTGACACTCACAACATAGATTTAATAGTACAGACAAATTAGTTATTATTTATTCATAATGGCCGAAACAGAAACCGTTGAAGATGTGCATTACGAGAGTCTGCTTGCTTCTTTAAACTCCCCTGATTGCAATTTATTCTCCTGCCTTAATTATTTACAACAATATGCTGACAATATTGGGGTTCAATATTATCTTTGTAGAAGAATATCAAAATTTTCAATGAGTGAATTGAGATTTTTCATTCCACAATTCTTACAGCTGCTTATCACGGTGGAAACTGAATCAATCGCCTTGGAAGAAATGATGAAGGCTCTTTGTAAGCAGGATGTTCATTTTAGTTTGATCACTTTTTGGCATTTGCAGGCGTTATTGCAAGAATTAAGTATGACCCCAGAAAGTATTGGTTTTCAGACTTGTAAGAGGATGTTGAATGACCTTCAATATCAACTTTTCAATTTATCGAATTCGCAACATACACAAACGTCACCTCACTCGGCTGCTTCCGGAGTCATCCATAAGCATCATGTTCATAGAGAATTCAGAGAAAATGTTATGCCTTCAATTGTCTTGATGACCTCTTTGTTGGCTGGTCTCACTGTTCCAAAATCCACCCAGTATGTTGAGCCTATCGTTAGAGTACAAGGTAGGCAATTGAAATCACTGGTTTTTGAAGTTGTTAAGGACGTTAAGAAAAGTTTAACTGAAAACCTAACTAAAAAGAATACTCTAAATAATGCATCTATGGGCAGAGCTAACTATAGTAAAGATGCTACTTCTCTTCAACGTGCAAAATCGATGACTAGCGCTAGGGCCAGAAAATCAACAGGAAGTTTACCTCAGGCTTCATCTCCATTACAACACACTGTTGCTAAGACTAGAAAGTCAGAAGAGTTGAATTTTGATATGATTGATACGTACGTGGATCTGAATATGCCTAGTTTGAGTAGGCCATCTTTGAAACCAAAAAGTAAATCAAGCATTTCTGTTGGTAGACCTAAAGGTGACGTTTATTCATCTCCCACTTCTCCACAACAATCCCATGCAAATGATACAATTGGAAATTTAGTTTCTTCAATGCCTAATCTCCACGTTTCTACGTCCATCGAAAAAGATTCTGCGGACTCATTGAACTACATGTCAGATGGTTCTTACGCTTCTTCAATAAGAAATTCTTTTGATTATAGAGACAGCTCTGAAATGGAAAGTTTATATGGAGATGATGATTCATTCTCTATTGCTGAAAAAAAAATTGTTCCTAAAGTTCCACTAAGTCCATCACAGCAGGTTAAATTACTCAAGTCGAGTTATTTCAAACAAGAAACTCAATTTGTTATTGCATTACAAAATATTTCAATTAGACTATCTAAAGTTCCAAAAGAAGCAAGGTTGTCTACTTTAAAAGCCGAATTATCTATGCTAAATCATGATTTGCCTTGCGAGGTTGATATTCCTGTATTACTGCCAAAAAACAAAAAAGGTAAACTACATAAGATTTGCAGAATCTGTGTTAATGAAAGTGCTGTTTTAAATTCTGCTGAAAGAGTTCCATATTTGTTGCTCATTGAATATTTAGCTGATGATGTTGATTTTGATCCTCAGAGCCAGGGTAATAAATCAGTTTTCAGTAAATTGGAAAACAAAGAAAACACAGATACATTTAAGTTAACCGATAAAAATTATAGATTTGATTTGGCTGGTAAGCCAATCTCCTCTTCAACAAACTTAGAGAGACTGGCAGTCGATCCGATGTCACCTAAATCTTCCCACTCTAGGGTTTCAAGCGCGTTATCTAGTTCAATATCTGCTAATGATATCGATGATATGGATTTAGGTGATGTTTCTGTTGTTAAATTAAGTAATAAATTAGAACATAAGAGAGTCACTTCAAAGGTCTCAATGAATGATAGACCTAGAACTCCCACGGTTGTCGAACCTACTGAAAACAAGCAATTAGAAAATGATGATAGTGAGCTTGCTGAACAACTTCGTATTGCTGCTATCATGTTGACTCAACTTGAATCTTCCACTTCTACTTTACCTACTGCTCAGGCTGCCCAAATCAAAACTAAGCTTATTGAATCTATGCAGGTTATGCAAAATGGATTTGGTGTTCGTCATATGCAAGAGCTTGAAGGTAGTGCTGGTGAACGTAAACTTTCTAATGATTTGAAAGTTGCTGGTATTAGTTATTTAGGTGAAGACTGGAATGCTAAGAAGAAAAGAATAAGAATGGAATCTCAATTTGGTCACTTAGAAAATTGGGAACTTTGTTCCGTTATTGCTAAAACTGGTGATGATCTAACTCAAGAGGCATTTGCATGCCAATTGATTCAAACAATGGCTAGAATATGGTATAAAGATAATGTTAGAGTTTGGGTTAAGAGAATGCGTATTTTGGTGACATCTTCCAATACTGGTTTAGTTGAAACAATTACTGATGCATTATCAGTTCATTCTATTAAGAAATCATTAACACAGCATATGACTAGAAATAATGAGAATCCAAAGGGACAAATAGCTACATTAAAAGATCATTTCCTTAGAACTTTTGGCGCTGAAAATTCACCACGTTATAAGCTGGCACAAGAAAATTTCTGTATCTCGTTGGCAGCCTCTTCGGTTATTTGTTACATCCTTCAAATTAAAGATAGACATAACGGTAATGTTATGTTAGATGCTGATGGGCATGTTATTCATATTGATTTTGGTTTCTTATTATCTAATTCACCGGGTTCCGTGGGTTTTGAAGCTGCCCCATTTAAATTCACTAGTGAGTATCTCGACATTCTGGGAGGTGTTGATTCATATTATTTCAAAATGTTTAAAGATCTAATGAAAGAAGCGTTTAAATCAATTCGTCGTAATGCTGGTCCATTAATTAGTATGATTGAGTTGATGCAAAAAGATTCTCAACTTCCATGTTTTAAAGCTGGAGAAAACACCTCTGTTCTAATGAAGCAGAGATTGCAACTACATCTGACTGACGAAGAAGTTGATTTATTTATTGAGAATGTCTTGATTAATAAGAGTGTTGGTAGTATGTATACAAGACTTTATGATCAATTCCAACTGATTACTCAAGGCATTTACATATAGTCTATTTTTTTTACTTATTTAAAATCCATCTATTGTTTTTGTTTATGACTTGCAAGTTACGATTCTTTTTCTCTCTCTTTTTTCTTTATATACCATTTTGCATATATTTTTGTATTTTTTCTCTGTAATAAAATTAGTTTTATGTTTAACATTATGTATTATGTATTATAGATATAAATAATCCAGATT
The DNA here is from genome assembly GCA_003707675.3 of Ambrosiozyma philentoma. Taxonomy (NCBI): domain Eukaryota; kingdom Fungi; phylum Ascomycota; class Pichiomycetes; order Pichiales; family Pichiaceae; genus Ambrosiozyma; species Ambrosiozyma philentoma. The sequence goes on from PPKZ03000005.1 coordinate 176,823, forward strand.
CTTTGTTTTTCATCATTTTTTATTTATGTGGTTTTATTACTTAGTTATTTATTTATTTCTCAATTTTTTTGGACATTTTTAATTCAACCTTAATTTTTTTTAAAGTTAGTGCTTGTAAAAAGATTCCACAGTAATTTAAAACTAAATCACATTATATTCATAAATTGCGGTAACAAGAGCACAGTTACAAATAGGAAGTCCAAAAATATTCATGAATAATATTTTATAAACTTGATCTCATTACAATAAAAAGAGTTAGAAAATCAAACAAGAAGGGTCGAAAAGAGAAAGAAACAAGGTTGTGAGATTTGCAGTAAACACGATTTATGTTAAAGAGTTATATTTATTAAAGGATCAAAGCACTCAATATTCATAATCAGTATGCTTGACAGAAGCTGATCTAGGTTTCACGGGTTCATCATCTATATCATCATCAAATCCTCATCCATCAGCATCTAGATCTATATCATTAATGAACAAGGATACCCCATTAAAACCATATTTTCAAACAGTACTGGACTTGTATAAAGTAAACAGTTATTGCACAAGCTCCGTCCCTGTTAGCTCAGTCGGTAGAGCGTTCGGCTTTTAAGGATTCGAAATTTCGGAAGTCGACCGAAATGTCCAGGGTTCGAGCCCCTGACGGGGAGCTTACTTTTTACAAAAATTGTATAACCCGTTTCTTGGAAAGAGTTACTGGAGTTGTGTATCCTACCTTGTGCTTGGAATAAAATACAGAAGTGAATGCTCTATAAAATTAAAATAAAGTACACAACAAAAATTAAAGATGGAACAATTAAAAAGTGTTACACAGATTCGAGTCTCTACCATCCATCACCCCAGCCATCATCATCTGCATCTAATTCAAGATCTAACTTCAACTTAGAAGAAGTACTCTTTGGGGCCAATTTTAGTCCATGCTTAGTACTGCTGACACTCGTCCTTTTAACTGCAGGCATTGATTTTGGAGCAGTATGCTTGACAGAAGCTGGTCTAGGTTTCACTGGTTCATCATCTATATCATCATCAAATCCCCATCCATCATCATCTAGATCTATATCATCTTGTTCGATTTCATATTTCTTAACTAGAGGTTTCTTGGTAGACGATTTTGGAAATTCTTCAGGGACAGGTGTCACAATCGATTCTGTATTCTTCATAGTTAAACTTGCGGTTGAATCATTGGCAGCACCATTAGATCCACCAAAGCCAAATATAGAATTCTTTGCTGCGTTTAGTCCCAAATTTCCAAGCGATAAAGTTCCAAAACCACTTTCTAATTTAGAAGATTCTTGTGCTTGTTCTTGCATTGTAGTTTCATCATCGACAGGTAATGTGGCAGCTTTATCATGAATTTTCTTCATGTACAAATTAAACGTTTTCTCAGCTTCGATTCTAACTTTAGATGATTTATCTAAAAGAGCAGGAGACAAAGCCGAAAGAACTCTAGAGCAGCAAATTTCTGGAGGGAAGTAATCAATACAATTTTCAAATGCGGCTATAGTATTTAGCCTTAGAGGAACAAAAGGATCTTTCAAAGCTTTGGAAAATGCAGTGACTAAAACAGAAGTTCTTGAGTTAGAGTTCATATCTTTAGCAATTTGCGTTAAACAAAGAATAGTGTTAGTTCTAATTTCAGGAGTTGGATCACTTTGCAGTTTAGCCAAATATCTTAACAAATCATTATTTAATTGCCTAGCTGAAATTTTATCAGATATCACCATCACACCTTTCAAGGTTTCTTCTCTGATAGAGGTATTAGTATCATTGAAACCTTGAATTAGATTTGGGAAAATTTTATCTTGAACCTCATTATCAGTCAGATTAGGAAGCATTTGAGGTAATGCATTTAATAATGTAACTCTGATTGCTCTATCAGGAAATGTAAATGCTTTAAAAACAACTGGCTTGATGGAGGCACCGAAAGCATTAGAACCCAAAGTTAGCCCATTTTTTAATATCAAGAAAAGTATCATTGATTGAACATTGTTTTCATTATTTGCTATCTGAGAGAAAGTTTTCACTAGTTCAGGAAGAATCTTATTATAAAAGAAACCTTTTGGCAAATGAGGAATTTCTTCTAAAGATTGGAAGATCTCAATTTTTTCAGGATCTGATTTTAAAGCCAATTCATTGAATTCTTTATAAACTGTAATCAACGAAATTTCAAAAAAGCTTGATTCACCTATTTTAATGAAATGTTCAATGGCATATCTAATTGTTAATGATTGATTGATTAATTTCTTTAAATGAACAGTCATCGATCTTGGAATTTCAGTTAAATTAGACAGATCACCCATTTCAGTGACTTTAACTCCATTATTAAATAATTCATATATGAGGACACCCAATTTGAAAGAATCAAATTTAACAGCATGACCAGCATTCGCTGAAGATAAGTAAGAAGCACCATTATTTTTAAATTCCGGTGGACATAACGTACTTTGAAATGAAGGCAATTGGAAAGCCATTGAAATTGTTGAAAAATCTTTTTCTTTCAAACTGGCTAGTAATTCAAATCCACCTAACTTCCATTCACCAGATTGATTAACAAAAATTGAACTCTTACAAACATTACCATGAATAGAAGATCCTTCGACATTAACGAATTTTAAAGCATTAGCAATCTGGTAAATACCTAATAATAACACATCAGAAGGAAGACCTTCTTCAGGATAGTCTAAATCTATAACATCTTCTAACGTTCTAACTCTTTCCGTAATAATATACAAATGAGAATCGTTTTCAATAGTATCGACAACGTGTAAAACTCCAGGTAATAAACTTAATGACCTTAGTCTTTTCAAAGAATTTTTAGCAAATTGAACATACTTTCCATTATATGGGCTTTTCAAATCAAAATCAAAGATAGTAACAGGAGTGCTATCTTTATCTGAAGTTCCTTCATATAAGGACCAAATTGAAGTAGATCTGCTTGGATCACTTGCTATGTCCGAGACTATTTTGTTTCCAAAAGTGTAAGGAATGGAAGTACCTGTTAATGTACCTAACGTCTTCTGCAAAAAATTCATGGCACTTTCTGAACGACTGGCGTTTGTGGTATTAACTAAGCTGGACCCGATTAACGGATTGTGTTGTTATAAGTTCAACAGTTGTTCACTCAGCCAATTCAGTATTTTAGTGCGTGCTGCGTGTGCCGGAAAAACGAAGTCGTAAATATTGCCAGTCAAGTCACAACCTACAACAACTACGGTCAGTATATCCACTTTCAAATGTATAAAACGATGACAATATTTAATAATTTAAGAACAGAAGAATAAACACAGAAGAAAAAATAAGGAGAATGAAATAAAACTGGAGCATCCAATTAAGAACAGTGCAAGAGACACGTACCCAAAAGTACAGTAAAAAAAAAGCGTCTTTTAGTTTTTATAAGTTGTTAGATCAAAAATATTAATAGAAAAAATTACACCCATCTATATGACCAGACAGCTTACTCGGAAGCTTCCGCAAATCTTTCAGAAATATTGGCTAACAATTTATCGAATTCCCCCTTAACTTCAACTTCACCTCTACTTGGCTCCAAGAACTTAGCAGAAGAAACAGAATGTTTAACATCGGAAGTGGATTCAGTTAATTTAGACCATTGAGCACCACTTGCAACGGCTTTTTGAGCTTCATCGTAATAAGTAATGAAGGCCTTCATCATATCATAAGTCTTCCAAATTGGACAGAATGCATCATATGAAGAGTAACCATTTTGTTGTAAGAAATCTTCTTTGATCAAAGTAGCAACATCTAAAATAATTTTATCAGAATCAGATAAGGCTGACTTACCAACTAATTGAACAACTTGTTCTAATTCTTCGGCATTGGTCAAAATTTCTTTAATCTTGTTTCTTAATGAAGGGAATTCTGGGTAAGAGTTATCATAATATTTATCTAGAACGTTGGTGTACTTAGAATATGAGATAGCAGTGTTAATGGATGGGAAATGCTTTCTTTGAGCTAATTTTTTATCTAAACCCCAGAAAACTTGGGTGATACCCAAAGTAGCAGTAGTAACTGGATCGGAGAAATCACCACCAGCTGGAGAAACAGCGGCAACAATAGAAACAGAACCTTGTCTATCTGGAGAACCTAAGGCAATAGACTTACCAGCTCTTTCGTAGAAAGAAGCTAATTTGGCACCTAGATAGGCAGGGAAACCTTGATCAGCAGGCATCTCACCCAAACGACCAGAAATTTCTCTTAAGGCCTCAGCCCATCTAGAAGAGGAATCTGCAATCATAGAAACATTTTTACCTTGATCTCTGAAGTATTCAGCCAAGGTAATACCGGTGTAAATCGAAGCCTCTCTAGCAGCAACAGGCATGTTAGAAGTATTGGCAACCAAAGTGGTTCTCTTCATAATTGGTTCTTTAGTACCACTCATTTCAGTATATAATTCTGGGAATTCCATTAAAACTTCTGCCATTTCGTTACCACGTTCACCACATCCCACATATATAATAACATCAGAGTTAGAATATTTAGATAAAGATTGTGAAATAACGGTTTTACCACAACCGAAAGCACCTGGAATACAAGTAGTACCACCTTGGACACATGGGAATAAGGCATCTAAAACTCTCTGACCTGTCAATAATGGATAATCAGCAGATAATTTTTGAGCAACAGGTCTTGGAACTCTAACGGGCCAAGTGTGCATCATTGAATACTTATTAACGACACCATCGTATTCGACTTCCAACACGGTATCATCGACAGTGTAAGAGCCAGATTCTGCAATGGAAACAATTGTACCTCTAGCTCTTGGAGGTAATAAAATCTTGTGATCTGAAAGTAAAGAATTTTCAAAAGTGGAACCAAAGATATCACCACCAGTGATATGATCACCAACCTTTAATGAGCCTGGAGTGAAATCATATTGAGCGGTTCTTGATAAGGCAGGTGCATCCACACCTCTTGGAATATAAATTGATTGAGACATTTCTTTAATGGCTTTTAATGGTCTCTGAATACCATCATAGATAGTTTCCATTAAACCAGGACCTAGTTCAACGGATAAAGGCTTACCTGTTCTCAAAACAGGGTCACCAACAGTGACACCTGCAGTTTCTTCATAAACTTGAATAGTACATTTATCCGCATCAATTCTAATAACTTCACCAACCAAATTATCGTGACCAACTCTGACTAATTCATACATCGCACAACCAATCATGTTTTCAGCAACAACGACCGGACCTGAGACCGAGTAAATTTGACCGTATAAAGATTCATCGGCATCTAATGATAAGTTTTTAATAGCCTTACGGGCATTTTCTAAAGCACCAGCCTATATTTCAAATCAATCAAGAGTCCAATTGATGAAGTGTTAGTATTGTTGGAAATGATTAGGATGAAAATTAAATATTGAACTTTAATAAGCTGATAAGAATTGCAACATGTCACCATTTAATCAAGCTCAATTGAAACAACAAGTTCCACTTTAGAGTGGAGGTGAACATACCATTTTGAAGTTTGAATGATTCTATAAGGGTGACTGCTAAGAACGGGTGTGTGTGGAAGGGATCCGAAAGGTTTGAGTTATACTAGTCGTACTGGTTGTACTAGCTGTAGTTGTGCTGCTTCTGTTCACTTCTCACTCACTAAGCAGCCCTGTGAGACGGTTACGCAGCACTGTCTAGAATAGCGACGCGTCGAAAAACTCTACGTCGCTATTACGTAAACACGTAGTTAGGAAGGCGTATCTGAGTCTGGGGAATGTTTATCTGGTCCGGTTACAACCAAGAACTTCGAAAGGGCAGAAACAACAAATACAATTACAATTACAATTACAAATACAGGTACAAGTCCTCACTAGTCATTAATCCATATCAGTGACTCCAGTGACATCACGCAGACACCATCACTTATCTTTCAAGTTGTTTGAATTTCTGGACTTAAAGATAACGGCCTCAGTTGATAAAGACTGGTCTCCTCTTAGCAATAGACAGAATCACCTGTCTAAATACGAAACATTTAAATATTATATCAAGGACTCACCAGCTGTGAGAAGGGCATCCACATCAACTATTAAAACTAATAAAACTATAATTGGCTCTACTAAAGAAGAGAAGAGACGGTTCTCTACTCCTTCATTTACCAGTTTTACCATGAAACATAGCAACAGTAATAGTACCACAAAAGGACCATCACCATCTTCAACAACAACATCGTCTTTATCTCCATATAATGCAACCAAGTCTACATATTTCATATCTCTGGACGATTTATATGAATGGTATGATAAAATCATTGATCCCGACTCAGGATACAATTACCAGCTAGATGAATTGAAGAAAGGTACCGAGAAATTGAACTCATACCAACGTATTAAGTCAAATCCATTATCTGCAAGTACATCTTCAACTAAAACAGATGGTAATGAAACCGCATCAACTGCACCCAGTATTAATCCCGGAACACAATTGAAAAGCTCTTCGTCAAATGCTGAAGATGCTATTGCAACTACCAAACTATTAATTTGCCATGATTTCATGAATGGTTATCAACCAAATGAAGATGAAAATCCGTTGGGCTATTTTCCTCATGTTTCAGGTCATAGGTATTACTTGCAATATCCCCAATTTATTGATAAATTTGTTTATTTTAGTCATCATCGTATTAGTGTTCCACCATCCAGTTGGATTAACATTTGTCATAAAAATGGTATTAAATGCTTTGGTACTATTATATTTGAAGGTAATTCCCTGAAAGACTGGGAAGAATTGGATAGATTAGTTACATGTAATGATGAGAAAAAATTCAAGTTCATTGATCCATTAGCTAATCTAATTCATTATTTTGGATTTGATGGATTTTTATTGAATGTTGAAACTCAATTCACAAATAACAAGATTGGAGCGTTATTAATTCCTTTCATCGAAAATTTGAAAACTGAATTGCATAAATTGGACCCTAAAAATGAAGTTATTTGGTATGATGCTTATGTTCATCCGTATAATAGGGTATATTATATGAATGGTGTTAGTGAACAAAATTATAATTTCTTTGAAAGTTCTGACTCATTTTTCACTAATTATTGGTGGAATATTAAGCATTTACAAGAGAATATTAAAAATGTTGGTATACTAGGAGTTAAAAAGAAAATGTTTGTTGGATATGATGTTTGGGGTAGAGGTAGTTTAATTGGTAAAGGTGGATTTGATTCTAGTATTGCATGTCAAATTATTCAAAAATACAAAAGTAACATTGCACTATTTGCACCGGCATGGACTTATGAGTATTTAGGTAAAAGAAACTTTATCGAGAATGATACAAGATTTTGGATTGGGTTATTTGATGAGGAGAGTTCGATCGCCACTAGCATTCAGCCATTTAATTCAGCCGTTTTTAAAATTAATGATTCAAGTTTTTCATTTTACACGAATTTTTCAAATGGTGAAGGTGTTAAATTTTTTACAAATGGTGATGAAACATTTAATGGTAACTGGGTCAATAGCAATTTACAATTTGATATACCAATTAATATCAGAAAAAAAAATAAAGAACATGGATTAAAATGGAACTTAAATATGGATGATTCATTTATTGGGGGATCAAGTTTAGAAATTAAGTATGACGAATTTGTTCATGATGATGGATATCAAATTTATAATGATCAATTGATTCAATCGATGACATTATTCAAGTTTATACAAGAATGTAAATTTAATACAATTGGCATTAAAGTGACATATAAATTAAACCACAAAACTCAAAGTATATTTAAATTAAAAATTAAATATTATATTGAAAGAAGATATAGATCGATTTCCAAAGTTAGAACTGGATTTTTAATCATACCCCTAATATCCACATCAAATAAATGGTTTACAATAAATGAGAACTTTCAAATTTCCACAAAGAATTCCAGAGAATATATCATATTAGAGTCCGTTGAGTTAAGTTATGATGATGATAATATTAACGATAATTTCTTTCAATCTTTTACACTTGAAAACTCTATAATTACATCGGTTATTGATAGTGAGGAATATGAAGAATTGATCTCAGGAGATGTTTATAATGATAATGAGGATGAAGATTGGGTTTTAATTCCAACTGATTTATCTAAAGTTTCGACCAATGCTACATCATCCGCTAGAATTGCTAGTAGTGGTAGCGTTTCTTCATCGACAATTAAAAAAGGAAAATTACAAAAGGATCCGATTTTGAAGATTGGTGAACTAGCTATCATTAATGGTAACAACTATCCGTCCGATAATTATTTTAATGTTTCTGTGATTAATAAATTTAGTTCATGTCTAATTAACTACAATGATGGTGGTGATCAAGTGGTGGAAGATGCTGAACAAGAAGTGTTGCTACGCTGGAATAATTCTGGGAATGAAGGAGTTGCGTATTACTTAGTCTATATTGGCGATGAATTTAAAGGGATTTCACATACAAATGCATTTGTTTTTAAATATGTTAAGCCTATGGATCAAGAAGGAATTGAAAAGGGCAAAAGTAAGGGTAAAGACAAAAAGAATAAGGAAGGTAAATTTACTTTTAAAACAAGAGTCGATTCTGTTGATAGAATAGGTAATGTTTTCAAAGGAAATGAAATTATGGTAAGTGTTTAAGTATAAAGTTTTAGTAGTCTATTTAATTTGGTGTTTTTATTGTGCTTTTTTAACGTTGGGTTTATAATTAAATTATTGGTGTTTGGTTTAATAAAACTTTTCAGTACGTGTCTTCAAGGTTCTTTTTTTTCTGCATTTTGTTTTTTATATATGGCTGATAATTTCATTCAGCTACTTTTGCTTGCTTGGAAAAATAATATAGTATTTAGTGGATCAATACATGAATAAATAATTCCTGAACTTTCGCTTGCTCGGAAATTGGAATTTAGAAAACCGATTGATTCCCGACACCCGAGTCAAAGCCTACAATTACACACCGGAAGCTGGTTACTCGTGAATTACACCTGAATTGTAATCATAACCACAATCATGATGCTAGGTTTTGAGGACCATTTATAAATAGATCTGCTGTCACTGTCAGCCATTGAAAGATATGGAAGGCAGCCTAATAACGTTCCTGGGCAGTTAGGCCGAAGATCGAGCGGGATTAAGCCGAGCAGTGGCACCAGCCACGCGCCACTCTCTCAACGAATTTCTTTTCTGTAGCTTAGTTTAGCATCAGTTCAGCCTACCTGATTTGTACAGATGAGTACTTAACTTCACTTTCGTTTACCAGACTCTCTTCTCTTCTTTCCGACCCATCCATCTCCTGCCACCACCAACCCCCCCTCCTCCATAATGGCTATTTTCAGAAGCAAATCAAAGTCCAGTAACAGTGACCAGATCAAAGTTAAAGTTTCTGCAGAAGATGAAAAGAGATTGAAGTTCAAATCACAGTACATTCACGATCCAATTTTGGATGCCGTCAACGAAGCTCAACCTTTTGAAGAACAAGCAAATGTCCATCAAAGAAACTCATCTTTAGGCGACGGTCAACTAAAAGATATCTTTGGTAATGTGATTATCAATCCAGATGTTTCAAACCCCTCAAGAGCCAGAGATGAAAGACCTTTGGATACTATACGGTCTTTTGAATATGCCATCACAGGTGATGTCACCTATAAACAACAGTTAGAAACTCCAACCTTAGGCTGGAAGGTTAGACAAGACTTCCCTCTGTTCACCAATAATCCTTATGGTAATGATGACCAAGGGGCTCAATATGATGAATATGGCCAACCAATCTATAACAATGGATCATCTGCTGCTTATAATTCAACACCAGCTGCTGAACAAGGTGTTTATGCTGCTCCTGCTGTGACTATAGAGCAACCAAAAAAGAAGAGAGGTCTGTTTGGTAGAAAGAAAAACTAAATTCATACTTAATTTAAACTTATTTGCTTAACTCCTTCTCCACTCTTTTTATTTCGTTAATTATGCTGGAATTTTTCAATATAAACCTGATGGTTATACTTAGCAATAGATAGTAATATATGTTTTTTGTCAAATTTTATGGGTATTTGTTATTTGCTAAAGTGTATTTATGAGCTCTTTTTCTTCCCTTATACCTTGCTTACTCCTTTGGAATTTATCTCTTCATTTTTTTCACCGTGTACTGCTTTTTATTAATTTACTTGTGTAGTTTATTACCTTTTATTACCTTACTTTTTTTTGATTTACAATCAGTTTATGCTTTTTCGACTTTTAATTTTTCAATCCTTTTCCCAGTTAAAGGTTTTGTGTTTTAACTTGTGTTTTAATTTTTTAATACCTGTCCTCTGTTTCTTTTTCTTTTTCTTTTTACTTCCTATCTTTTGTTGCCTCTTTGTTTTATAGCTGTTCCCACTCAACACTATTCAGATTCTTCCTTCCTTGTTATTATATAATAAATCAATCTCAATTAATTAAAACCTACTTATTACGCAAGATATATAGAATTCGGATAGGTAACGTGTTAATCACATTCTGTATGTGTACCGCCAATCCGTGGCAGGCCGGCGGGAACGCGTCTCTCAAATTAAGGGGTAAAAAAGATCATTATTCAGGAATCACGACTATATAGTTGCCAGCTACCAAATTAATTAGTGTCTGGATATTTTCGGTTTAGCTTCTGTTTTTGTTTCAGGTTGGCAAGTTTTTTGCTTTGTCTTTTGTCCAGTTCTTATGTGCCATTTTGAGCAACAGTTCAATAGCAAGTTCTTGTCTACTAGGAGCCAGAGAAATAACCCGGTCTTTAGTAACTGGAGCGGGAGCATTTGTTTTACTTTTCTTAGTATTCCGTTTAGCGACCACGTTGAAATTGGCATAATTAGTTGGGCTGATTGGGTTTCTTGCGGTTTGAGTCTTTACGGAGTTTCTTGAGGCCTGACTTTGACCTAAAAGTCTTCTGAACCGTGACTCTACAAACACTCTCTCAATCATTGCTTGTGTCTTTTCTTTGTATCTTTTTGCATTCATTTCTATAATTTCCTCCGGAGTGCAAATAGATTTCTTTAATAACCCTTTTTCATAAAGTTCTCTAAGCATACGGTCAACTCCAGAATCTTTCTTTTCATGATGGCCATTATTAATTTTTTGAAAAACTGGTTTCATCCCACTTGAATCTTGCAAGTTTACTTTAGGGTTAGCAACAACATATTCTTCTATCAGTTTCACTGAAATAAAGGGAACCAGTTGATTAGATGTAACCATTGTTCGGTTTTCAAAATTTTCTCTTGACAAATCATAGAAATCATCAACATTAGGGGATCCTAACAGAAGTGCCTTGAATCCTTCTGAGTCATAGTTATTTAATAAACCCTTATTAACTTTCTGGTTAAATTGATTTCTCTCACATTGACTTAGCTTTCTCATTTTAGGGATTCTCATCGTGTTGTGGGGATTGTTTCCAGTCATGTTGTTGTTATTAGACACCATTCTAGACAGTAATATAGAGAGCAGAGCAAGAGAGAGATACATCAGAGCAAAACATAATACACTCTCTTACATCTTGCTTCTTATATATCCTTCCCTTGTACAGGTAAAATGGGTAAAAAGAGGGAGACAAGACAGAAAATTACCAGTACCTGTTCTGCTTACGTCACCCGACACGACGCGCCCATCGACGTGCAACCAGTGAACCTCGTGAACTTTTTGATTCTGAGCTCGTTTTCATCGACAACACAATAGGCACAATCCAGTTATCTGAGTTCTCTGTGGTACCACAGTCTTTTTGAACTAGCAATCGCACATATTTCATCCCACTCTTACCCATTATCCGTTACACTTTGAACCTTTCCAAAACCAAGAAAAAAGTCGACTGACGAAGCATCCATTTTCGAATAATATGAGTTCATCAACACCTAATTCTTTCACTTCTGGATCTCCTCCAATCAACAATGGCATTTTGCCTTCTGGCATGAACATAGGTCCTGGTGGTGGAGCTGCTGTTGTTACCTATAACACTGCTGGCACACCATCTGGCATGAATCTTGCTACTGTAAACCCAAATATCCCTTCAATTGGTACTACCACAACCAAGGCTTCATTTAATGTTAAAACCTCAAAACAAATTCTACCTTTTGAAAACGAAGGTAGGTATCAGTTTCTTTCTATAATTAATTCAATTAGACCGTTATATACATCATACTAACCCAAAATTACTTTCTTTTATTTAGCGTTAAGATTAAAACAAAAATGTAAAGATTTAACACAAAGAATTCACGATGTTGAACAAAACAATGAAATGAGAGCTGTTTTGGTTTCAAGATTAAGACAAACAATTAAGAGACTTCGATTTGAGTATGCAATTTTATTAGAATCGTTAGAAAAGAAATCAAATGATGCATCAATACCCAACTTAAGCCACTTGAAAGTTGATAATTTGGATCCTGATGATATGGAAGGTTTATCATTGTCTGATATTACCCATTTGTTATCAACCACTCCATTAGACATTGCTAAGGCGAATGAAAAATTATTACCTAAAGTCGATTTGAACCCAGAAAAATCAGGCGCACATAGTGGTTCATCTGCAAGTAATCATAATGGTTCAACAACTGGTAAGAAAGTTAGAGGTCAAACTAAAAAGCCAAAGAAAGCTAAAGATCCAAATTTACCAAAAAGACCAACTAATGCTTATTTGATCTTTTGTGAATTGGAAAAAGAAAGAATTAAAAGAGAACAAGAAGTCAGGCAACCCGGTGTTAACGTTGATATGTCCAAGGCAATGACTGACGCTTGGAAGTTATTAAAAGGTGATTCAAGAAAGCCTTATTATGACTTGTATGAAAAAGATAGATTAAGATATCAAACTGAATTAAAAGAATATAATTTGAAAAAGCAAGCGGGCTTCTTCGATACCGATAATAACAGTGCTGCTAATGGTAATGGTACTTCAAGTAAGGCAAATAACACGCCCGTTGCCACTGCTACTGCCACTCCAGCTGCCACTCCGGTTGATACCACTTCTGCTGCTGTTGAACCATCTGCCAACGATTCAGAACAAGAACCAAAAAGTGAGATTGGCATTGAAGAGGGTGATGTTACCAATTTAACTATCGCTTCAAGTCCTGCGCCAACTGATACACCTGAATTAGAAGCTCAAGATGATTCTGTGTTACCTCCTGTCTTAACTGAAGAACAATCATCATCAGTTGCCACTACTAATAATCACCCTGCTCCGGAAGTCGAGGATGGCGATGATTCTCATGTTACTAAGAAGGTGAAAATTGAAGAAGATCAGACTTTCTAAGATTAGTTTAAGGTAGGTTAGACTGATTTCTCATCTTATTATTTTCTCGTTAGTTTTACTTAAATCATTATTATTATTACTATTTTGGGGGGGGGTTGTTGAATTTTTGTGTTTCCCTTTTTCTTTAGCTTATGAAAGTTCTTAATCTTTTTTTTGTGTATACTTGTTTTAAATGTTTTGTACGTAATAGTTTTTTTTTCTTTTTAACTTTTGTCTTTTTTAGTTTCCGTAAAAATTGTTATATACTAGTGTGCACTTGTATTTTTAATTATTTTTCAAAAACCAAACTTATAACAATTATTTTAGAACTATAAACAGAATAACAAGTAAAATTAAAAACACAAATAAATGTAAGTTTATAAAAACGTGCAGAAAGAGAAAAAACAAACAAAAATAATGAATAAAAATACAATAGAATTTATAGAAACAAAAACTATAAACTCGTAAAATTAAACTCTTCTCTTCTTCTTTGGCTTATAGAATCCATTCTCATCTTTCTCTGACTTTCTCTTTTCTCTACTTCTCATATGCTTCTTCAATTTACGTTGAGCAGCAACTTCAGGGTTCTTTAAACTTAATTGAGCACGTTTAGTCTTTCTATCATATCTTCTTTCAGTCATAATCTTCTTAGCATTTGAATAAATTATATTATAATCAGAAACACCCAACTTTGATGAAATTTTTTCCATACATCTGCTTGCTAGGAATGGTAAACTATTCTCTTCATTTACATCATCTTCAATTAATGGTTCTTGTTCTGAAATATTAATTAATGGGATTAATAGTTGAGATGAAACAATTTCAGACAATTTTGGAGTTTCTAAAAATGAAGTCAAAAAGGCAATATATCTAATAATGGATTTTTTAGTAACAATCATGTCTTTGTTTGGTCTTGACTCATTCTTTAAAATAGCAGAACATCTATTGATTGCCCAATCAAAAGCCGAATTAAATCTTGATGCAGATGAGTCTGATTCTTGCTGTTGCCCTTCTTCTATTTGATACTCAACAAATGGCGTTCCATTTGCATTCCATCTTTTAGAAATGTAAACAAGATTAGTAGCAACTTGGTTGGATAATTTATCAGAAATATTTGGGGCACCTAATTGACGGAATAGTCTGTAAGCAATTTCTTGTAATTTTGAATCAGGAATTTCAAAACCCAATTCATCATTGTTGTCAATAAAAGTTTTTAATAGGGAACCAATGAGTCTTGAAGATGACAATCTAACCCATGAATGTGGATAAAGTAAACTATCAACAACATAATTCCAAATCTTTTCATATTTTGAATCAAATAAGTCAGTTTCATCAATCAACTTTTCTAATGTAGTTAATGAAATATAAACCAATTCATGAGCAACTTCAGATGAAGACGATAATACATCCTCAGATTTTTTGGCACCTAGTAAAGTACTTGTAATTCTATCAATTGCAATTTCATTTAGTGAAACATTTGAATCAAAGCCAACAGAGGAAACATATATTGAGTAAACATGTAAACCACATCTTGCTAACAGTTCGTTTCTATTTTGCTTTAACCATAATGAAATATATTTGTCAACAAATTCTAAATTACCATCAGAGTCACTCAACTTAGATAAAATTAAACGAATAGTTTCAGAAGCCATTTCTCTACAAGTTGGTGAATCGTCACTGATCGAAACATTAGCTAATGCAATGAAAAATGATGAAGCCAACTTTTCTAATAAATCTTTACCTGCTTTGTTAACAATCAAGTGGATCAATTCCATAACTGATTGTCTACCACTTTGAGCTGGATATTCCAAATTGTTGATTAAAATCTTAAATTGCTTTTCTAATCTACCCCTGCTTTGATCATATTCCATCAAGAATGTGAAAAACACGCTTCTGGAAACCTCTCTAATTTCTTTTGAAGTACTTGTAACCATAATTCTAGAAACTCTAGTCATTGTATCATAAATTTCAGCGATCATAAAATGTTTAGAAATCAAACTCTTAACAAAACCAAATGCAACACCCTGTCTCATAGGTTCATCTAAATCAGGCTCTACTTTCTTTAAGATATAACTAATTGCAGTATCTTTCAATCTCAAGTCTTCTTTATGGCGAATAGTAGCGCTTAAGAATTTCAAACATGTTTGACACAATTCATTGTTTGTTGACGGCATATCTTTGACAATCTTCAAAACTGATCTAGCGGAAGCAGTGAACTTACCATTAGTTTCATCTGGGAAATCTAATCTAACTAATAAAGTTAGAACCTTTAAAGCTGAGATGACAACACCTTCATCATCAGATGATAAACTGCTTTCTAGGATTGGAACGAAATCAGACAAATTTGAAACAGTGAATAATGAAGTATGCTTAGTAATTGCAGTTCTTAATAATTCAAATGAAAATTTTTGCATCGTTTTAATGTAGAGAGAATATTCTAATTGAGTTTTAACAGGTCTAGCATCTAATTGCACCAAGAAATGCTCATCTTTTTCATCAACCACCTTTTCTTTATCTTGTTTAATATTATCATTGACAAAATCAATAGCTTGAGAATAAATTTCGTGACACAAAACAATAATATCAGTAGATGATGCTTCTTCATTTTTATTTAAACCTAGGGAAAATCGTCTAAGTAATTCATCAAGTCTTCTTTGTGTTTTCAATGAAAGCCTTTCTTGTAATAAATATTTAACAGGTGAAATCAAATGGCCAAAATCTTTCAAGAAAATATTACCGGCAACTAACTCACCAGTATCATAACTCTTATTATGTTTAATTTCCTTCATCTTATTATTATAACCTTCAGCTTCCTTTTCTTGAGATCCTTCGCCAAAAATATCATTCATAATGACTTGAATTAATATATAAGCTGTATCACCTAAATCACCATGTTTGAAATGATCTTGTAAAGCCAATAACAAAGTATGGACCGTAAAACTTAAAATGTGTAGTTGTGGACCCCTTTGTAAAGCAGTCTTTAATTCTTTCAAAATGAATTTAAAATAATCAGGGCCTAAGAAAATAGCAATTCTGCAAAGATGTTTTCTAACAGTATCTCTTAATTCCTCAGATCTAGCTCTTAAAATATGACAGATTGAAGTTAGAATACCAGGTAATTCAGAAGAAATTTTCTCTTCAGAGCAGCACATAACCAAAGAAGTTAACGCTTCAGATAATGGAACTCTGTAAAGAACAGTTTTTTCATCTCTAACACCTAACATTTTACTTAATGGTGGAATAATATCTTCTAAAATAATTTTATCTAATTTTTCAGCTGTTTTGGGGAAATCTTTAGGTTTCAAATCAGAAGCAATAGTCCATTGATTTAACGAAGTTGATAGAGCAACAACCAACAAAACAGAGTCTCTTAATTGCTCTTCACGTTCTTTCAATTTAGCGGTTTTCATTATTTGGATATATCTAACATAAATAGCTCTAAATTGATTCCAGCTAACATAAGGCATTAATTTCGAAATTGTAATGATTGTTTCATTTGCAATATTTCTAAACTTATCTTCGGTCCAAAAAGCATAACGTTCAATAATAGGCAATAAATAACGAGCAATGGTCATACCAGATAATTCAGAACCATGTTCAACTAATCTTCTAATAGCTCTTTGTCTTCTATGAACTTGGGGATGATTAATATTCTTAAAGAAATTAGCTTCTTCATCACCATTATGTAATAACACTTTCATATCATCTAAGCCATGATAATATGTACAGGATTCAACAATATGAGAAATGACACTGATATACTCAATTTGAACCATTTCATGTTTCTTTCTTAAACCGAGTCTAACAGTATCTAAAACAGTTTTTTCCAAAAATTCAACATACTCACCAGCTTCTTCTTCAGTCCCTTTTGAAGAAATACAGTCAATATATCTTATCAAAGAATAAGAAGCAGAAGTTCTCATAGACTGATCATTCTCATCATTGATAAAATATAAAGCAGTATAAACAATAGGTAACCATTCAAGCAAGCTTAAATCCAAGTATATTTCTCTATTAACTAAGCTAAAAGCAGATAATCTTCTTTCAAAATCACCATCATGAATTCTCCTTTTAGAATAAGAATTCAAGTCGTCAACAATTGGAGCAATTCTAGAAAATTCTTCAAATCTCTCAGCCAAACTTAAAAACACACTGGAAATAACAATTCTCATATCTCTTTCAGAATAAACCGAATATAATTTAGATATATTTTCATATAATGGACGTATTTCATTCAATGAACAGTCATAATCCTTAACAATACCAGCAATGATTCTAACAACGTCAGCTTTAACTTTAACATGTAATTGACTATTTGGTTTTTCTAAAGCTGTAGTCAACGAGGAAACTAAAATCTTTCTGGATTCATTTTCAGTGATGAAGTCTCTTTCAACAAAGATTAATAAAATTTGAACAGCTTTAGCATTGACCTCACTATTAGTAGTATTTTCAAAAACATGAACCAAAGAATCTAAACAAGATGAAATAATTAAAGCCATGACGTTAATGAATCCATCATCATCAGAGGAATTTTCTAATAAAGCAAGTATGAAATCTAAAACACTTAATAAGATAGCATCCTTAGCTTTTGGATTGGGCAAAATGGAAAGTAAAGACTTAACAGGTTGATTATCATCATAATAAAGGAAGAAATGGAGATTCTTATCAGGCCATAAACTGCACATCAATTTGGTCAATGAAGAAGGACCTTGTAAATTTTCTTCAGCAAAGTTTTCCATCTTTGATTCAATTAAGTGGGAGTAAATAATATCACCAAATGGTTTCCAATCAAAGTTCGCTCCTAAATATTGAGTAATTGAGAATAACAGTTTGAAACCAGATTGCCTATTGTTACGAGCAATTTTATTAAACTTTTCTTCTTCGAAACCTGATGGATTTGAAATGACATATTCAGAAACACAAAGTGAATAAATTAATGGTTTCACTAAAACAGTTAAGGAATCAAAATGAGCTCTACATAAAACATCAACAGTTTCTAAATTCAAGTTCAAGAAACCAGAAATGTTTCTTAATAATCTATATTTAATATCTTTATCAATGTCACCGCCATCTTGGAACAGCTGATCAAATGGGATTTTCTTAAAAGATAAAGCTAAGAAATCTTTAATATATTCATCTGAAAAATTAGCTAAAATCTTAATAGAGGCTAATCTGGTAGACTGCTTATTACCAGTTCCTTTAGTTTGAGATCTACCATATAAAATTCTTAAAACCAATGGCATCAAGACGCTTAAATCTTTATCTTCAATTGTTGATTCTTCTTTATTTTGCAAAAATTTAATAACTTCATCACGGAACATAGTGTTATCTAATAAATTCTTCAAATTGTCTTGATATTTGTTATAAACTGGATTTTTCATATTCAACAGACAACGTAACGCTAAATCTTGAGTGTTTGTAGAATTATTGGAAAGTAAAATCAGTAAGAACTCCTTCAAGTCATCAACACGAGTAACTTTATTCAATTTCTTAAATTTGGTTAACAATTCAATCAACAAATTTCTATCAACGGCGGTCCATTCTCTTAGAATAGAAGAATCATCATCCAAATCTCCACTTTCATCTAAAATATAAGGTAAAATAGATCCAAAGTTTCTCTCTGCAACTTCTGGAACTTTAGATAACAATTTGATTGATTGGCCTCTATTAAAACCAGTTAACTTCAGACTATCTCTTTTAGTTTCAGAATACTCAATTAATGATAAGTCAACTTGTTGATAAGCATGGCAAGTTTTTTCATTGATTTCATAGTTAGTCAATAATTTAGTATTTTGCGGTAGCCAGCTATTCATATCAGTCGTTGCATTAAAAGAATCAAAATTATGTTCAAAATACACATCATCTTGTAAAGTTTCATATTTTGTTGAAATCATTTCAAAAGCAGTCTTCCAAACTAGTTCGGAAATTTTCGTAATAACAGCTTGAACGAATTCAAAGACAGCAAGCCAGGATGGTTGGAATTTATTGGATAATTGACCAAACAAGAAGTTAACGACAACCTTATTAACTAATTCACTTGTAACTTCACTGTTAAATGTACTTATCATATTTCTAAATCTAAGTTGAATATCTCTACCAACTTGTAACTCTAACGGAATTTGTTCAATTAATCTACAGGCATTTATAGTTTCAGAACATTGAAGACTCAAAGTATTATGCAGTGATATTATTAAATTTAGGGATAATTCTCTTGATTTATGACTTGGGGTAAGCAAGTTTCCAGAAGCTTGATCAATAATCAAATCTTTGTTCTTTGATAGTAAACCTAGAGTCTTGGTGTACGTTCTTTCTATTTTAATAATAAATTTGTTAAAAGACTCTAAGAAAACAGTACTCTCTAAACATCTAGTTAAATTCAATAACACGATGTTCAAAACTTGCAAAGCCGTTTCATCATTCAAAGATTGGTTTGAAATAGCACCCAATATGGAACCAGTTAAATCAATTGAGAACTTATCAATGCAGGAAGAACGGGATTGAATGGCCTTAAAGAACCTGATTAAATATTTAACAGGGACGTTAACCGAAGTGGTGTATTCTAAAACAATCATTCTCCAATAACAATCTAGCAACTCATTGGAATTTTGAAAATCAACACTTTTTTCAAACTTTGATATTATAAACTTACTGAACTTATCTGTAATATTAATTAGAATAGCTTGGTTTGAATCATCAGTATGATCTGTAACAGTGATCATGTTCTTATCATTTAGTTTAGTTAAGAAATAAGCAATTGATTTATATGAAGTTTCCCAATTTTCGGAAATAAAAGACCTCACGTACTTTCTACCAAACATCAAAACTCTCTCTTTATTTAAATCAGAAGCATTATCAATAAAAGGCAAGAAGACAGACTTGTCGTTGACTTTACTCATTGATGTGAACAAATCAATATGTTTCTTAGTTAACTCTTGTAAATCTGAATTTCTAATTAGGACTGAAGCAAGTTGAATTATAGAATCTCCGAAATTGGCTTTCATCAACTCATCCTCGTCATCTTCAACCATCAATTTTGAAGATAATTCAGAAAGAGTTTTCACATATGATAATAATCTTGCCCAATTTGTAACTTTCCAACCACTTTCTGCGAACGCCAAAGTTGCTAATACTTTTGTCAGATTAGTTAGTTTTGTGAAATTGATTCCCTCATCTTCTAGTTGTTGATCTATCACTTTGGTTAAGGTATCATATAACACAACAGCCTCTTCATTTGATTCAGAATGACTTAAAACATCCATTATAACGTCAGATAGAACAGCTTCAGACTTTGGCATTAATATACATTGATTAGCAAGATAGGTTAAAATGGTAGCTGATTTTGAATGTAGATTACCAGATGAACTTTTCAATGAATCAGCAAAAATAATGGTTAGTGCTTTATGGTAACTTTCTAAATTATCTTCAGCTAATTCCTTAGCGTTGAAAACTTTTTCAATGAAAGCAGATAAACTTTTAGCATTAGCTTTTCTGACCAGAAACGAAATAGCCTGGGAAGCAAAACGGGTAACATAATCTTTGGTTCTTAATGATAACAATGGTAAGAGTAATTCAAATGTTGGAATCAAATCTTTGGATAGTTCTTTTGATAAATATTTGAAAATATAGGCTAAACAATTAAAGATCCATTCTAATGCTTCTGAATTTGTCTGTTCTTGTGTAGATAGATCTCTAATGACCAATAAGGATCTTGAATAATAAGGAATGAAATCGGGACCCAAATCATGAACAAATTGTGATAAAAGTTCTAAAGAAGGTTGTAAAGAAAGATCATCGTTTAATTTTAATGAAGCTTCAAGGAAATCAAAAATTTTTTCTTTGTGATATAGCAATTGGGGCAAACTTAAAGAAAGTGGTTCCACTTGCTCCACCAATTCTGAGAAAGTCTTTGATAAATTAACTTCTTTCCAGTGTTCTAAAGTTGATAAAAAATGGGATATTTCAACATCATGAAATGATTTCTTGTGTAAATTCAGAATTGGGTCTATTTTGATTGAATCAACTCTTTCTCTGAATGACTTGTGAGTAAATCTTCTGGATGAAGAAGATCCATTTTTCTTAGCCATGATTAGATGATTTTTGTAGGGTGTAAGTGTTAATGTTATTGCGGTCTTTATATCTGAATTTTTCGGGTAAAAAGTTGTTATCAGATCTAGAGTTAGCTAAATAAAAAAAAAAACTTTTTTTGTTGTGTGCACGACCCGTCTCTTCTTCTGGAGCTTATCAACACTTTGCACTTCACTTGACTACTGCTTGCTATGCTAACATTTACGGTAGGCCTAGTATACAACACTAGAGTTAAGTCACATCACACAACTTCATACCTTCACAATGCCACAGCCCACGGAAAGGACATCACTGTTGTCCGACAATCCTTACGCCAATGCCCACGACACTCCTACAACAGCTGAAATCAGCTCTCCGAAAACAACGACCCCTCCATCTACCTCTACCCCATTAATGAAATTGAGCCCGTTAGGTAGTACCAAATCCTCGCAAAAGATAACAACAACTGCAGGTGGTCCACCAGTAGTCACTAAAGAACTAGGTCCAAAGATGGTTCCTCAGAGAACTTCCCGTACCTCACAGAAATTAAAGCTATTACCCGATGATTTAGATTATACGAGACCAGAAACTCCGACCTCGACTCGTAAAGTTTTGTCATTACAACAAATTAAAGACAGACCAGCCAGAAAAGATGCTGAAAGGTTAGGTAAGAAGCACAGATCCATGTTACCCCGTGTTACTGCATTTTGTACATCGGGCTCGTATAAAATGAGAGATTTAATTAGATGGTTAAAAGATAGAAAAAGAATCCATTCGACTGCACCAAAACTATTTGATGAATGCATTTACACTCCATTTGCATATAAAGATTGGAGAGCAAACAGCAATGGATCAAATGGTTCCAAGAGGCCAAGCTTTAGTAGCACTGGAAGCAATGGGGATTCCAAAACAACCAATGAAGTCCATAAAGATTTAATCAGGTTAGATGATGAAGGTGGTGAAATTGACGTTGGTAAAAGATCTCATGATGTTTTTATATTTGAATATGGTGTTGTTGTGTTATGGGGTTTCAGCAAGAATGAAGAGAAAGCATTTTTAGTAGATCTGGCTAGATTTGAAAATGAAAAATTGGCTGATGAAGATGTTCAAATGGAAGAAATGAATTACTATGTTACACAATCTTATCAACCTAGAATCTATAATGACTTTATTACGTTAAGAGATGATTCTAATTACATGTTGAAATTATCAATTTCATACGCTATTTCTCAATCTGTTAAAATTTCATTGTTTGAAGAATTAGTCGATAATACAATTGAAGATACACAAGATATTCCACAGCAAATTGCACAAACTGGTAAAGTTGAAATGACGAGAGAAGAAATAATGAAATCCATTGGTGAATTATTTATCTTGAGAATAAACATTAATCTACATGGGTCAGTTTTGGATTCACCCGAATTAATGTGGTCTGAACCACAACTAGAACCAATTTACCAAGCAACTAGAGGATACCTAGAAATCAATCAAAGAGTTGCATTGTTAAATCAACGTTTAGAAGTTATTTCTGATTTGTTAACTATGTTGAAAGAACAACTAGGTCATTCTAATGACGAGTATTTAGAATTCATTGTTATTGTTTTAATTGCTGCTGAAGTTGTCGTTTCTGTTATCAACATTATTGTCGATATGTGCGCTAGGAAGTGAGTTTTTGGTTTTCACCTTTCGTTGGGAGTCTTGGGTACACACGTTTTTATTTCGATCTCTACTATATAATTTAAGGTTCAACCCCTTTAGTAATATTAATACACCCACATATTGGCATTTTTACACAATTTAAACCATGGTAAATATAATTATCATACAAACAATTCAACAAGCACTTACAGTAGTACAATACAGGCGAAAGAATTCTTGGAAAACTTGAGGTTAAATAAAACTAATATACAATCCTAAAAATATAAAAACACTGGGAAAATAAAATACTTGGCAAGAGTAGAAATAACTTATAATTCTTGGGAAGCTTTAGCCTTAGCAGACTTCTTTGGTAATAAGTTTTGGTGAATGTTTGGTAAGACACCACCTTGAGCAATAGTAACGTGACCTAATAATTTGTTTAATTCTTCATCGTTTCTAATGGCTAATTGCAAATGTCTTGGAATAATTCTGGACTTCTTGTTATCTCTAGCAGCGTTACCGGCTAATTCTAAAATTTCGGCAGCTAAATATTCTAAAACAGCAGTTAAGTAAACTGGGGCACCGGAACCAACTCTTTGAGCGTAGTTACCCTTTCTTAACAATCTGTGGACTCTACCAACTGGGAAAGTTAAACCAGCTTTGGCTGATCTTGTAGTTGATGCTTTTTCAGAGGAACCTGCTTTACCGCCTTTACCACCGGACATTGTGTTTGATGATTAATAATATATAAGAATTTGTTGTGATGATCACTGATTTCTCTTTAAATCGACGGCGTAATATGTGGTATTGAAAGTGGGAATTGGGTGAGTTTATATATCTCTGATTGCAGTGAGGCCCCACGCTTCAGAAAGTGTGCGGGAAACAAAACGCGCTTGTTTACAGCACGGGGTCGTGGCCAGATCAAAGAGCGACTTGATCTGAGCCGCGTGAGAGCCGCACAACACGGTCCCTATCCGTGCTCAGGACTTCGCTCGACTCACTTTGGCCACTTTTGACCCGAATCTGAGCTCAGAACCGTGTTTATGCTGGGTGCTGGTGCAATCCCTTCCAGATTGATCTGTCAACCTAAAAAGTACTGCTCAGAAGAATTCTTTTTAGTCTTGTTTCAGTGAGAAAATTTGCGCGCGCAGCCATATTTTCAGTGGAGAATGAAGCGTGCCGAAAGCTACGCTTTGGGTTGGTCGCGCAAACGTGGTCCCGCAAGCGCGTCTGTTTTTCTGGCGCTGTGTATGTGTATAAATACTAGTTGATTCCCCCCAACCTCTACCAACACTCTATCTACTTCTTACCTATCTCTTCACACAACAACTTTATTAACTTATTCACATATTCACAATGGCTCCAAAAGCAGAAAAGAAACCAGCTTCCAAGGCTCCAGCTTCCAAGACCACTGCTGGTAAGAAGACCGCTGCTTCCACCGAAGGTGCAAAGAAGAGAACTAAGACCAGAAAGGAAACCTACTCCTCATACATCTACAAAGTTTTAAAGCAAACTCACCCAGATACTGGTATCTCCCAAAAGGCTATGTCCATCATGAACTCTTTCGTTAACGATATCTTCGAAAGAATTGCTTCTGAAGCTTCTAAGTTAGCTGCTTACAACAAGAAATCCACTATCTCTGCTAGAGAAATTCAAACTGCTGTTAGATTAATCTTACCAGGTGAATTAGCTAAGCATGCTGTTTCTGAAGGTACCAGAGCTGTTACTAAGTACACCTCTTCTACTTCTGCTTAATTTTGTTTTGACTGTTTTTATTTTGTTTTTATATTATATCTGTATATTAGGAATGATTTGGATTGATTCTCTGTTTATTTAATTTTTCAAGTAATTCGTAATTGTAATTGTTTTTACATCGAAAAGTGATCTGCTGTTGTGGATAGATTTTAAGCTTTAAGCCGAACTGGTAGTTGAGTGTAATTCGATGGGTACGCGTGGCGTTAATTATCAAATTAGTGAGAAAATACAACAACACAACAGTTCCAGTTTACTTTTAGCACACCTGTTACCAAATCAATCGGATTTAATGTTATCTTAATCTGTTTTATTCAGTCGGCATTCAACGTAATACAATAAAAACTTATTGCAGAAAAACAAAAACAAAAACAAAAAAACGAAAACGAAAACGAAAACAGAAGCATCTATTTGCCCCAGGTAGTCAACTTTAAAAACTCCAATCTTTCCTGAAAAAACCCACACAACCGGCCCATCTCCTTCCCATCAAACCAAACAAAGTCCCAATCCTTCACACACAAATCATCATTCATAATTTCATAAATCATCAATTCCACATCCACCAATTCGTTATGGGTGCCTAAATTTCTAAAATGTTGACCTTTGTCATTAACGGCCCGCCTATCCTCCAAGATCCGGAATGGGTCCCATTTAGGTGAGTGCATGTGATAGTATAAGTATTTGGTATTAGCTGAATATAACTTATCATGAAACATCATCTTGTAGTCGTACTTTTTACCAGCATGCAGGTCATTTTGAATATCTTGGACCACGGTTTGCAACTTTTTGAAAAACGAAACTGGTTCGGCTTGTAATGTGTTGGTTCCTTCCCAATATTTCCCAACAGCTGGTGTGCCTACATCTGGGCTCTTTGTAACTTGAAAAAATGGTTTCTTTAATAAATGGGCAGCTAATGGGAAAGTTTCTTTGTCGCCTTCACCTGGACCAAACTGGCTCAGTAGCGGGAAGTAGCCTTGTGGACCATCCAAATTATAATAGAGAGAAAGCAACAAGACATCAAAATGATCAGACTTCCTCATCATCATAACACCAGACTCAGTAGACCAGTCAGAAGGAGTGCCTTTTCTATCATGAAAATTAACATCGTTTTTGAAATCTACGTGCGGTGAGACAGAATGGACTAGAGGATCAGTGTAACGATCAGCAACATGGCCAATTATCTCATCATCAATCTGTATACCTTGAATTTCGAATAAGTCAGGAGAAGTAGTTCTACGACAAACATCAGCCCAAGTGACCATACCCAGTCTATCATAAACATCCCAATCGAATAAATAATCCGGGTTGACTAAAGGTAACGCATCTGAATCGAACCAAAACATGTTCTCAAATGAAGATGCTAATAAAGCCATTGCTTTGAATTGATAAGCACCCAATTCCAATTTGTCCATCGATTCTTTCCCAAACGCACTAGACAATAAAACACATCTGGAGTTCAAAGAAGGAAGAAGAACATCGCACATGGTCTTATCATAATCTTTTTCGTCATTTATAATTAGTTCGATGGGATAAACAGAACCCAATTTTCTAAGAAGTTGAATATTAACTAACGATTGCCAAGTGTACATGCCGTCACCAAAAAATACATAACCATTACCTTTATAAAATGGGAATGGCAAATCTGATGGAATAGCATTAAACATGTTGGCATGTTTGATTTTTAAATCTTCGATTAATTCTCTTGGGGTATCCAAAGCTGCTCGTAAACTATTTTCAGAGAGGATTTCTTCTGCATTTAACTTCCAAATATTACCTCCAATTTTTTCGGGGATCCCTGGTCTACTACCTTTAGAATACGGTCTTTGTGGATGTGGGACTGATTGTTTATTTTTGAGATAAAAGTCAACGAACTCAGAAAAGAATCTATGGTAAGATGGTTCGCCTTTTCCAATATCGTAATTGAAAACATCCGATTGCTTGTAATCAAATTGTCCTATTTTATAGTAGGAATTGTCGGGTTGAACATCATCGAAGCTTTTACCATCAAATTGTTGTGTTAATCGATCTAACTGATGCTGCAATTGAGTGCTGTTGTCTAAACATGATCTCAAAAACTTTTTCTTCTTCTTGAGTTCATTATCTGACTGATTTTCTATAGGAACGAATTCATTAACAGCGGAAATTTTGAAACTTCTGCTATCACTCAAAGTATGGCGTATTGTCTGAAAGACAATCAACCATAGACCGAGCACAGTAAACCCCACAGTTAGCTTTGAAGTAGCCATTTGACGTGTATGAAAGCAAGATTGTTAGCCATCATCATCTTCGACTTATGGGAATGAATAAACTTAAAGGCAAAATAACATAACTTTATAGAAACTAATTATCTAATTATCCATGTTTCTAATTCTGGACCACCAAAAAAAGAAGGGTAGTCAGGGTCCCATTTTGGCTCATCAGTCCTCGGTAGTAGGCAGTCTCGGCCATGACTCGGGGTATCTATATGAGATGGCTGAAAATTATCCCGAGACTCAGGTTGAGGAAGAACCACACAACACCACACAACAAACGCAATATAGTATAACATGCAGAAAGCAGAAAGCAGAAAGCAGAATGCCGAAAGCAGCACACTCAATGATCTAGAGATCTAGGGTGGAGAGTAGCGGATGACCAGAGCAACAGTACAAATATACACCATGGATTGCAGGAGGAGGTCATCTGGGTTTGGAAGTCCAAGATCATATAGGTCTTGTCTTGTGATGGTAAAAAGCCAATACATCATGGTGTGCTCATAGAGCTGATACAGCTCATCCAGATTTGTGGTAAATTGTGGAGTAGAAAGAACAATAGGACTATAAGTAAGCGGAACATTAGCGACTCCGATCCGGCTGGACTGGCCGCAGGGCACTTAGTCGATTCTGCTCAACACCAGCTGACTCAGCGAGAAGTTTTGCAGCAGCTTACTTTTTAGTTCGCTATATTTGTTGATGTTGTTATTTATAAAGGCCCTAGAAAGAGAGAAGTAAATCAAATTAGGATCTGCCGGAGTATTTGCTAGTGGCAGACCCCGTCTGCGGAGTGTGGTTATGAGCCCTGTGTATGTCCCCGCGATGGAATCTCCTGGATGCTGTTAAGCTTATCTTGCAATTGTGGATGGCATTGTTACCTCTTTAGCCTGATTAACAGGGAAGCTGGAACTGAAACCGTTATGGTGGAGAATGGGATGGGATGACAAGAGACGAGAAGAGATAGGATGATGGGTGAATTAATGGTATATAATATATGGTGTATAGAATATATTACTCGAATAGCACCCAGCACAGTTGTTTTCGAAGACACAGTAGTAATATAGTGTAGTAGGGTAGTAGTGTAGTAGCGATGTCCATGGGTGAAATAGAGTCCAGAGGAAATTGAGGAAATGGAGCAGGCAGGCCGTATGTGCGAATTCGTGGTCTTGACTTTCTTATAAATACGCTGACTGCCACTTCTTCTGCCATTCCATTAGTGTGTCTGTCTATATCATATCCTATACCCTAGTGTATCTATGAAACTCAAACTGATCCTACAATCTCGTTAGTCCTATACTCACTGCCCTGTTCACTGCTGCCCCGTTACAACTGCTATCCTCGTATCTATCCCCGTACCCATCATGCTGTCCCCTTCAAGCAAAGAATCAAAAGATAAACTATCTCACTTTTCCTTCAAGTCATCTACTCAGAAGAAAGAAGATGCTCCTCACGACCCAAACACTAAGGGCTTGATTAGTTCACCTTTGTCTTTGTCTGACGAATCGTCTCATCATGACCACCGCCACAATCAACACTTGGATGGTGATCAATTATCTTTAACTTCGAGCTCAAAAAGTAACAGAAGTAGTAGAACTGCTTCTCGTTTACCAGGACTTGAAAGACAAGACTCTCTGATTTTTGAGAGAATGGTTCAGGATCCTTTAATTGATTCCCAACCTGTGCCTACCTCTTTGCCTAGACATTTTGCTTCTGAAAACTTCATTCCTGCTTCAATGGATACCATCAGTAATAATGATGTCTCCGATATTAGTCCTTCTGAGTTTAATTCTCCAAGAAGATCTTCTACTGCGAATTTACAAGCTGCTTTTGCCAATTCCACCCCTTCTTCTCCAAATATGTATGCTAGAAAGCAATCTGTCTCGACCTCAAACCTGGCCAGAGTTTTAAATTCTCCAAGTTATTCAAACTTGACTTCACAACTGCAATCTTCGCAACAGCAGAATAGACCTCAATTAGGTCACTCAAATACTTACTCAAATTCAATACCTTTCCCACAACAAGCTAACCAAGCTCCACAATCTCCAAAATTAAAACAAACTAAATCAAGCTTATCATTTTGTTCATATGCTGATATGATAACTCAAGAAGACCAGGAATCAAAGTATCAAATAAGAAGACCTTCATTATCTCTGTCCATTTCTCATCCAAGATTATCAAGAACAAGTTCAATGTGCTCAAATAACCAAATCTCTCAAAGATCTCCAACCCAGACTTTTAATAACGCTTCAACTTCTCCAAATCAATCTTATTCTTCTCATTCCTTTTCCTTCTCGAATAACCCAAACATAGCAAGAATACCAACACAGAATAGACGTGGTTCCAATTTTAAAGGTCAGACAAGTCCAATCCAACTTAATAATAATTCTGCTGTTAATATACCTTCTGCCTTACATAATTTACAACAACCTAAAAAGTTCACATTGGATGCAATGTCTTCTTCAGATTCAGATGATGATTCTTGTTCTTGCTCTGCCCGTAAGTCTCTGGCTGGTTTATCAAGAAAATCTTCAGTTACCGTTGCTCCAGTTAGAATGTCTTCTGGTGGAGTTGGTGTTAATTATGGCAGCATAAACAACAACAACAACAACATTGACGATTTATTAATTGATAATGTTAGCAGTGGAAACAGTGGTAAGAAGTCTTCTGATGAAGAATCCAGTTTACACAGTTTTCATGGTGGCGTTGCTTTAAAGGGTTAATTTTAATTATTTAATGTTGATTTTAATAATTTGGTCTTTGTAGGACCTCGGGTTTGTATTTTCCTTGCTGTTTCTTTTCTTTCCTTAGTTGTCTTGTTGCTTAATTTATTTAGCCAATTTTTTTTTATGTTTTGTTAATTGTTCCTCTCCTTACGCTTTTGTTTTTGTTACCTTTTTTTCTAAAAAAGGTCTGCTTTACTAATACCTGTTTTTTCCTTTTTATTATTATTATTATTATGATTATTATAATTGTTTTGTTAATTTCCTCTTCCTGTTTTTTTGTTTTTTGTCTTGTGTTTTTTTCATTTCTGATTTTATTAATCCAAATTTCAACAAAAAAAAAAGAATTTTATATAAAAAATGTTTTTTTTTTTAATTCCTTTCAACAAGATCCGAGAATGAAAAAGCTTTTCTGTGTTTGTTTTATTCTAGTTTTTTTGTTTTTTGTTATTGCCCTTAGATTACTTTATATGGTTGTTTTTTAATATTATTTTATCTTGATTTATACTCTATTACTTACCTATGTTGCCTTATTATAATCATTTTTGGAATTTGGAATTTGGTTTTTTTGTTTGTTTTATATGCTGCTTGCTTTTATACTTTTTACTCTTTACAGTTTTTCTTTTATCAGTATTGTTATTATGTATTTAATTAAATTATTATTCAGCCAAGATATTGCCCTCTACTGCTCATATTAAGTACTGGTAGTATGTACTGCAGCCACTCAGTACTAACAATTTTACTAATACTTGGCCCTTGTGACAATTATCCATAATATTTTTTTCTTGAAAAAAAAGGCACCAATATTATATTATAATTAAAGATAAATAGGATACGTAGAGTAATGTACAACTAAATCACAAAACATTCTTTCTATTACCAGTTCTAACAAACCTTCTCAACATCCACTCAACATCAGCATCTTTATCATCCAACGTACCCAACTTAATCTCAAACAATCTCATCTCAAATCGTGGGCCAACCTCACTAATCTCCACATCATCCTTCATCTTAACATACAAATGCTGTCTAACTGACACAAAGTCATCGTTATTCACAAACGACACAATTCTAGGACTTTCAGACTTCACTCCAGGTGGGAACAAATGCTTCAACGCTTTCTCTGCACGTTTTCCAAGCGCACTATTGAAGTTCTCAAATATCAAATGAGGATATGATTCACTTTGGTTACCGGCGTTCAATATATCATGTCTTAGCACAACATTATGCAATGTAAAAGTAAGAGTTGGTCCATATGGTAAATGGCAAATAGTCAGTGTAGTAGGAACACCACGATGTTCATGGATCACAATGAGGTCCGTGATGCCTGACTTCTTGCATGTATCAACCAAATTGGCCATCACGTAGTTACCTCTATTTAGTCTGATTGAGTTTGGAAACAGGAGTTTGATTTCTTTCGTGAACTGGGAGAGTCTGGATGATGGGTCTCTTGATGTGGTGATGATGATTTTTGGTTCGATTAGACCAGATAATTTTGAATACTCGTCATCGATATCCACTGTTGTTGAGGTTTGGATTGATTCGTCGTATATATAGTCTTTTTGCAGCTTTTTGTCATCTGCTAGTTCTTTAGGGAGGTTTTTACCTGTTGCTAGTGCTTGACTTAATTGTTGTTTTTTCTCAATAAGAGTTTGTTCTTGTAGTTGTTGAGCTTTTCTGTAGAGGTATTCTCTTCTCTCTCTAGCCTGTCTTCTAAGCATTTGCTGTGTGTCTTCTTGTATAGGTGGGCCAACTTAGTTTTTTCAATGGTTTAAACACTAGTACTGCACAAAAGATATCAAATCATCAAATTTCTCTCTGTAAATATTTTCAAGCAAAAAAAAATTTGAGATTTATTTTGAGTCGCGGACGACCGACCGACAGATCGATAAGGGACTTTCTAAAATTCTATAGTTTAACACATACACAGACTGTAAGAAAAAAATATAAATATAAACAAAAAACCCAAGTTGACTGAAAATACCATATATGTACCAACAGCAATGTAATAATAATAATAATAATAATAATAATAATAATAATAATAGTAACGCATAAATTAAATTTAACTAAACACAACATAGTTAAGAGAGAGAGATCGAGAACACAAAAAAAAACTAAAAACCCAAATAAGAAAAACATAATAAAGTAAGATAGTAAAACCCAAATAATAATGAAAAGACAACAAAAGGAACTAAAAAAAGATTAAAGAAAATTAAATAATATAAAAATAGAGTAGAGTAGTATGAGGGATATAAAGGGATAAACGAGTGTCATATTGTAAAGTTAAAGGAGAGACTGGAGGTGGGATAGACAAAACAAATTAAATAAATTGAGAAAAAAAAATTAGGAAAAGAAAATATAGTTAAATATAGTCACGCTGATATAATTAGCATACACCCTGCTAATGAAACCAAAAATTTATAATAAAACCACCATTTGAAAGAAAAAAAAGTGTATTGGGATAATAATAAAAAGAAGACAATACACCCAGAAATTAAGAGTACATGTTGTAAAAAGTATTGTATATGCTATAATATTGAAAAATATGATCTATAGTTGTAATAATAGTACACTTTGTTATTAGTAATTGTAATTTGAAAAAATTATATGAACCGAAAATTAATATGAAACCAAGCCTTTGTAACCTAACCAATTTGAGAATGAAAATTGTACACCAGTTTTTTTTTAATTATAATTATAATTGCATCTATAGATACTTCTTGAAGTTCGAATCATCTAACCAACCAACTTTTTCAAATGACGCATATAATCTACTTGCTTTGTTAACATCAATCTTACAAGACTTTTGAGCATCTGTTCTTCTAAATGCTAAGCCTGCCCTTGATCTTTTAACTTTTTCCGCGAAAATTCTTCTCTTTGAATCTAAATAAACCATACATGGTAGTCTTAAAGTTGAAGCTAATTGAACTTCAGCAGGATGTAATTCTGACAATAATGGATCATCAGACAAGTCCATTGACTGACCTTTCCATTCTGTTTTTAAAGCTCTAGGATTATTTGGTAATGTTGATAAAGGAGGAGAAAAATCTTCAATTTGCTTATAGTCAAAGTTATAAGGTGGAGCTGATGAAGAGGAAACAGGAGAATCAAATCTTCTTGCAGCTGGCTTTCTCTTTCTTGGGGTTGATGGTCTAGAAACAACAGAGTGACTATCATCCGATTCTAAAGCAACGGATGTTTCTCTAACAACTCTTCTAGTTCTTGGTCTCTCAGACGCAGTATCAGTGTCAGATCCATAATATTTAGCTCTTAGAACAGTAGAATAAGTAGAATTCATAGCTGATCTAGGGTGATGTTGTCTTCTAATAATAGCAACTGATGGTTTTGAAGAGATTAATTTATATTGACTTAAAAAGTTCAATTGTCTTCTTTTAAAACCTGGAGCTTTCAAATCATTGTAAGGATCTAGACATAAAGAAGAATCCTTCATATCTTCAACTGGGAAACTTCTTTTCTTAGAATCAACAAATGATTCTATCTTTGGTTTTTGAGAAGCTTCATTAGTCTTAGCAACAGCGGTTGAAGATGTAGTAATCAAAGCTGTAAATTTAGAAGCATTTCCAGTATCTAAAGTTGCGTTCTTTGTGTAAGGAGACAGAGGAGGAGATGGCATTGTATCCATTGAATGAGTTGCAACTGGAGTTGCAGAAGCAGAAGAACTAGTAGAGCTTGATTTCGAAACCAAGTCATCAATTAAAGGGGGAGAATTGCTGTTATCAGAGGAAGCTCTAACAGAATTGATCTTGTTATCAGTCGAATGTTTTAGTAAGCCAACAATGGCACCTGCGATCGTTTTTGAAGTGTGGTCATTTGCAGGAGTCAAGCGACCATCAATTTGACTATGCTGTGGTAATTGAGAAAACATTATCAAAGATGATTGTAAGCGTATAGATTGTGTTGATTGCGTCGATTGCGTTGAAACAGATGTTTCTTATATGGGAGCGTGTATCTAAAAATGGGGATAACTAGCGGGAATGAGGCGATTGATTGGAACTGCAGAGAACAGTGGGTAACCAATAGGTAATTGCGATTATTGAAGGGTATTGGTAGGAATTATGTGAAGGGTACGTGCGATTGAAGTTCCAGAAAGGATAAGGGCAGGAAGAAGGGGGGTAGGTCAGAAAAGAGGAAAAAAGGGAGGAGATGCTGTTTATATAAAAAAACAATAAAACACGCTCAAACAAGGAACAGAACAAAAAAAGAAAGTCGCAAAAAGAAATTTTGAAACTATAAAAAAATTTAAATTTTTTTTGTTTTTTTGCGGCTGTGCTCGCCCAACGGCGGGCCTCGACCCTCCCACGATAAAGACAAAGACAGTCCATCTTCTCCTGTGCTTATTGAAGAGTCATTTCTCTGGATCACTGGTTTGTCTAACTAGCTCAATTGCATTCTACACCAGCAATTGTCCCATCCACCAACTTACCCCGTTCCAGTGCTGTGACAGGAGCTGGAATAGCAGACGGACAAACTGGCGCACAGATCACGGGAGGCGCCAGGCAGCCGCCTGGTGTGTGTGTCTGATAAAAATTTACCTAGCAGGCGGAAAAAGTTTAGTGCGGCTTGGGCCATGGGCTCCCCGGTGTTTTGTGCCGGGGAAAGGCCGGCCCCGTTTCCGTCGATCGGACGCAGACATGTCCCAGGGCATTGAATCCGGATTACCCACCCACCGCCCAGTCGACAACGAATTATGTTTCAACATGTCACTTTGAGGTGTTGTAACCCGAATTGTACAGGAATCCTTTGTAATTCAACAATCAGGCCAGCTATTAGCTTACACTTTGCCAAAGCTGAATTGAAATTATACGAGAGCGGATGCTCTTCAGTTGATAGGCATGCAGTGGCAGGTAACAGTTCAATACCCGTAACTGTCTAAACGGATTGCACAGCTCTTAGTCATTTCACTTCTATATATATACCGCTCCGTCCGATCCTGTCCATGTAAGGCTCCAAGGGCCAAACGTCATTGCTCCTCCCTAGATCTAGGAATAATTAATTGGATCGATCCTGTTCTACGCTTGTTTTGGGCTTAAAATTGAATTGATGGATGACTGATGACTCCAAAAAGAAAGGACTCCCGGCAGCGGTGAGATTCGAGAACTAATACTTAACTTAGCTAAGTAGAAACTCCCCTATAGTATATAGGAGCCTGATTCCTTAGAAATTAGTACAGGTTAAACGGTATTCGTTTCGAGTCTCCTAGCCAGCTACCTTATATAGACACTATTCTGGTGACTCTTCAGTCGGCTAGGTGGCGGTCAATTGAAGTGGCGTTTATCTATTTCCACCGAAACAGATATACTGCCGGCTTGTTGGATTATATATAATTCAAGTGATATCATAATCCATTAGTATTCCCGGAAATAACGATCATTTTAATGTAAGGACTACGTGACTTATGAAGAAACTTCGTCGGTTAATCCCATTAGTAAGTTACTTCCTTCAGTACAAGTGTGTCGTCGGTACATTTAAAGAGATTTCTGTGTCCAATTAGGAATTCATGGAGCTTAACGGATCATATATTTCTAATGGGTGAAAGGTACATCGATCACTTGGCCGGTTGGCTAATTTGATTGTATATTATTATGTACACCTACCAATCAAAAAAGGGGATAATTTGTCTGTGCGCACTCTGTTTACTTTCATAGATATGAACTCGCAAATTATTAAATAAGTGCAAATGTTGCACAATTTATTGTTTAAAATACAATATTGATACATATCGACAAATTTATTAAGTATTAATATTGGTTCAATCAGGTACGTACACGTCAAATTCATTCATGGATACATTGGGCCCTTAAATTCGAGATCTCCCCGTTTAACAGGGCGTGTCCTCAAAAGGTAATAAAAAGTAGACCTATCTAAAGCAATTGAGGGGCTTTTTCTTTTACACCTATATACACAGCGCTTTAACTCATAGAGACGACAAAACGGTTCCGACATATATCGAAGAATTGCACGTATATATTAATCTAAAATTAAAAGAAGATATACTGTATGAATTGTTAAGCTTATTATCATATATTGATAAAACGCACCTATTTCGTCGATGCTATAGTGAAGAAATCATCTAGAAGAGTTTGATATGAATTTGATCCAAAAAACGGAAATATTCCCAAACATTAAGTAACTATTTAATGCCTTTATAGTAATACCAATCAGATATCAATTAGATTTTTGAAGTGTAAATTTGGATGCTACTCTTATCAGCTAGTGATATTGGACTGGACATTTGATTTCTGTATTATGGAGCACATAAGGAGTTTCAAGGATCCTGACCCGGTGCCTAGATATAATTGAACACCCTTCATACACCTAGTCATATATAGTCAAAAACTAGTATTCGTACGACCCTGCTGTCGACAAAACATTTATATCAATGTCCAACGTTCGATCGACGAATAATTGAAAGAGCTATCTACATAAGATGGAAGAAAAGAATTGACTCTATCCCAATTTTATCATATATATAGTAGCTAGCTTAATTATAATCTAATGCCTTGAGTGTCGACTCCTTTAACTAGCTATAAGCTGCTCTAAGTCCGGATTCAAATTCGAGATCCCTCTTTGGTCAATTTAATCCTTGAATTCTAATACACAGGAAACTTGATTTCGTTTTACATTTTATTTAATTTCGGTATACCACTTTGAATTCCACATCCGAAGTTGCTTTTGCAAAAATATAAGTTGTAGTTGCATTAATTGGATAGGCTGAAAGCTTTAAAAATACATGCAACCAATGAAGGAGTGATAAAAAGTAATTGCGCTGCAGACTCACAATCAAATGATCAGACGAGAAAAAAAAACGCGACTTTTCTTTTAAAAAACAAATATAATTTGCTGTGAGTGTTTGAGCGGCAATTGTTAACGAGCTTGCAAATTTGACGGTTTATTTATGTAGTGGATGACTCTCTCGACTAATTAATTGGAGTACCTAGATATATATACTAAACAACCGCTCAATTGCACTCGTGAGTTAACGCCCGGGCTATCTATGTAGATATGATGGCTAGAGAAGTTTAATAATTCATCAGAATAGGGAAAAACTAGCGTATACATTCAATTGCGTATATGCAGATACATTTAGATTTCTACCATATGATCTCATACACGAACTAGCCAATTAATTCAAATTAAAAAAGAAGGGCTTACATGGCCTGGCCTCATTTTAATTTATAATCTGCAAATTGCAGTAAAACAAAGATAATTTAGTGTAACTTTGAGCCATAGCGGACATTCGATTTCCCCCCTTCCACCAACTTTTCTCTTATCAGGTAGCCGTTTAGACCGCTCACACAAAATGTATATTATGTCCCTTGTATATGAATACCCAATGGTTAGAGTTATCCAAATTGTTAAATTGGAGAACCAATTGTTGTCTACTTAACAGAAAAGACGTTATAACTCAAAAACCACAAACTAATGAGCTGAAGTCACGAGTCCAGAATCCAGATCTTATTCTTCAGATCGTGGATCGGTTCAGCTCCGGATAAACTCCATCATCAAATTTTTTTTAAATTTTTTTCCCTTCGATCGATCGATAAGAAAATAACAGGTGCACGGATGTATAATGAGCCGCTTTTCAACCTCACAACAAAAAAATTTATTAATTTTTTTAAAAATTGTGTAAGTTATAGTTGAATTGACCATTGCATAAGATCATTTTTTACAAATACACAACACAATTGTTCAGTTAGACATATAATGGCTAGAAAGAAATCGGCTGCTAAAAAGGCTAGAGAAGCCGAATTGAAATTAGCCAAAGAACTAAATCCTGAAGGTACCTCGATTGACCAAAAACAAGACCAAAATGAAAAAAAGAGAAATTTTAATGCCGAAGATGATTCTGTTAATGATAGCGATGAAGATGACGAATCCTCAACCTCTGAAGAAGAAGATGATTTTGGTGATTTATTAACTGATAATATCGAACAAGGTATTAACCAAGTTTTAAATGCTATTAAAACCGGTGATAAATCATTATTTGATAATAATGTTAAATTTTTCAAAGAGGAAGACGATTCAAATACTGCTGTCAAAGAAAAGAAAGAAAAGCCAATATATTTAAAAGACTATCAAAGAATGAATTTATTAGATGGCCATGCATTTGAAGATGAAGATGGTGAAGAACGTGACTGGAAAAATGAAGAAAAGCCTTATGCAATGCAACAAAAAGAAGATAAAGATAGACTATTGGCTGCATTTAACGATGATGAAGACAATGATGAAGACTTCTTAGTTAAAAAAGAAAACAAATCTGAAGATGAATCTAAAGAAAAAGATGATGAACTTCCTGATCCAGAAACTCATGGTGAAAACTTTTTGGAAGCTTATATGAATAGTCGTGCTTGGATTCCAACTCAAAATTCTAAAGATGCTGATTTAGAGGAAGATGACGATGAATTTGATGATGCAGTTGAAGAATTCGAACACGCTTATAACTTTAGATTTGAAGATCCAGAAGCCGCAAGTATTGTTTCATATGCTAGATCACAAGCAACAATGAGAAGAGAGAAAACCAATTCAAGAAAGAAAGAAAGACAAAAGAAGCAAGATGACAGCAAAAAAGACAAACTAGAAAAGGAGGAATTATTAAAGAAGAAGAAGCAAAAGAAAGTTAACCAAGTTATGGATAGAATTAATGAAATTAAACAGGCTGTTGGTGATGAAGTTCCAGAGGAAGTTATTATGAGAGTTTTTGGTGATAGCTTATTAAAAGATGATTTTGATGATTCTGAATGGGATTCCAAGATGGCTGAAATTTTCGATGATGAATATTACACTAACGAAATAAGCAAGCCTGAATGGGATGAAGATGACGAAATTATGGCTGAATTTAATGAAAAGAATAAGAAAGAACTAGATGAAGAAGACGATGAAGAAGAAGAAGTAGCTGAAGAAAAGATCGGTGAACGTGAATCAGTAGAAGAAAAATCCAAAAAGGCTAAAAAGAAAGAAGCCAAACATGAAAAGAAGAGTAAAAAGACTAAGGTTAAAGAAACAGCTGAAAAAATAGTAAATTCAAATCGTCTCCAATTATTGGATGAAGTTGAAGAAGAAAGAGGTAGAAAGAAATCCAAAGATGAAGATATGAAATTCAAATATAGAGAGGTTTCTCCAGAGTCTTTTGGATTAACCACCAGAGAGATCTTACTAGCTGAAGACGTGGATTTGAATGAATTTATTGGAATAAAGAAATTTGCTCCTTATAGAGAAAAGCAAGCCCAACTTAAGGATAAAAGAAAGTATGCTAAAAAGAAGAGATTAAGAGACTGGAGAATGAGAGTTTTCAATAGTGCTGATGGTCCTAAAGTCGAGGAAGGTGAAGCGGATATCATAAAGATCCCTTCCATTGTCAATAAAGGCTCCCATAAGCATAAATCCCACAAGCACAAGTCCAAGAAGAGGAAAACTGAGAAATAGGTGAGGAAAAACGTGCATCACTCAATACGCGTACTCACAATACCCATTTTTTGTTTGTGCTTAATTGTATATCTTCTTAGTTTAGTTTAATAAATTGTAGTTTTTAGTTATTTCGATAGACACTCCTTTATAGAAGAAGATGAGTCAATCGAGTCAACCATCCCATCCCTTAAAATCACCTCGAAAGTCTCCAAAGAAGTTAGCGGATCTGATGAAACACGAAGAATCAAGTGACGATAGCTTTAGTGATGATGATCTATTTGGACCCTTAAAAACCACTAAAAAGAGATCAGTTATATCTGAAAGTCCGGATTCAAGTTATAAAAATGCCAAAAGGCAATTAAGATCAAGATCTATTACACCAATTTCCAATTTAAATGATGAATTGGGGTTTGATATGAGTTTAGAAGGAAAACTCCAATTATCTTATTCTCAGAAAAAATTCATAAATCGGGTTAAAAACAGAAAGAAGATAGAACAGTTTTTAGAAGAAGATAAGAAAGAAGAAGAGGCTAAGATTGAAAGTGAAAGATTACTCGGAGAAAGAATTGAATTAGAGCTGGGAAAAGATTTCTTCAATGATTCCAAGAACAGTGAATACATTAAAAATATTAAGAGTAGTTTGGAAAGTCGTGAAGATGACAAGTTATTTGATTTTTATTTCATCAAAGGTAAAGGTTCATGTGGTGATTATAGTAAGTATGATACAACTTTGAATTTGCTTTTTAATGAAAACATAATATACTTCACGAATGAAGCAACATTAAAGAATATATTTGAAAAATTTGATAATTTCGAAGTTTTAAGTAGAATATTTTCCGAATCTTCCACCAATATTGTTAAGGAATTTCCAACCGCATTATCAAAGCCACTTTCACTATCAGACGAACAATTAAATGAATTACTGATAATATTAGGTCTTGATAATAAACTAATAAACACAAACAATATTAATTTAACATTGGAAAAACTAGAAAAGACTCCGTCTCCCCTGTTAACTGTTTATAAAGTTCAAAAGATGTATCAGATTATTAATTATCAAGAAGAGAAAAATATCGATAAGAAAATGCTGGCTAAACTCAATAGATGGCTGTTCACAGTCGTGATGTATTTAATAGTCGATAAAAGAATTAATAGATGTGAAAAAGTTGATGAAATACGAACAACATGTCTTGAAATATTAAATACTTTAGTAATTAAGATAGCAAGAAGGATTTCTTTTGAAGAAGTCATTTATTCAATAGATGCTGGATTTAATAAGCATTATCAATTGGCCTTTAGGTTCATTGATAACATTAAACATGGAAAATTAAAATTATCATTAATGCTTAAGTTCCTTGTTGATACTGGCTTTAACGATATCCATTATGATCCAGATGGTAAAAAGAAAGTTTTAGAATATGCCAAAGAGATCAACGAAGAAGGTGAAAATGCTATATTTAATGCCTTTTTTGAGTTTCTAACGCTCATGTCTAAGACTAAGTTAAATGATGAATATTTATTGTTATATGAAGATGGTGAGCATCACAAAATTGATCCAGGAAATTATAAGACCAATAAGACAGAATATAATTTAATTAGATGCAGAACTAGGATTATCTATGATTTCATAGTGATGATATTACCTTTAGTCACTAGAGATGCTGGCCTTAATTTAAGAGTCAAAAAAAGGTTAGGAGAAGTTACCGGATTAAGTGACGAATGGTATTACCTTTATAATGTTCATTTACTGCTTATAAAAATTAAGTCAGAGTACTTTGCTAGATATACTG
The DNA here is from genome assembly GCA_003707675.3 of Ambrosiozyma philentoma. Classification (NCBI taxonomy): domain Eukaryota; kingdom Fungi; phylum Ascomycota; class Pichiomycetes; order Pichiales; family Pichiaceae; genus Ambrosiozyma; species Ambrosiozyma philentoma. Next base: position 217,653 of record PPKZ03000005.1, read on the forward strand.
GAATGATAATACCTACTATTACTGATTGCTTAAGTATAATTGGTTTAATAATCTATAAATTGGAAACAGATATAGCAATTTCAAGAGATTTTTTCGTTTCAGAATAATTCTGGAACTGCTTTTTGGATATCTAATATATCTCTAATTATAATAATTTCGTTGTCATCTGAATTCTTCAGGTTATGGACGTCTTTATCTAATTCGATGAATTGAATGACTTTTCCCCATCCTAACTGTCTGGCAGCTTTAACGTTCAATCCTGAATCATCAACAAAGATAGCATTTCCAGGATCTTTAACACCTGCTTGTTCTAAGGCTATATCAAATGCTTTCTTCATTGGTTTACAAGTTAATGGGAAATTACCATAATCACAATAGGTGATACCATCAAACAAATCACCTAAACCTAATAATTTAATAACTCTTAGAGCATGATTCTTATAAGCATTTGTAAATAACCATAATCTCTTAACTTTGCCAGATTTTCTTAACTCTTGTAACATTTTTCTCAAATTTGGGTTTGGCTTTAAAATCTTATCTAAAGGTAAAGCGTCATCAACAACTTTATTGTACTCTAAAGCATCAATTTTGTGTAGTCTAACCAAACCTTCAATCGCCAAACCATATTCTTTATAATATTTCATGTGTAGTTGATGGGCATCTTCATCATTTAGATTCAAATTCTTCTTAAAAAATCTATGAATGTATATTTGCATTAGATCATGAATCTTTGTGGATCTTTTATACAGACAATTGTCAATATCAAAGAAAAACACCTTATCAGTTTCTGGGTTGTCATCAGGATTTGGAACATATGGATCTAGACCATAGGTTAATTTAACATCAGGTAAGTGTTGTTGTAATTTTAAAACCTCCTCATAATTTTTGAAATCTTTATCTAAAGTCAAAGATGATCTATCCGAATTCAATCTATTTAAGATATCACTTTCCTTTTGATCATCTTGATCTAAAGAGTCAGTTGATCCATTTTGTAATTGGGACTCTAACTGCTTCATTTCATCGAGGTTATTTAGGTTTAAAGCGGACATTGTTTATTTCTTTTGAAATGTGATAGACTTAAACGTAATTATATGCGGGTCCAAGATCTGAACGAACTAATCTGGGAAGAGTGAGTATTCAAAGAGAAGGTTGCTCTAACAGGGGTTGTGACTTGTGAGGAATAAACGTACGGGGAAATATGACTAAGTAGCAAACTAACATATTCGTTCAGATAGTAACACGTGCGGCAATTAAATATTTGTCGAGATTGTATTTAAATAATGTCTGCACGTGACAATTTCACTATCGCTTATGTATCGACAATGAGTACTCGGTGTAGTGGTGTATTCCCACTTTAAGTGATAGTGTAGCAATAACCGTTTGAAACAGTGATAAAAAGCCTTATTTTCATCATGTTACTCAGGCCGACGGCGGAAATGCGAAGTAATACATGTTCCTCCGTGGTCGTATGGAAGGGAATATACTTGCAAATAGATTTTCTGGAGGTCATCTTTACTGGGATTGTCTTATTAATTGCTTTTTATGTTTCTATTAATGATACGCCATATGTGATCCCATTTGCTCCCTAAGCTTCCAGGCTTCAAATTTTGGTATAGTTTTTCTTTGGATTCTCTGAGAATTAACTATTCAATGAATCTAACCCCGTGCATAGCGGGTGCATCGTTATTCAAAGTATTCATATAGTTGATAAATGAAAGGCTGTTGTTGACGCCTTTAGAATTCCATAATTAATTATATTTTAGTCAGAGTTGAGAAACCCCAGAAATTCCATTAATAAGCAAATGCAATCTCTCTGGCCAATTGTGAGATAGTAATTCTGAATGTATAAATTTAGCCCAGTGATATATATACTTTCGTCAAATGAAAATGCATTTGAGGGATTAGGCTTGCGATTTTGTTATATATATGATTACCGTTGGCGTTTCTTCAATTGGATAAATGAGCCAAGATTCGGGCCGTCCACCGGGATTCAAGGCTTTCAGTATTAAATTGACCTTTAGAACACTTGATATACATACGCACCACCTTTAGCAATAAGCCTAAGCAAACAAGCTTATTGGATATCCCAAAAAAAATTTATTTTGGGTATATTCGAGATCTACTGTAAAGTTTAATTTATCTAAAAGATCTAATACTTGCTTGCAGCTGGTCATCTTATATATATAAGAGATTACATATAACATCGGTCGATCTGATTTTCAGAATGAGTGGAACCATATGAATCCATTAATCATATACATCATTATATGCTGGGGGAATCAGGGTATACAATAATGGTATCTATAGTATGATGTATGGGCCCACCGGGTAGATCCTAATTGATTATAAATTCTTAATAATCGATGTTCATTTAAATTAATTAAAAAAAGAAAAAGACACGCCGAACAAGCGGAACATATTTGTGTTTGTATGTTAATGATACGGCAAAAAATAAAGGGTTCGCGGCCGGGCTTTTCGGCATGTGGGTTTATTCTTTCTATCTGCAGGGTCTAAAGTGTAAAAGCTTTTATACCTGCCTGTAAAAATTAGTTCAGAGGCAGGATTGTGGAAATTTCCGATTTACGTTAGTGTCCATGCCATCAAGGTGATATAAGCCTATATTTATTTCATGCTACACGGCACACCGAAACTTTAGGTTATCTGATCGATCAATCTAGATCCTCTCGCGTATATATCGGCCGCATCAGAAGTATAATTTAGGTGACGGTTTCAGCCTAGCTTTGATCGATATTTTTCCGGCAGTTGCATTATATGATTATCATAAGGCTGGTTATCTAGTTGTTATATATATTCTGCGGATATATGATATATCCATCTACTAATATGTTTTTTCCACTGGTTATGTAAGCTGTGGTACTTTGTAGACAGCTCTACAACATACTGTATGCCAAGATGTTTGGACTCAGAGTTCTCATTGGTGTATACCAAAATAAGGTTAACTAAGCTTTTTCATATATTAACAATTTTATATACTGCAGCAGTTTTAATTTCCATTAATTCATAAATTTTTGCAAATCCAATTTTATACACCCGGGTTGGTCTGAATGGAGCCAATCATATGGGTGGCGTCCAGCTGCTCCATTATTCGTTTATGTATTTCCGAGTCTCCAAATGAGCGCCAAGACTTACACACTTCTTTATACCCTTAATGTTTGAAAAAAATTTAACTGATTTTATTCCGTATAAAAAGGCATGGTTTGTACATCTTTTTTTCAGTTCTCCTACTTTTATTTTTTTACTGTTTTGAGTTAGACAACAGCTAATAAACTATCAAGATGAATGCTGATTCACCTATTCTGAATCGTGTTACAACTCCTCTGGAAAATGAGGATGTTTCTAAAGAAGACACTTCTGAAAACTACACCAATGCGGAAAACGAAGAACAAAATGTTGAAAAGTCCTATGGTGTTAGAAGAATTGAGGTGTTAAATAAACAATATGAAAAATGGTACCATAAACTTGCTATTTTCTTTTCAATCTTTCTAATTGCTTATGGTTATGGTTTAGATGGTACAATCAGATATACTTATCAAACTTATGCTACTTCTTCTTATGCTCAACATTCTTTAGTTTCAACTGTTACTGTTGTTAGAAGTGTTGCTGCTTGTGTTGCTCAATTATTTTACGCTAGATTATCTGATGCTTTTGGTAGAGCTGAATTAATCGTCATTTCCATTGTCTTATACGCTATTGGTACAATCATTGAATCTCAAGCTTACGATGTTACAAGATTTGCCGCAGGTGCTATTTTATATCAATTTGGTTATTCTGGTCTTATCGTGTTATTACAAGTTATCACCAGTGATTTCTCCAACATGAACTGGAGGGTCTTCTGTTCCTTCATTGCGGCCTTCCCATTTATCATCAACACTTGGGTTTCTGGTGATATCACAGATGCTGTCTTAGCAAGCAGAACCTGGTCTTGGGGTATTGGTATGTGGGCTTTCATTCTTCCATTACTTTCCATTCCTTTGCTGTTATGCTTTGCTCATATGCATTACCTTGCTCATAAGAATGGTGATCTGAAGAGATTAACAGGACAATCAGATTTCAAAACTTTAGGTTTGAAGAAGTTTTTTGTCGACTTTTTCTTCTGGAAATTAGATATTGTTGGTATTTTATCATTAATGTTAGTTTTAGGTTTGATTTTAACCCCATTCACTTTAGCTGGTGGTGTCAGCACAGAATGGAAAAAGGCTAAAGTCATTGCTCCATTAGTCATTGGTTTCTGTTTTATTCCAGTCCTAGTCTTCTGGGAATGGAAAGTTGCCAGACACCCATTCATTGCCCGTGAATACGCTAGACAAAAGGCTGTTTGGGCCTGCTTAGCTATTGGTGTGTTTATTAATCTTATTTGGTATATGCAAGGTGACTATATTTACACTATTTTAGTTGTTGGCTTAAATGAAAGTGTCAAATCAGCTACCAGAATTTCCAGTTTATACTCATTTGTTTCTGTTCTAACAGGTACTTTCTTAGGTTTGGTTATTGTGTACGTTAGAAGATTGAAGCCATTCATTATCTTTGGTATTTCCATGTGGTGTGTTGCATTTGGTTTGATGATCCAATTCAGAGGTGGAGGAGATAATGCCACCCATAGTGGTTTCATTGGTGCTCAATGTTTACTTGGTTTTGGTGCAGGTTTCTTCACATATGTTACTCAGGCTTCTATTCAAACTGTTACTGGTCACGAGGGTATGGCTACTGTTTTGTCTCTATACTTAAGTTTCTATAATATTGGTTCTGCTTTAGGTGCTACTATTTCAGGTGCTATTTGGACTCAAATCCTACCAAAAGAAATTGCTAAGAGAATTTCGGATCCAGACTCAGTTCTTCTTGCCTACTCATCTCCATTTACTTGGATTGTTACCTATACTTATGGTACACCTGAAAGAGCAGCCCTTATTGAAGCATACAGACATGTTCAAAGAATTTTAGTTGCTGTTGGTTTAGCTTTCTGTTTCCCATTATTATTAACTGCTTTGATGTTAGACAACCCTCGTTTAGAAAGTACCCAAAACTTGAAGGATGCTGAATTTGCAGGAGAAAAGAAACTTTCTGACGAAGAAGCTTCTAAGGAAAGCAGACCTTTATGGAAGAGAATACTTGCTTGATCAGAGATAGTAGATGTAGATATCTACATTTTTTGAAGCCTTTAATTTTTCTTTTCGTTTAATTTCTTTAATTTCTTAATACTTATATAATGATATCTTAATAATAGCTAATATTACATTGGTGGTTTGTAAATTGTAGTTCACGATTACGTCAACCTAAAAGAGCAGCTCATTAATCAAACAACAGTTCAGTGCGCTGCACAACATGAAGGGAATATTCCTGGGTGAGAACTCTGTACAGCAATTTGCTTAAGCAATTCCAACAGCCCTAACTCTGAGTTAACCTTCACCCTACACTGCAGGAGAATAGCGAGTTGCATAATATACAGCAATCAATCACGGATTATCAACATGACTGAGGAAAAAAAGAGAACTTTGGCAGAATTACTAGATGCCAATGAGGAAGACATAGGAAAACTAGATGAACAAAATCAGAAGCAAACTGGCGAAAACGAAGAAGAAGAAGAAGCCCCAGCTGAAACTTACAATCCAAGTTTCTGTATCGATTGCCAGCACAATCCTACTGAAATCAAGTGTTTACAGTGTGACGAAGCTTTTTGCAGAGTTTGTTTTCAATTCGTTCATAAAGGTGGTTCCAGAAAAAGGCATCAAATGGAAGAACTAGTTAAATTAGCAGATGACGATGAAAAGAATGATGAAGAAATGGAAGATGATGAAGACAATGAAGAAGAAGATGTTACAACAAGTTCTGCCACTCAAACGGAAGATGCATCCAGAGAAAGGCTTGATCGTATTATTTTGGATGCTATTAAGAAAAATGCTAGATTTATTCCAATGAGATTAGATTATGAAGAAAGACAATTATTAAGATTATTAGAAGCTGCCTTAAACGTTTCCGAATACACAGATAGAGTTGATATTTTATCTTATAAATCAAAGACTAAGAGAATAGTGGAGCAACTACGTGAAATGTGTTCAATCCTGGCTGGTTTAGTTGTTTCTTCAAATATGAAGTTAGGTCAAAGATTAATCGAAAACAAGAATTTTGAAGATAATGCAGAATGGTACCAAACTGTTTTTGAAATTGGTAGAAGGTATAAAATTATGAATCCTGAAAGAATGAGAGATACTTTTGGTAAATTATGTTATATGGTAATGGATTCTAGATTACCTGAAATTAAAGAGCACATGGACTTTGATTTATATAAGCCTATTAACACTGTTCATCTATTTTTAACTTCAAAGGGTAATAGTAAAGTTTTAGAAATGTTTGATGATACATTAATTCTCGATGCAACTGCAGAAATTAGACCAGAGGGAAAATCTAGAGTTTTAATTAATAGATTAATTAAACAAAAGGAAAGAGCCATTGAAAGATTAGTTAACAAATACTATCAGTATGGATTCCATAAGGAGGAATTAAGACAAGTTTTGTATTCCATTGGTGATTTCAATGCTTACACTAATAAAAACAGATTACCAGTAAGAAGAATGATTAATAGATTAGATACTTTTTTCCAAGATTCTGGTACTTCTAAGAAATATTCATTAGGTATTCGATATGGTCATGCTGGTGCTAGGTTAACCCATGATCATGAGAAACAATACTTGTACGTTAAACAAGCCTTAGAACTATGGTCTCATGTTATGAAAGATATGATTGAACTTTGGTCCGCTGCAGATGATGATTTGTTTAATGGCCAAAGATATCAATTGGCTAATACGGGTCAAGGTTTAAACAGAATTAAAGCGTGCCCAGTCTTGTACAAAAAGATGTACAATTTACTACACCAAGTGCAGAAGAAGTTTGACTTATGGGTTGGAATTCCAGTTATTCATTTAGGTGACGATGCTGTTCCTAATGCTTTATTCTTCTTGGATAAATACATTCAAATCCCAAGCATTTTGATTCCAATTGATCGTTGTATTCAAGAAATTGATAACTTAGCTAAGGATAAGTATTTGAGCAACTACATGATTGAACAATTTGGATCTGTTGAAGATTTACAAAAGGTCATCTTGTGTGATTATTTTAAACATGGTTTTGATGGCTCAGGTGCTGACAACTATTATTTTGCTGGTTCATGTGTTGATGCTGCTTCTACTTCCAGTTGTGAATTCTGTAACAATATTGGTAAGAAGAATTACTATAGGATTTTCATGTTGAGTGGGTTCACCAACTTCAATGGTGAAGGCTATTAGTAGATATCTATATAGTTTTTTGTTTGTAAGTTTATACATAATAGAGCAATAATCTTCTTTCAGAAAAACTGGTCTCTAGAGCGATGTTCTTCAAGCTATGCGATAGCAAAGTAGAGAAGTAATCAGGTATGCCAAAATTCACAGATAAGGCTGTACTTGAAGAATCTCGAGTCTCGAGATCTCCAATAGGCCGAGACAAAAACACACCTCCGCTTCTACTTTTTTTTGCACATGATTTAGAGACTGAAATACCATATGAAATACCGAAAGATGGTGGTATTGTACTTATAACCTATACCGTACTATCACAATTGTTTCACACAAATTGTTTCCAGGATGTTGAAGTACGATTTGAGAGTGATTGCACATCTCAAGCAGAATCACCTAAGCGTTATTGCAAAGAAAAGATGCTTTTCTACAACACAACCCCAATGCGTTAGAAAGTTGAAAAATGGTATTCCTGCTTCTTACACAGCTAAGCAGTCGTTTGATGTTTGGTTGGACTTTTGGAGAGATACTAGGGGTCAAGACCAAAATGCTCAAAATAAGCTGATGGCTTATGAATTGCCTTACTACAATAATAAAACTGTTGATAGCAGTGGAAAGACATTGTTTGCTACAGGTCTTAAAACTTATTATAATGACCAAGGCGATGAATTGAATGAAATTAGAGTTCAAAATTTTGATAATGAAGAACCATCCGAAAGACCAGAAAATCATTTAGTTATGCTCCATGGCTACGCAGCTTCGAGTTGCTGGTGGTTTAAAAATCTTGATGGGCTTATTAGTGAAGCACCAGCTAATACTCAAATACATGCTGTCGATATGCTAGGTTTTGGTTTAAGCTCTAGACCTACTGATGGCTTTAAGTATGATAAGTATGGCACTTCGCTAGATCTTGAATACGATGCTAAGACTATAAAAGATCTGAAAAATATTCACAAGAATTTAAGAATGCCTGAGTATTATCAAGTTAAATTGAGAGATTTGAAAAGCTATCTGGAACATCAAAAAGATTTGATTTTAGAAGTTGAAAACTTATATATTGATTCGCTTGAAAAATGGAGAATTGCAAGTGGTATTGATAAATTTGATTTAGTTGGCCACAGTTTTGGAGGCTATATCTCATTAGCGTATGCTCTAAAGTACCCTGAAAATATTAATAAATTGGTTTTAGTTAGTCCAGGTGGTATCGAGAAATCACCCCTGGCGATCTCCAATCCTGAGTATCAAAGAATAGTTGAAAATGAACGAGACGATGAAGAAAACCCCAAAATACTATCTTTCAAGAGTTCATACTGGCCAGGTGACTATGGGTTTTTGGGTAGATATACATCAATCAAGCCAATGTTTAAAATAGTTTGGGATTTCTACATTTCTTTTTTCACGTTCTTAAGATGGCTAGGACCCTGGGGACCTCAGTTCTTAAGCGAAAGAAATTTGAGTAAATTGGCTAGGTCCGGTTCAGTCACTGAATGGAAGGAATTAGATTTGTTCATTAGATATTTATATCAAACTAATTTAAAACCATCAATTTCTGAAACATCTCTTATGAGACTTTTTGATTCTTCGGTAGTTGCCAAATATCCAATGTTAGATAGAATCTCAGATTTAAAGGTTAAGGATACTTTATGGATTTACGGACAGCACGATTTCATGTATAATGACTGTGGTAGGGCTGCTGCTGAGCTATTGAACGGTAGAGGTGATGGATCGAATGCTACTTTTGAAGTTGTTTCAAATGCTGGTCATAATTTGTATTTGGATAATTACAGAGAGTTCAATTCTAAGGTTTTGAGATTTTTATCTTGGAAGCAATGATTAATAAGAAAGATTGGCTTTTTGTTTGTCCTCTTTTTTTCAAAATGTAATTTAGTTTAGTTGAGTTTACCTTACTTTACTTTACTCTACTTTAATTATATTTTGATTGGCAGAAAATATATTCTAAAAATAATACTTGTTATAGCTTCTAAACTCGGATTCAATTCTTACAAATAGAAATTGTCATTTCTCTGTTAAAAGCATACTCCTTCAACCCATTAACAACTCTTGTTGGGGCTTCATTGAAAATAGAATCAAATTTGTCGCTTGGAACGTGACTTTTAATGCTTTCTTCATTTTCATAAGATTGGAATTTGTAACTAATGCCAGTAATAACTTCACTAAATCCGCATTTGGTTAAAAAATGTTTAAGAACGTCAGGAGAAAACCCGCCATGATGAGCCACCGAATCGCTAGAGTCAGGTAAATCTGGATTTGCATCATTTTTACCATCAAATAAATCTAGAATAATTAAAACTCCTGTTTCAGGTTTTAAAAAGCTTTTCAATTTCTTTGTAATGGCCCCAACATCATTCAAATGATGATAACCTAGACTAACATAAATTAAATCAAATGAAGTCTCAACTAATAAGTCTGGTTTATTTAACTTATTCTTTCTGTTATAATCTTCATGCAAAATATCGTATTCAGATAGGGAGACTTTTAATAAGGGATTAATAATTTCGAGTTTTGGAAGCTTTTCTTTGAAAATATTCAATTGATGTTTAGAAATATCAACACCAAGAATCTCAGTATTATTAGGTAAATAAGGAGCCATATATAAGTCCAGTAAACCGGTGCCACATGCAAAATCCATAATTTTCAAAGGGCCACCTGAAGTGAAAATATTGGAAATTTCAGGGTCATTCAATTCAAGAAAGAAGGAATCATCTAATCCATACTCTGGTTTATTGTAATCACCAACAACTGACAAATTTGTTTGTGAAGGAGGCTGAATAGTATCGTAAGTTAAAATAGCTTTGCAATTGGCTTTTAGGATGAGTCGGGTTGAATCATTTTCATACCTTTTTGCTACTTCTTCATTGAATAATTCTAAGTTTGCTTGTCTTTGTGAGTGAGCCTGTGAGTTATTCATTTTGTCCATGTTGTGATATGAGTAAAATGGTAATTGGAAAATAAAGTATTGCAATTTGGTGATGTGGTTTCTGTTTTATCCCCTCCCAATGAGCAAACCCCGAACTTATCACTAAGGCCGACTAGTCTACTCAGATTACGTAATACCGACCCGACGCGTTGAATTTATGTTTTAGACTCATCGCGCTGATGCGGATCGGAAATTGCGATGGATAAGGCCAGATAATCAGAAATTCAAATTTCACGTCCGTAATTCAACCACAACACCCACTTTTTCTTTTGCTCTTTCTACTTTCTTTGACTCTCTGAAGGTTCACGCTCTCGCTTGTTAGTTGCTCACTTCTATTTTACTCACACTCACACTCTCTTAAAATGAAAGGTCTAATTCTAGTCGGTGGTTATGGTACAAGATTAAGACCATTAACCTTATCTGTCCCAAAGCCTTTAGTCGAATTTGGTAACAGACCAATGATTTTACACCAAATTGAAGCTTTGGCTGCTGCTGGTTGTACTGATATTGTTTTGGCTGTTAACTACAAGCCGGAAGTTATGGTTGGTACTTTACAAAAGTACGAAAAGGAGTATGGTGTTTCTATCACCTTCTCTGTTGAAGAAGAACCATTAGGTACTGCTGGTCCATTGAAATTAGCTGAAGATGTTTTAAAGAAGGACAACTCTCCAATCTTTGTTTTAAACTCTGATGTTATTTGTGAATACCCATTAACCGACTTATTAGCTTTCCACAACAATCATGGTGGTGACGCCACTATTGTTGCTACTAAGGTTGATGAACCATCTAAGTATGGTGTCATTGTCCACGACAGAGACGTTCCAAACTTGATCGAAAGATTCGTTGAAAAGCCTGTTGAATTTGTTGGTAACAGAATTAATGCCGGTATCTACGTTATTAACCCATCTGTTATTGATTTAATTGAATTAAAGCCAACATCAATCGAACAAGAGACCTTCCCACAATTAGTTGAAAAGAAGTCTTTATACTCATTCGATTTACCAGGTTACTGGATGGATGTTGGTCAACCTAAAGATTTCTTATCTGGTATGTGTTTATACCTGACTGCTTTATCCAAAAAGAATCCAGCTGCTGTCTCTAAAGAAGATTTCGTTAACGGTGGTAACGTTTTAATTGATCCAACTGCAACTATCGGCAAGAACTGTAAAATTGGTCCAAATGTTGTCATTGGTCCTAACGTTGTCGTTGGCGAAGGTGTTAGAATTCAAAGATCTACCATCTTAAAGGATTCTCAAATCAAGGATCACGCTTGGGTCAAGTCTACTATCGTTGGTTGGAACTCCACCGTTGGTAAGTGGGCCAGATTAGAAGGTGTTACCGTTTTAGGTGAAGATGTTACAGTCAGGGATGAAGTTTATGTCAATGGTGGTAAGGTCTTACCTCATAAGTCCATCAAGGAAAATGTTGAAACTCCTCAAATCATCATGTAAGAGTGTTTTTTTCTCATCTTTATTTTATCGTATAAATTGATATCAGTTTTTGTTACACGCTTTTGTTAAATACTATATTAAACTCTTTTCTCGTTTTGCATTACTCACGTGAATGCTCTTAATTAAATAAACAACCATTTGCTATAATCGATATCGAGAACGGACTCAAAATTATCTCTATTTACTCTTCCCGAGAACTGAATTAATTGGACCGCGCACGCCACCTTCGATCGGAAGGCACAAATAATCTGTGTGATCACCACAGTACAAAACACACTATATAAAACAGGATAGAATCTATGCAAACAGACTTTGTCTATTTACTCCCCCTGATAAGTAAATCCATACAATGTCATTTGAAGTATTAGAACAGGCTGAATTGGAAGAATTTGGTTTCCAAGCTAAGACTCCAGTTCAACTTTTTCAAAACAACGAACCATCAAATTTGCAAGATCAATTCTTCAATTTACTAGTTGTTTCAATCAAGCATAAGTCCATAATTGCCATTTATAATAACGAATTAAAAGTTGTTCCTGCTGATAAATTGAACGATTTAATTACAAAAACTGATTCAAGTGATGAAAAACATGAATATTTAGAACTATCGAACTCTGATATTAAGACAATTAAATTTGATCATTCAAAATATGGCGATATAACCCAAATCTGGTTGAGTGGATCTGAATCAACTTTATTTGTTGTCTATAATGAAAAAAGCTTTGGTTGTATTGATGTCACCACTTTATTGAATTCATCAACCTCTGAAATTGATTCAATACGTTCATTTGATTCTAGCATTATCAATGTCATTCCTAATACTTATAACGATTCACAAATTGCGTTGATATTAAAAAATGAAACTTGTCATATATTAGATATTACAAACAAAGAACCGCCCAAAGAAGTTACCAATGCTACTGCTTTATGTTGGCTAAATGCAAGTGGTGGATTTGTTGTAGCAGAATCCGAAAACTTAGATTTAATTATTGATAATAATAATGACAAGACATCAGTTCAATTAAAAGATAGACTCCCCTTGAAAGTAAAGCCTTACCATCTGAAACAAATTAATAATGATTCCATATTAGTTGTTTTTGCAGATTCGTTAGGATCGGAGCCAGAGGATGGTTGCCAGTGTTTAGCTCTTGTTGTCAATATAACTAATTTCCATATAGAAGAAGCTGAGGATATTGGCTCTTTGTATGACTATATCTCAAGATGTCCTTTCTATTATACTTCTACTTTAAAATCTTGGTGCAGAGATTATCCAGATTTATTATTTGCTGCTACATCTAAAACAACAGATATCTCAATTTTAACTTCAACAAAAACAATTTCTCAATTAAATGATTCAGATAGGGCTTCAATGCCATTAGATGATGCCAGTGGTAATGATGACACAATTGTGGGTCTCTCTATCGATGTCTTAAATACTGATAATGTTTTGGCTCCATGTTCGACTCTTGAAAATAGTGGTCCATTACCACGACTAGCTGTTTTATCTAATAGAGGTCAGTTACTATTATGGAATATTTGGTATACAATTGGTATCAAGCATGGAGACTGTATATTACGAACTGCTGTTGAATCTGAACTGAAAAGAATTGATGCTGCTAAATTATCTGGTCCTATTAAAGTTAAGCCAACTCCTGTTGCTTCTGTCCCACAACAAGTCCATGCTGCTCCTCCTGTTACACATTCTAGCGTAACAACTGACACTCCATTTGGTTCTTCTATATCTTCTGGTCTGGCGTTTGGGCAATCCGGATTTGGTCAATCTGGATTTGGTCAAAGTGGTTTTGGAAGTAATAATCAACAACTACACCAACAACAACAACAATCCACTTTCAATCTAACTTCTGGTAGCGCCACCAGTGGTTTTGGTGCGTTTGCTAATCAGAAGTCCGCGTTTGCACCCTCAGACACTTCCCCATTTGGCGCAACTAAATCTACAAAGTCTATTTTCGATGATTCTACAGCCAAACCAACAAAATCTATTTTCGATAATCCACCACCTACTTTTGGTAAATCGGGCAATTCAAGTTCTTTATTTAGCTCTATCAATCCAAACAATTCGAGTAATTCTACAGATTCTCCATTTAATTCTTTCAAATCTACTCAACCTTCTAATACATTTGGTCAATCATCTTTTGGAACTAAACCCGCTGAAACTAACGTTTTTGGTAAGTCTCCCTTTGCACCAGTTAAGCCACAACAAACATCTTCTGGATTTTTAGGGGTTAAGACTACATCTGCTGACAGTCCATTTGCCTCACTTGGCAGTAATAAATCTGCTTTATCTAATGACAGCCCATTTGCATTAATTAATAAATCTTCATCAGAACCACCTAGAGATAGTCCATTTGCAGCATTAAATAAATCATCTTCTGAACCTCATAAGACCAGTACCTTTGAACCGTTGAATAAGTTGTCTTCTGAAACTCCCAAATTCGGGTTTGGTTCTAATAACACTTCGAGCAAAACTCCCAATGCCCCCACATTTGGTTTCGTGGCCAGTAAAGCACCAGAACAAAAACTTCAAAACAGTATATTTGATTCAATTGGTAAGTCATCGTCTGAGACTCCTGCTTTTAGTTTTCTGAATACTGAAGCATCAGCAGAAAAGCCTAAAAATAGCATGTTTAGTTCGATTGGGAAATCATCTTCTGAAACACCTGCTTTTAACTTTGGTGCAGAAAAGAAGGATTATCAAATATCCCCATTTAGTTTCGTCTCAGGTAAACCGGAATTGGCTTCTGCCCAAGATACTTCCATAATTAAATCTGAAGTCGAGACGAAAAAACAAGAGACTAAGCTTTCTGATCCTGCTAAATTTTCAATCACTGATTCAAAATCATCTTCTGGAAATCCCGCATTTGAATTTAGCCAAAATGCTCCTAAGGGTGGTTTATTTGGTGTTGGTACTACTAATGAAAGTAACGTATTTGCAAATCCTAAATCTGAAGAAAAAGATGGATTCAAACCTTCATCTTCTTTTTCATTCACTGGCAATAATACGAAACTTCCATTCTCATTTGCTCATGACAGCAATACTAAGTCAGGTTTCAGTTTTAGTGGTTTTGGTGGTGCATTAGATGAGGAGAGTGACAAGATTGAAGAACTTCAAGATGACAAAGAGGATTTCGAAGATGATGAAGATGAAGAATCCACTTGTGAAGAAGATGAATTTGTTCATGAACCAACACCATCTGCTGTTCCTCCAACCATTAGAAAGCAAGAGGCTTCTGTTGAACCAACTGTTGAAGAACAAGCAATGGATGCAATTCTGGATATAACTTCTCCCCCAGAGCTGGGCGAAGAGAAAATTGCTGTTAAACCAATTCCAAACTTACAAGAAGAAAAGAAAGAAGCCCAACCGCTTTCTGATGATGAATTAGAGCAAGAAGCTAATAACCTAGAGGCTAAAGAAAAGCATGATAGTCCAACTTCTAGCTTTGGCGATGATGAAAGTTTTGAAAAGATTGATAGTCCAGATTCTAAAGTTTCTAACTGTGAAGGATTTGAAAAGGTTGAAGCCATTAAGAGCATTTCACCTCATGAGGAACAATCAAATACTATTTCTAAAGAGTCTAAAGTTGTATCCACAGATAAGCCCCAAAAACAACCAGAAACGCTTGTTGAATCATCTAGTTACGCCACTGAAGAGAATAGGATACAACCACAATCTGAAGTTCGAGATTCAACCTTTGACAACGGAGCCCAAGAGATTACTAAGTCAACTGAAGAATATGAAACTAGTGAAGTTAAAGTTGTTACCAAGTCCTCTGAGACTCAACCATTGAAATCTACGGCCATTGATACTGAAGGTTTATTGATCAGTAAATCAGCTGATGCTGAATTAAAAGAATATAAGACATCGGCAACTGGTATCGGTGAAGAATACAAAGACTTTGCTCTGGAATCATTTGAAGATGATGAAGTTTATTTAAGCAAACTGAAGGTTCCTAAAGCTGTTCCAAATTTAATTTCTTTAGGTAAGATTGAATATCCTGAATTTACTGGTGGTCCTATTGCAAACGAGATGCATAAGATTATCATTGACGTTGATGCTGAGTTCCATGTTATTTCTCAAAATTTAGTGGACACCAGAGAGTTTTTGAAAAGTCATCTGGATCAAGAATTAGCACATACAATCAAATCTTCTGTTTCATTCCCTACTTTCTGGAAACTAAATGAAGCTGGAACTATTGCTAATGGTATTAAAGAAACACAAGCCGAATATGATGGAATTGGCAGCAAGTTAGATTCCAATTTAAAAGATTCTGAAGAAATTTTGGAGAAATTATCTTCACAGTTTAAGAAGCTTTATGAATTTAGAACTCAGTTAAATCTGATAGACTCTAAAGAGAAAACCAAATCAGCGATTCAAGATAAAGAACTATCATTTGATCAAATTCAAGCTCGTAATGGGTTAAGACGCTCATTAGAAAACTTAAAGAGTATAGAGAAAGATTTACAAGCGAAGTTGCTATTATTGAACAGTACTGTTCAACCATCTGAACTACTGGACAATCCTCGTAAGTTTGATGTTGTTATAACTAATCTGAACCTCAAGATGAGAACTGAACTAGACAATCTCAAGAAGTTACAGGCTGAAATCTCTGACATTAGGGGAAATGAAAAAGCTCTTGTTTCGGCTGGGAAAGTGGATATTGGTTTGAAGTTTGATAAAGCTTCTGAAGCTGTTAGAATCACATCGATGGCCTCCTCCATTGCGACCAAGAAGGTCTTGAGCCAATCCCTCAGAGGCAGGGTGTTTGTACCATCTCAGTTCTCCTCTTAGCCGCTTGCGCTTTAAATGTGTACCTGTGTAACTGTGTAATTGTTTTCTCTAATCTATTTAAATGTGTATTTTATTCCATTCCATTCCACTCGTAGAGTTTGGTAGAAGAAAATCCGTGCGGCGCGAGTGTTTATCACCTTTTATTTCATTATCAGCTTTTCATTGATCAGGAACCAGGAATGGATCAGGCTACTTTCCACAAATACCTCCCTCTGCACTACTCTTCAACTTCCAATTTCCCCAATGTCTGAAGTCGCTAAAGAAGAGGTTAAGGACCCTTCAGAGCAGGTACCGATACTAGATGATACGATTCTACCGTGCCAGCGCATTCAACCTCCGCAACCTGAAAAGACTCCAGAGGAAGAACAGGAGGAACAGACTCAGAGGTTATCCAATGCCCTTGCCAGTCTACCACAAAACGGTCGTCGTTCCAAGGCTTTCCGGAGAGAGCCCTCAAACCCCCTACTGAAAGCAAGTACTAGGAGACCTCCAATCCGGAAACCTCCAAGTCCAAGAGTCCTAAGTGGGCCAGCAAATAGCAGCAACATCAACGATTCACCAAATCCAGTTGATCAAAGACGCTTTAGTATTGCTCAATTTTCAAAGAGGTCTCTTGCCCCTGCTAGAATGTCCAAAAGTGGTACGATTAACAACCACAATTTGCCAAAGTTGGAACAAACCACCGCTGCTGATAAATTTGTGATTCACGATCCTGTCCAATTCACTGTTAAGTTACATGATAAGAATAATTGCGCAGATGAGGTGATATTGGATCCTTCTCTGGTTCCAGGTGCCAATTACGGTGATGTTGCAGAAGTTGAATCTTTGGAAGGTTCTTCAAAGAAATTCTTCTTTGTTTTCAAGAGGCCTATGATAATAAGGAATCAGGCTAATACAAATACCCCTTTAAGTTTGAATAACATCAATTCTGTGTTACCGCAAGGAAATCAAATATCTATAATATCAAGTGTTTCAACTTTGCTGGAGTTGAAACCCAGAAGTCCAGTTTTGGTTAGATTGAAAAAAAGGGAATTAGTTGAAGCTGATGTCATTGAGATTTACATTAAAGATCTTCATCTTTCAAGAGGTGACATGTGGAATATGACAGGGTTTTTGCAAAAGATGTGTTTGCATAGATCTAGAAGGGTTACATTCATCAATGGAAAAATTAAAGGTTTTGTTAACAAAATTTATAGAAATGGTAAGAAGGTGTTTTCAGGTTACGTTGGTAAATCAACTAAGATTGTTTATAGATCAGAATCTGCTAGATTTATTGTATTTATTCAAATTTCGGCTGAAATGTGGCATTTTGATGGAGGTGGTGAACAGATGTTCAATAAGTTTATAAATTCTTTATTGCCAGAAATCTTCAGAAGATGGAAAGAAATGGGTACTAATCATTTGATTACCATTGTTTTGTTCACAAGCGTTAACTTTTCTGAAGAGAACATTGATAAATATAAAGCGGGTGAAAAGCCTTCTGACAGAAAAGATTATTATAGAGTTGTTGTCGATCAAGTTAGTATTTTATTATGGAGTGAAATTATGGCTACTCTAAGATTAGAATTTGCTAATTTTAAGAAGGATGTTCTTTTCCCTGAAATGATTCGAAGAAACACCGAAAATCCTTATGAATCTTATTTAAATGTTGAATTTCTACCTTCTGTGAAAGGTAACTTATTTGAGGCTATCAATCTAGGAATGAGTTTAGTTAGTGATGATTTCTCTGACCCAGATTTACGTCATACCACAAACCATTTTCTTATTATTTCTCCTGGTACTGGTTTGTTTGATGTTGATTATAATCTGTTAGTTCAAACAAGTAAATTGATGTCCACAATTGACTCCACAATTGATCTTTTATGTTTAAGTCCTCCTCCATTACATGTTGTTCCTTTAGTTAGATATACTGACGAAAGAAATAGACTTAAACATTGTATCCCAAGTTGGATGGATATCTCCTTCTGGAGTGATATGTCCCAGTCTGTTCAACAATGGCTTCCAAGGTGTAAAATTTATGAATTACAAATGATGGGTATTATGGAAAATGAACTGAACTCAGTTAATGTGAATAATTTAAATATAGCCAAAGGTTATGATGTTCGTGATGCTATGGATCGTTATGATAATGAAGTGTTTTCTAATAAAAATTCTTTTAAAGATGTTCTTGATCTTCCAAAGGCAAGACGTTATTCCCCATTTTCTAATTCCAGATTGAAAGCAGCTAAAATTACCCCTGCACAAACGCCAACACCTACCTCTTCCCAGATTCCTGAGCTTCCTGCTGCTTCTAGCCAAGCAATTAAATCTGTATCTCCTTCTCCTCAAACCCATAAGTCAACACCAATTCCAATTCTTAAATCTTCACAAATGCATAAAACTATAGCAACTCCAGCCCATAAAGGTACTCCAATTCCAACCCAGAGGCCTACACCAACACATAAAGCTACAACAAATCCTGTCTTTAAATCTACTCGTACTTTAACTCATAAGCCTGTAAATCCTCCTACTCCAACACCTAGACCTATTCCCAAACATAAATCTAAGTCCCAATCTGAGTATAAACACAAGCATATTAAAGACCTGAAACCAACACCTATTCAGCCTCCAAAAGCTACTGAGTCTAAAGTGGCCCAATCTCAGTCGAAACCAATAGCGATACCAATGCCCATACAGGCTCCTAAGCCTGCTCCAACGCAAGCAACGGCACCTAAAGTTACTACCGATCCCACCCCTGAGCTATTTCCAAAACCTTTAATGGTTCCTAAAAGATCATTGCCTAGTTTGAGTAGAATAACAAGAAAAAATGGACTGGCTCTTGTTTCAAAGGAGCCTGTTGTTTCTGAAATCACAAAAATTGATACCAATGCTGATCTTCGTGTTTTTAAGTCTGATACAAGTGCTATTTCATCGATGTTTGATATCATTCATAAGGATAAGTTAGAAGCCGAACTAGCAGAACAAGAAGCGCTTGCCGCTACTGAAGCAGAACAAGAAACCCTGGCTGCGGGAATAAACAGCCCAAGTCCAACGTATCCAATACCTGGATTGGTGAGTCCCAAACCCTCCATTTTGAATATGGTTAAAAGAATGATTTCCACTCCAAGACTCGGTGCTATATCCTCTGATACTGGTGCCACTACAGTTGTCTCCTCCAGTGAAATTAGAGAAATACTGAATGGTAATTTGCCTAATCCAGTTGAATCTGATATTACTTCTGATTTCAATCTTGATGATTCTAGATCCGAGCCTTCACATGTGCCTCCTCCTACTATTGCTATCGCTAATCCATCTTCTAAAAGGCAAGGATCGGGTGTTGGTTCTATTACATCGTTATTTAAAGAAAGAGATAAAGAAAGGGGTTCAACTGTTTCAATGGCTACAAACTCAAATTCCACATCGGTATCTGGAACATTAAGTAAAATAAGTAATACTATTTCAAAAAAGTTTAAAAAATCAAATGATGAAACAAATTTAATTGACCTTTATTGGACTCATGTTAAAAATCCATCAAATGCAATCACAGAGGAATTAAAAGGTATGGTTAGTTATGGTCGTTGGCAATTTGTTTTTCCAAAAGATGTTAGACGTGCCACTGTTAAATGGACTTCACTTACATCGCCTGCTGCATTACCAGTTACAACGTCAGTTTTTCCACTTCCTCAAGATTTCAATAAATATTTCACCTTTAGAGATTATGGTGTCATTTGGAATCAATCTGAAGTTGACATGAGTTATACACTTGGTTTATTAATGCGTAATATGATTTCTCTGAGATTATCACTTGGTTTCCAGATTTGTGTCGGCAGCCGTGTAATTGCGACTGAAAATCAAAGAACTGAAGGTGATTCTAGCAGACTTATTTTGTCATCTGAAGACATTAGTCCTGGTTCAAGGTTGTTTTTAAGTTTAGGCCATGAAATACATAGAATTGTTTATGAGTATAGTGCTACAATTAAAGTTCAAGTTTGGAGTAGAAATAGCATGTCTGATACTATAATTCCGACTGCTAAGGCCAAGGACTATACCGAATTTATCAGAACCAGATATGCTGAAGAGTATTCCCCTGTTACAATTAAAGGTTCACAAGCTGATGTGAGAAACAATTATAACTGGAATCAATTGGATCAGGTTATTGCTGGTTATGATGAAGGTATTGAAACTCATAAGAAGAGCCATAGGATGAAGTTTGTGATTCTACCAACTAAAATTCACGCAAATTCTTTTAATATGTCCAATGAACAATTAACTCCAGAAGAAATTAGATTAGAAGGTATTAGATCACTTATTTCGACTATGTTTAAATCAAGATATCAATCGTCTGATGAAAATAAAAATTCAAGAATAGAGCCTGAAATTAATTTCTATACGGGTAACTTATTCGAATTTTTGAAAGCTGCATCCACTGAATTTTTGGTTGAAAACAAGCATGTTAGTTTGTTTGTTGAAACTAAATTTGATAAGTCCATCTCCTTTAATAAATTAGCATCTGCTATCCAAGGTGAAAATGGTATCCCAATCGCAGACAGAAAATGGCATATTAGAACACATCCTCATTGTTTTGTTGGAATGGATTTAGTTTCATGGTTAGTCGTCAATTTTTCGGATATCCAAGATAGATCAGTTGCAGTTGCTTATGGTAATCATTTGATGGAACAAGGTGTGTTTTATCATGTTGAGTCCAAGCATAAATTCTTAGATGGACATTATTTCTATGGAATTAATAAATCTTATCAATTAGATTCGAGTAAGAAAACTTCATTAAAATCACCAGTTGATAAAACAACTAATGAGAAATTAGATTCACCAACAACTACAACGTCGGGGGGTTTAAGTCCAAAGAAATCTGCTGAAGATGGCTCGAGACAAAGATCAGCATCAACAGCTGTATCATTAAAAAACACATTATTGGGGGCAATCACATCATCGCCACCAGCCTCAACCACTAATGAAGATAGGGATAGTAATTCAATAAATCATTCTACTTTAGATTCCAATTTTGATGAAAGAAGAAAGGTTACATTAAGTAGAAAGATTTCAGTTGATTTAGATAAAGATAAAGAATCATGGAGACCAGAGTTAGCCACTGTTCATTATGATATCGTTCATAATCCTGAGCATTGTTTTCATATTCGACTAGAATGGCTGAACGCAACGACCAAATTAGTTGAAGATGCAGTTGATTCATGGGCTAAACATTGTACAAGATATGGGTTAACTTTAGTTGAAATTCCATGGGAAGAACTGTGTACGTTACCAATTCGTAATCCATTACATTCAACAATTGACATAACACTAGCTGTTGATCCATGGAAAGATAGAGAGTTTTGTTCAATTACATCAGATTTATCAAGCAAGTATTTTTACCATCTTTATTTACTAGACAAGTCTGATTTTTTGTTGGATAACAGAACGGCCAATTATTTTAGTGATAATAAATTTGATGTTTCTTATAGTTGGGGAAAACCAAGTTTCAAATACGCCCAATTTATTCATATTACAGGGGCGTATATAGCTGAACTGAGAGAAAATGGTGAGTTTTTCTTAGCTCCAAATAATGCTCATATTGCAAGGGTTAATTTACAAATTGGTCAATCGCAATTAGGTGGTGGCATTCATCAAAAACAAAAGCATTCAGTTTATTTAGATTCTCAAAGTGTTATGCTTGATTTCAGAAATAAATGTAAGGATGAGAGAATATTACGTGAATTGTTCAGAGAAGCTAAGAAGAAGTTGGAAACTTCTAAAGATATGAATGCTGTTATTTTTGAATCTGTTCAATAATGAGTTTACTTTTTTTTTACATAAATTTTTTTTATAATTATTTTCTACGAGTACGATACGATATTTTTCTTTCCTTTTTCTTTAATTAAAAGCTTGAACCTTTCATTTTATTAAAAAGCAATAACGAATATTATGTATATAGTAATATTAATAGTACTTATTTGGCAATTCTTTCACCAATCTTAAAAACATCACCTAAAACACCAGCAGCAGTGACATCAGCACCGGCACCAGCACCTTGAATAATGATAGGATTTTGATATCTTTCAGTCTTAATAGAAATAACATTATCGGACCCTTTCAAAGCAGCAAAAGGATGAGAATAATCATACTTGGCGATTTCAACAGAAACTAGATTATTAGGAATATCGACCTTACCGATAAATCTCAAAACTTTACCTTCTTTAGCAGCATCATTCTTCAATTTCAAAACGTCGTTATCGAATTCGGGTAATCTTGATAAATATTCATCACCGGATTTAACAGATTCTAATTCCTTTGGAATCAAAGATTGGACAGGAAAAGAAGTTGGTGATTCAACTTTCAAGCCTGAGATTCTAGCTAAAATGGTAACTTTTCTAGCAACGTCCAAACCATTCAAATCGTCTCTTGGATCAGGTTCGGTGTAACCTAAAGATTTAGCAACTTTAACGACATCAGAGAACTTAGTATCATTAGGTTGTATAGTCGAGTATTCATTGAAGATGTATGATAAAGTACCTGAGAAAATACCTTCGATTTTTTCGACCTTATCACCAGTCTTGATTAGTTCTTTCAATGGAGAAATTAATGGTAATCCAGCACCAACTGAGGCTTCATGGAAGATCAAACCATTTCCTGGTTTACCAGCAACGTCAAAAATAGCATTGTAAGTTTTCAAATCACTAGAGAAAGCTTTTTTGTTAGGAGTTGCGATAGAAATACCATTTTTTAAGATATTAGAGTAGTTGGAAGAAATAAATTCATTGGAGGTGTTATCGACGACGATTGAAGGTAATGGAGATTTCTTCAAATAAGTGACGATGTCATCAACGGAGTAACCTTTGTTAGTAGAATTGGCTAAATCAGTTTCATATGAAGATAAATCAATTGGAGAGTAGTCGGTGGAAACTAAGGCTTTTTTGGAAGTTGTTAATAAAACCACATTGTAGTTGATTTCGGAAGATTTTATGTTTTTCAATTGTTTGATGAATGCGGAACCGACGACACCGGAACCAATGATTGCAATATTGACACCTGGCATTGTATGATTTTTCTTTGATTGTGTTGGATAGCAATTCAAAAGCAGGGCTATGGTTGAGGTTGTCGTCGAAATTTGACTCTTGGTCTGACTCAGTTTTAAGCGAGCGAAATTCTTTGAACTGTGGCTATAAATGAAAATGAACTATGAAAATGAAATTCAATGAAAATGAAAGTGAAAACGTAAAACGTAAACATGAAAAGCGGATAAATACAAATAAATACAAATTATATATAGTTAATAAAGATTCTTCTCTTGATCAGACATTTCGAAATTCCACCAATTAGTCAAACAATTCTGATCTCTTAAGTGCTCATATGTAAAATCAGCAACTCGACATCCATGAGACTTCTTTGAATTAGGGCAAAGAGTATAAGGATGATGTTTGTAACCGATATCTCTAAACCAGTGGATCTTGGATTTATCTTCGAATAAACCCACACCAACTGAATGAACAGGAGCATCACCCCATCTTTCATAATAAAAGCCACCTGTTCGGTCCAAGTAATTGACCCAGTCAGAGTATGGTTTTGCTCTGTAGAAGTCCATATTTGCAATTTCGAAATTGGACCAGAAATGGCATGTAGAGTAACCATTTGCTCCTTGTGTCTTTTTGGGGTTTTGCAAGTTTTCAGTCAACCAATTGATTGCAGCATTTGGATGTAAATAATCCGGATGTTTTTGTAAGAAGTTAATGCTTTCAGGCCATAAAGTCTTAACTGATTGTTCAGCATCGTATAAAGAGATGACAAATCCATAAGTTTTATCGTTATCTTCCATGAATTTAAAAACATCATAATCAATATCGCAGAAATAATCAGTATCTGGTTCAAATCTCCAATAATATTTAAATTGTCTCATTCTTGGATGATTATAAAAATTCATACTATAGAAACGGCACATGTTATGATAGGAAACTTTTTTAGCATAACCAACACCTTCTTTATCTAATTGTTTCATTTGATTAGCTTGCTTTTCTGTATCTATGAATGAAGGTTGGTCCCAAATGTCACTATCTATTTTTTCGAAATAGCATTCACCTGAAGTTTCTTTTTTAATTGCTTCTTTGAAACGGTCATTAAACTTTCCATCATTTAGAAAAACATAAGGATAATGGAATTTTTTATTGAATTTATCTTCAATTTGTTTAATAGTGGATAAAACGGTTTTTAATTCCCGATTTCTAACTAACACCATCAAAGTGGCATTGGCCCTTTCGTAGTTGCTTGGGTCAGTTGGAGCAGGTACCAAATTATCAACTTTTGGCTTATCTATTTGAAGCTTGATGATGTCTTGTAATTGTTTATAGTTTGATTGGACGATGGCATCTCTTGATTTATCTGAGGTGAGTTTAAAGGACAGCTTGTTCACCAGTTCTGAGTCCTGTGTGATGTCCATGTCTACGGAAGAGGACGGATTATTAATGTTGTTAGAGGCCTTTATTTGATCAATTTTGGATTTGGTGTACTGTAAAGACCCTTTTATGTGAGTGTCGACCTTGTGGAAGTCCAGGTAGTTGGTGGATATGATTATTAGCAAAGAGAGAGTGACAGAGAGGATACCGAACCTGAGGAGTCGTTTAGGGACGGTCATTGTCACTGGTGTAGGTTGGAAATATGGTAAATAGGGTAAATACAGAAAAAAGACACCATCCCCAAACGACAACTGAAAAATACGTGTTGGGTCTGATGATCCACTTACAATTGCCAGAAAAGAACAGGGCTTGAAGTTTATTCATAGGCTTAGGGAAGATTCCCGTTTGGGCGCTATATGCGCTCGGATATGACCAAAGTTCAGTCGCCGGTTTGACTAATCTCTCGAGGCCGTCTGGGCACCCATGGCATACATCAACCCATTTCCGTCTGCTCAAGCCAGCTCACCACCTAAATGCTCCCGCTCAATTCTTTCTTAAGAGCTGCTAAGATTAGGTTTTCCAAAAACCTTCTTCACCTGGAGAAGGTCACCATTGTCTCAGGAAACCAGAGCTGTGACTTGGACTCAGTGGTTTCAGCTATTTCTTATTCCTACTTGCACTCCATCAACAACGAAGAGCTGATATTACCATTGTTAAACATCCCAAAAGAAGACCTGATCTTAAGAAAAGATATCGAGTTTGTTATAAGCTCAACTAATATCAACTCCAATGATTTACTGTATTTAAACGATATATCTGATTCAGGTTTATTATCAAACGAGAACATAAAAATTCAATTGGTGTTAGTGGATCATAATGATGTTCAAGGTGATTTAATTAAGAACCATCTAATTACGAAAACAAACTGTGAAATTGTGAGTATCATCGACCATCATGATGATGAGCTGAAATCTTTGAATGCAACACCAAGAATAATCGAGAAATCAGGATCTTGTAATACTTTGGTGTTAACTCATTTCCAAAATCAATTAATCAACTTCAAAGATGATATATCATTATTAAAGTTTTTTATCTCTCCAATTCTAATAGATACTTCGAATTTACAGTTCAGAGTGGAACCAAAGGATAAATCCATTTATAATTATTTATCTGGCCTAAACACAAAGTTCCTCAGCTCAACTGGTCCTTTTTATGATCAAATTAAAATTGAAAAAAATAATATCGAAGATTTGAGCTTAAGAGATATATTAAGAAAGGATTATAAGGAATTTAAATTCGGGAATTTTAATGTCGGTATTAGTTCGGTGGTTAAACCTTTGGATTATCTATATAAGTTTCAATACTTATCGTCTGACTTGAACAATTGGAAATTAGAAAGATCCTTAGATTTAGTTGTTATTATGACGTCCTTTGAGGTGAATGGGAAGTTCAAAAGGCAGTTGGCTTTTTACGGTAATGATCAATTAACTAATTCTGTTTTAACGCTTATTACGGATGATTTACAATTATCACAACTAGAGAGTAGCATTAAAAATTTATTGACGTTTACTCAGGAAAATATAAAAGCATCAAGAAAGCAAGTTGCTCCATTATTGAAGCTGCACATTGAAACTCTATAAACATATATAAATACGTATCTTTTATAAATTTTTAGATAAATATGAAACTTTCCAAGTATTATTAAATTCTCTTTGTGTCTTGGGCAAAGTTCCATTAATATTTTGTAAACTTGTTTTCAAATCTAGATAAATCAAATCATCAACTTCTAACAACTCATAATGTAACTCTTCATTATTTAACGTTTCTTTAATCTTATCCTGCTCATCTTGATAAAAAATCTTTAAGGAATCCTCTAATGTTACCCCTTCATTCATACTAACTTTCAATCCAAAATTAAAGCACCATATATACAACTTTTCATTAGTTGCAAGGTTCTTAATCAAATGGAACCTAACTGCGTTAGAACTAATACTATCAATCAAAACATAATAAACAAACAAATAAGGCTTGAACACATCTTCATTCAACCTAAGATTCCATTTAAACATCCGTTCATTATTGTTAATGTTATCCAATGCACCTAACTTCAACCCACATTTTTCACAACACAATGATTCACCAAAACCATTAAACTCGCATGTATTCAAAACAATATAATAGGAGCCAACAATCAAATTTCTCTTTGTAGGTCTAAACGAATTGTACCTATTTGAAATACTATTACCATCACCAGCGGCAGGCTTATGACAATGCCAGAAGTCCATCAACTCAGACCATGTTTCCGAAGGCATCGAGTTTATCTTACCAACTTCATCCAAATTGATTAAATCATTGCCACAGTTAATACAGCTTAACCTTCCTTTACAGGTGCTTAATTCTTTCGATGTCCATTTATAATTATCTATCGATGTTAAAAATTCGATATCTTGATTCCGTGGTCTGGTATTTTGGAATTTACACTGTAACCGTATATTAATGCTTCCATCGTGGGAAACTAATAATGGAATTAAGCTTTGTTGTTGGAGTTGTGCTTGTTCAGGTAATTGAATTTTCAAATGATCGTTGATTAATATCATTTCGCCATTGTTTGTGATTATAGCTTTGTGGACTTCTGATATTGGAAGTGCTATACAGACTGATATTAAATTGAGTCTGGGAAGATATTCTGAGACATATAATGGATTCGTTGTCATGCTCAATTTGTCTAGTTCAACAATAAGTTCACTAACTACTAACAAATTAGGCCTCAAAAAAAAAGTGAAATAAGTTAGTCTGAATAAAGTTGATCCAAGACCTGTGTCAAGTCCTCTAACTTCTGTTGTAGTTTCATACAACTCTACATCCAATTATGCTCTCGGCAAGATCAATCACTTCAAAAAGACTCTACTCTCATGTTCCTTTGATAATCCAAGGAAAGCAAATCACAAGCGATCCAACGTACAGCGTTTATTCACCTACGGGTGATTTCCTACACAAAACCTCGTGCTTATCAACAACAAAAGGTCAACAAATCGACGACATTTGTGAGAAATCACAAGAAGCATTCAACCAGTGGTCCAGCATCCCAAGTCTGGACAAGGTGGAAATATACGATAAAATAATTTCGAATTTCCAAAACAATCAAAATGAATTAGTCAAAGCTCATCGAGAAATTGGTGTTGCTAAATGGTTTGCTGAGTTCAATGTATTCGGTTCAATTGCTATGATGAAGCATTATAAATCTTTATTATCTACATTGTCTGAAGGTGTGATTCCAATCCAAACGAAGCATCCCGAATTATCTATGGTTGTTAAGCAACCCATTGGACCAGTGTTGAGTATCTCACCTTGGAACGCACCTGGAATTTTATCAACTAGATCGATTGCTGCCCCTTTAAGTGCTGGTTGCTCGGTGATTCATAAAAGTAGTGAATTGTCACCCTTGATTTCTTATTTGGTTGTTGAAAATTTCATTAAAAACACAGGATTGCCTGATGGCGCAGTTAATTTGATTAACATTCAACAACAAGATTCCAAGGCAGTAGTTGAAAGTTTCATTGCTAATAAGTTCATTAGAAAGATAAATTTTACTGGATCCACTAAAACTGGGTCTGAGATTGCATCAACTGCAGGGAAATACGTTAAACCGGTCTTACTTGAATTAGGTGGTAAGAATTGTACAATTATTAAATCAGATACGTCTGATTTAACTAAGGCTATAACTACTTCATTATGGTCGAGTTGGTGTCATAAAGGACAGATTTGTATGTGTACTGATCTCATTTATGTTGAAGAATCCATCTACGATGAATCAATTGAACTTGTTAGTAAGATCGCAAATGGAATGCTATCAAATGACCAAGATTTAAGTATCGAGCAAAGAGATCAACAACATATTGAAAAGGTTAATGGTCTAGTGCAAGACGCTGTTGAAAGTGGTGCGAGATTAATAGTTGGTTCATTAAATAACAATTCGCCTAAAGTTTTAACTGATATTAATGAATCAATGAGAATATATCGTGAAGAGATTTTTGGTCCTGTTGTATTAATTAAAAGGTTTAATTCCAACGATACATTAATTAAAGAGATAAATTCTCTTGAGTTTGGATTGAAATGTTCTATTTGGACTAATAATCATTTAGAATTCTACAAAATGGCTCGTGAAATTGATAGTGGATCAGTTCATTTGAATGCACCGACCGTGTTTGATGAACCTCATCTCCCGCATGGTGGGTTCAACAAGAGTGGATATGGTAAGTTTAACTCATATTGGGGTATCAAAGAATTTCAGCAAGAGAAACTAATTACTTTCAACCAATAAGAGCCTGTGTATAAAAATTGTAAGTATATAGTATTTTGGAAACTCTTGATAGAGTAAGCGCTGAGAAAAAGTTGAACCACTTTTCGTTTAACAAATCTCGATTTCTGGTGTTACCGGTCTTTTCTCATCAGACCACCAGAATCAGCCAACAACTCAATCATGTTCAAAAGATCACTCCAATTTGTCAGAAACTTTCACTCCGTGTACCACGCTGATGTTCCAATCTTGGATCCAGCTAAATTGGAAGTCAAGTTGCTATCCAAAGCTTACACCGATTACGTTCCAAAGTATGGGTTCTCTGAAAAATCAGTTTCACAAGCTGCCAAAGATTTAGACTTGAATCCAAATAATTTAAATGGTTTATTTAATTTCACCACAGCATCAAGAGATTTAACCATGGAATTGGTTCTATTCCATTTAAGATATAATAGGGCCAAATTAGTTGGTTATCAAACAGACGCAAAATTATTACCAACTGAAAGTGAAAGGATAAGGTTTTATTTGAAGAAAAGATTGTTGAACAACTCTCCAATAATTGACCAATACTCAAAAGCTTTAGGTACTATGATTTTACCAAGTAATTTTACGTCATCATTAGACGAATTACACAAATTATCAGATGACATTTCATTTTACGCAGGCGATCAATCGAATGATTTTGCATGGTATTCTAAAAGATTCTCATTGTCTGGTGTTTATATACAATCTGAATTATTCATGTTGAATGATAAATCTGAAAACTTCGAACATACTGTTGAGTTTATGAATGATAGGGTCAATGAAATTGATGGTTTGGCTTACGCCTATAATTCATTTGAAGAGTGGGCCATTTTTAATGCTCATAGTACTATTAATTTAGTTAAGAGTCAATTGGCTAGAGGTTAATTGTCCTTAGTATATTATTCTTGTGTATATATTCTACTTATTACAAAATTATTATTTATATGTTCTTTTACGAGTGTTTTCTTTGTTCTAATAAAAGATTAGAATTGGACTTTTTTATTCATCAATTATTATAGTCAGCAACTTATATTTTGTAAAAAGTAAAGAAGATATATATTAACGTTGAGAAGTTTGTTGAACTAAAGCAGCTCTGGTTGTTTCCATATCAGCTTGGGTCTCTTGAATCTTACCTTCAACTCTATCAATTTCCTTCTTAATGAATTCTATTCTCTTATCAACATTCATATTAGCTTCTGTTGAATCTTGCGGTAGTAGCACAGGCCCAACTAGTTTATATATTTTAGCATCTGGATTCAGTTTATCAAACTCTTCCTTCACTATTTTATTTTCTTGAAATTGTGTTTCTAGTTTTTGTCTGGAGATGACCAGATCAGATAGATTTGTTTGTAATTGTGAAAGTTTCTTGGAAAGTGACTCTATATCTGACATGGCTGCTTGATTGTGTTAAGTGGTAGTTCCTGTCTCTGTTCCAGGAAAGAGCTGGTGAATATTGGAATTTATCGTTGTCGTCTCTCTGCAGAATGAAAAGTTGAAAACGCGTTTACTTCAACAGCCTTTAATTTAATTTTTGGTGCTTCAGTTACCCCTATCATCCTCTGAAATATAATTATCCCTCTTAGTCTGGGAAATGCTTCCATGGTAAGAATGGGTGGTGCTCAAAGGGCCTTGCAGCTTCTGTCTAATTGGTCTAATTGCTAATTTCCCTAATTGTCTGTTTCCTGTTCCACTGAGTCAGATCCAGAACGGATGGTATTCCCTTCAAAGCGTATTGCCTTCAAAGCCAACTTACCTGAAGGGTGAAGAGAAAAATTCAAGAGATCACAATTTCAAGATATTGTTTCTTGGTTTTCTTTGGACTTATTCACCCTTATTTACAGAGAAGCAATTCACCTACATTTTCCGTTAATCTCTTTTTGGGAATTGTTCCTCTATATTGGTGACACAACCGAAAATGAATGCGTTGAAACTTATCTATTAATCTTTAAAGATATTTATCAATGAAACGACTTTTTGTCTTTCTGACAATTCTGGAAATGAGACTGGTTATTATAATTTTTTACTCGAAAACTTTCCTAATGAAAAACAATTTTAACTAACTAGGTAAGGTATATTTTCAAATCCGGGTATGAAAAGGCTTTACAAAATTTGCTTGACTATTTTTACTGCTCCCATTTCTCCAGCCGTCTCCCATACTTCGTTATTTTTGAAATATTGCTATTGGTATTTTTTGATTGGTTTGACCATTTAGTTAGAATTAACTTTTGCTGATTAGGATCAGTGGCTCGCATTTAGAATAGGACCTGAAACTCTTTTAATGATATTTCCATATTTAGTTCATTTAGAAATAATGGTGACGTGAGATGATTTTAAAGATATCATAAAAATTGTACATACTAGGAAATGAATAGAAGCATTTTACTTGATTTCTAAGCGGCACTTACTCATGATCATCACCAAGATGGATTTTGACTCAGGCTTTTCTAATCTTTCTGGAATATTCAATTCTATACTATTACTTTATTACAATTGTATCCTTCATTATCGATTGAAACTAATTTGGTTTTACCTATAATGTTGATTATTCTTACAGGGACCGCCCTTTTTACTCGTACAATTATTTCCAATTAAAGACATCGATATTAATAGTACCTGAAAATCAGTCGGATGGATAGCATCTTTAGTTATACATGCCTGTAACTTGAAAGGTTCCAAACTTGAATCAGGTTAGTTATCTGACTTTCCTAAGTAATGCAACTTGAAAATTCATTACCAGATCCATAATAAAGAAATGCATACTGGTATAATTATATCGAATAAAAAAGCAAACAATATATTACCCAATATAATCAGGAAGCTTGTTGCTATGAGCATAGTGTGGGTATATATGGATGTATATCTTTAAGATCTTTCATTACATGGGGATGCTCGAAACTATGTTAAAACTTTTTCCTGATTCTATGTCATGCCATTGTATTCGAAAACTTACCGAGATTATGGGAAAACTTCAATTTCCTCAAAATATGGTTGTTTTTGAAATAGGTGGAAAAGTAGATGGGGAAGGGCTTGACAGGTACAACTCAAGAAAATTCATAAACCTTTTCAAATTACCTTGTTTTCAGTACGTTAGAACCAGAAACAAGGTGAGCAACTTCAAGTTGGAAAAGCATTGAATAGGTCATGAATAATTCAGTTATGATTTTCTATTTCTAATACTTGTATAAGCGTAGAATTGTTTTCATGTCTTAATCTACGGTCTAAAACTTATGGGTACACTAAAGTCTAGCACTTGAGTGAGCCCGAGGCCAAAAGCTCACGAGAACTTACAAGGCAAATCGCTTGGAAGTTTGAAGTTGATCCTCAACAGTTAACACCACGTAGATACAGTCGTTCAAACATATATCTAGAAATAAACAATGGTATGTATCTCTTCCGTTTATTCTAATGGAGTAGCAGGTCTGAAATACTAACTTCACATTTCCACATTTCAAACAGTTAAGGCCATTTCAAGAATTTTCAACCCCAAGACATATCTTACAAGATAACCAATTCGATAACAACGAGCAAAACGTCTTACAGGAACAAGAACCAATCATTCCTTATATCAAAATTGATCATCATTTGGAAACTGAATCAGATTATTTTGTGGCCATTCCTCAAGTCCTAGATCTAGTTGCACAATCATTGATTTCTTTAGGTGGCGATGATGTTAAGCATTTATCAACTATTTCTGTTTCATTCCCAACATTAGAAGATATTGATCAAGAAGATGAATATGATGATGATGAACAACTATATAAGAGCTCCTCTGGTCATTTTATAGCCAAAAAAGATGAAAAGCAAATTAAATTATATCAAATTCTAAACAACGATGGCAAAAAAATCAATTTCCTTACAATACCTAATTTCCAAAACAAGTTAATATATAATTTGCTTTCTAATAAAATTTTCAGTGATTTTAATATCTCTTATTTAATTGGTTTAGGTACAAGTGAATTGAATAGTGGTGAAACTATCAATCTTTTACCTTCGTCCAAAGCAACTTTAGATAGAATTATTACAGAAACCCCGATTCTCTCAAATGTTCCTTTAATCAAGCCACCTCATATTTTAACTGGGTCTATAGGTTCTATTGTTGCAGGTTCTGTCTTTCAAAACGTCGGCACCTTAGTTATAGTTGTGGCAGCTGAAGGTGCCTTCCATCTAGATTTAGAAAGATATAATTACGATGCGTTACAAGATCTGGTTGTTGTGTTAGATGAGTACTTAAATTTAAGTAGTGGTAAGAAGTCTTTTGTTAAATCTGTTGAAAACAAGCTAAAATACAAAAGGGCAGGAAGTGGTGATTCTTCTCTTTACCTATAGTTGTGTATCTTGTATAAAAGACTGCTGATGTAAGCGCTTATGTCAGCGGTATACCCTCAGCGCAAATTTTTTGTGCAAAAAAAAATTTTGAAAATTTGTGTACTTCAATATAGAAACCCTTTGATAAAGAGATTTAAGTTTATAACTACATCATTCCCGTCCAGTTCTATTTCCACAACATAAAAAAGAAATGGCAGGTATTGATTTCCTATTATTTGAAGAACCAACTGGTTACGCTATTTTCAAAGTTAAGCTTCAACAAGATGAAGTTGGTTCAAGATTGAAAGAAGTTCAAGAAGCTTGTAATGACCTTGCTACATTTTCTAAATTGACTGAATTGGTCTCCTTTGCTCCTTTCAAAGGTGCTGCTCAAGCTTTAGAAAATGCAAATGAAATCAGTGAAGGTTTAGTTTCTGATTACTTGAAATCTGTCTTAGAATTGGCTATTCCAAAAGGTTCATCTAAAAATCAAATTAATTTAGGTATTTCCGATAAAGCTTTAGGTCCTTCAATCAAAGAAGTTTTTCCTTACATAGATTGCCATTCTAACGAGGTTGTTCAAGATTTATTAAGAGGTATCAGAGTTTTTGGTTCCAAATTATTAAAAGAATTACAAGAAGGTGATTTAGAAAGAGCACAATTAGGTTTAGGTCATGCTTACTCAAGAGCTAAAGTTAAGTTTTCTGTTCAAAAGAATGATAACCATATCATCCAAGCTATTGCACTATTAGATCAATTAGATAAGGATATCAACACATACTCAATGAGAGTTAAGGAATGGTACGGATGGCATTTCCCAGAATTAGCTAAGATTGTTCCAGATAACTACGCTTTTGCTAAATTAGTCTTATTCATTAAAGATAAAGCCTCCTTGACTGAAGAAAGTTTACATGATGTTGCAGCTTTACTTAATGATGATGCTGGTGTTGCACAACGTGTTATTGATGCTGCTAGAATTTCCATGGGTCAGGATATTTCTGAACAAGATATGGATAATGTTTTAACTTTTGCCAAGAGAACCGTTTCAATTTCTGATTACCGTAAGAGTTTGTATAAATATTTAACTGATAAGATGCATACTGTTGCTCCAAATTTGACAGAACTAATTGGTGAAGTTGTTGGTGCTAGATTAATTTCTCATGCTGGTTCTTTAACCAACTTGTCCAAACAAGCTGCTTCTACTGTTCAAATATTGGGTGCTGAAAAGGCATTGTTCAGAGCCTTGAAGACTAAAGGTAACACTCCAAAGTATGGTTTGATTTACCATTCTTCATTTATTGGTAAGGCTGCTGCTAAAAATAAGGGTAGAATTTCAAGATACTTAGCTAACAAATGTTCTATTGCTTCAAGAATTGATAACTACTCTGACGAACCAAATAACGTTTTTGGTCAAATATTGAAAAAACAAGTTGAAGAAAGGTTAGAATTTTACGATACTGGTAAATCACCAATGAAAAACTCAGATGCTATTAAGGAAGCTTTAGCATTAGGTGGTCTTAAAGGTGATGATTTAATTGGATCAATCCCAGCTAAGGAAAGTAAGAAGGAAAAGAAGGAAAAGAAGGAAAAGAAGGAAGATAAGAAAGAAAAGAAAGAAAAGAAAGAAAAGAAAGATAAGAAGGAAAAGAAAGAAAAGAAGAGAAAAGCTGAAGATGACAGTGAGGACAAGAAAGATAAGAAGAAGAAGAAGAAGTCTAAGAAATGATCTAAAGATAATTAAAGATATCATCATAATTTTTTTAATGTACTCTTTTTTATTTTTTGCTGGACAGATAGAACCAACCCGTCCTAATTTTTGTTACATTCTTTCATTATTTTTTTTGTACTATTTTGCCTGTTGCGCTATTATAAATAAACAAACTCTTTGCGTTTTAGAATATTTCTCTTCTGTCGCCTTTTAGGTTGCAGTAATTCTTAAATGGGTTAATCTTGAAGTTAAAACGTCGATCGATGCGTCTATTTTCCGAATACAATCACAAAGAAAAGTTCGAAAGTGAGTGCTTACGTGATTCTCACATGACTTTCTCGTGGTTTATTGTTATTTTATTGGCCCTTTGCTAGCACAAATATTCTGATATAGCAATTCTTGTTTTGGTACTTTTATGAACGCTTTTCAAAATTTAAGTTCTCAAGGCTGTGCTGATATTCCAGTTATAATTGTGAGGCAAAAGGATTTCGGTTGAAAACAATTCAGTAAGTCCTTCCAGATAAATAAATATCTTCAGTCTTTAATAGAAGCAAAAGTAAAGTTTATGAATTAAATGTATAAAGTCCATCTCTTAATACTGAATTATATATTGTGCACGTGTATATATACCCTATATATTTATGTTTGTTCCTTTCAAAGCAGAGTCTACTCTACTCATTCTGGAACTTTTATCAAAATAAGCATAATATACTGGAAATATTCGTTGGATTATGATCTAGTCAAAGTTTTAGTTGCATAATTAATTTGAGGGTAAAAATATGTATTATTCTTGGTGGAACACTATACCAATTATAAACTCAGCAAAACATTTGCAAATATTTTAGGAAAACGATATTCAAAAGATTTTTTTTCTTAGAAGGAACAATTGACTACTTCCTCCCTATCATTTTAAAACCCAAAGGTTTTAAAACATAAAGCTTTCCATAAAATTGATCTGAAAAACATCAAATCAACATTTTTCTTCCACACATATCACCTCAACCACAAAAATAATATTAACCACAACAACTCTTTTTAGATTTAAATTCACAAGGTAGACTAAA
This sequence comes from Ambrosiozyma philentoma, assembly GCA_003707675.3. Classification (NCBI taxonomy): domain Eukaryota; kingdom Fungi; phylum Ascomycota; class Pichiomycetes; order Pichiales; family Pichiaceae; genus Ambrosiozyma; species Ambrosiozyma philentoma. The sequence continues at coordinate 253,908 of PPKZ03000005.1, forward strand.
TGTCCCAATATTAGGCAGTAAATAAATCAAAATTCCAATAAAATAGTTTGAAAATTAGCAAATGCTTAAATGTCAATTAGCATAAATAGCGAACTTAGTGCAAAAATGGTCCCTTGGCCCAGTTGGTTAAGGCATCGTGCTAATAACGCGGGGATCAGCAGTTCGATCCTGCTAGGGACCAATTATTTTTTACATTCCATTCACAAAAATGAGTTTTGGAATGTATGTAATGTCATATGAAACCACAATTCTGCACAAGTTAACGAATATTAAGATTTCAAACATATTATAAAAAAGAATAAGAGAGTATCTATTATCTGAATATATAAAAAAGATAAGTTAAATAAGAGAAAAAGAGAATGAATACCAGAAACAATTTATAGAGAGACGAAAGAAGAGACACAAAGAAAGATGAAAGGATAAGAAGTGGGTATGATCAATAATGGTAGAAAGTAAAGAAATAATGACGATAATAACAATAAAAAAACACAACCTTTATATATTCCGAGATAAGTAGCCCAACAATCCAACAAAATCATATACCAGCAGAAATAAGAGAGAGAGAGAGGAAACAACAGTAACGAGATGCAAATCTAAATAATTTTTTTTGACTTTAAAATTGGTTTAAGAAAGGGCTCAATCTCCAATATTTGCAGTTTCGATATACAAAACTGGAATCGATGACAATAGTATGGCCGTATAACAATAAACAACATTAACATCATCCGCAGAAAATAATAATCAGAAACAATAAGGTAAACACTTATGCAATAAATAGATGATAACGATTGCCAAAATAAACAAAAAAGTATATCCAGCTTCCAAAAAAATAATGACCAAATAAACAACACAAAGCAAAAGCAAAAACAAAAAAAAAGCGAGAGACCAAGTAACTAACCAAAAATAAAAACAACAAAACGAAGAGATAATATGTAACGACCCTCTAGGATATTAGTATAATAAACAGTTGACACATTAAAGTATCAAAACAACAATAAAAGAACAATAAAAAATGGCGTTGAAGCAAAGAAATAAGTAGTAACAAATGATTAAATTCAAGAATTATAAATCAGACTCGAAGACATCATCGTAGTCGTCGTGTGAGTTTGCTGCAGCATGACTACCATTTGCAGAAGATGAATCATTTTCCACTATGACGTTAATAACTTCAACTGGGTTTGAGGTAACCTCTTGTTCAGGTTTCAGGCCAGCTTTAGCTTGCTGATAAGAGCTAGCAAATAAATCTTGATTCCACATAAATCCTTGAGATTGAGTTAAATTGATTGAAAATGAAGGGATTCTAGCAGGTTGTGCATTTTCACCAGAATAAGAAGACAAACAAGATGAATTTGCGGAAGAAGATAAAGAGGAGTAATATTGATAAGATGCCATTTCATAAGTTTGAAAATCATCGTTTTCCAACATGGCTTTCGATAAGAATGACTTACGTCTGGCCAAAGGAGAGTTTGAAGAGACAAAGCTAGATCTGCGTCTATGATGGTGATTTGGTGACATTGTAGAAGAATTAGAAGAGATACTTGAACTTGAGCAAGAAGAGGAGCCAGAAGCAGACATTTTGATGGTTTTATGTAGACCTATTGAGGAACTTCTTTTAGAAGAGAAAGTAGAGGGAGCTAGCGGAGAAGTAGAGGCCCTCTGGGATGAATGGGGAGATGACTTTGAGATGGAATAGTTGTGTTTAAATATGATGGGAGATGAAGACATCGAGCGGGAGACTAAGTGTGACCTGTGGCAGGACGGATACGAAAGTGGATTGGACAAGACAAATAAGGGGGTAGCAGTAGCAGTATGACTCAGAGAGAGATACTTGGGATGTAGGGGTGTATCGAAGTGGAAATGGTAGAGAAAGAGAGAGTAGACTGGGAAGTGTGAAACAGAAACAACCAGAGTAAGGTGTATATAGTAATCACCCTAATCACAGCTCTAATCTTGTATTAGCACGACCCCACAGTAAGTGAGTCACTTCCGGTACCTTTCGTCACTTTGTTGGATTACAACTTTCACTGCCCTTTGCTTGAGCTGATACCGTTACATCCAGACCAATCAAGACTGGCGCCGGATTCGATCACTTCCTGGTACGAGGAACAAAGGAGCGGTTCGTGCAAGTGGTGGAACAGCAGGGCCAGGCCGATTTCGGTCGGGATCCTGTACTACAGATAGACACGTACCATAGTCCGCTCATGGCTCATGGCTCAAACGGAACAACGTGTAAATACAAAGGCCTTGAACTCCAAATCTTCCCCAAAGCCTTTAGGAGCCTTTGGGCTTTGACTTGATCCAGCTTAATTGTTGAGCTATCTATATATTCAACGTATCAGAGTCACATGGACCAAATAGATGTATCCGCTCTCACGATACCCTAAGTGCCGCCACGCCGCCAATTCAGCATATATCAATTGTGCGGCTCTTATCAGTAGAAGGTTTAAGACGCGTCTATCGACTTACACAAAGCATCCCTGCACCAGACAGGCTCCCCCGAAATTTTTGATTGATTGATCGATCGTTCAAATGAATCATAGGTGAACACCAAGACCAATCAAAGTACACATCGAAAACCAACTCCAGCTGGCTGTTCAACACCATATTCATATATTTTGCATAATGTTAAGAAGACTTAACATTTTTCCAACGATTACCAAGAGATTGGCCTCCACCGTCGCCTTTTCTCCAAGACAAGTTCAACAATCAATTTTTACCATTCCATGTATGCAACAACAAGCTGCCACACCAAACAAGTGGTTATCTCTGATACAAAACGCCCAAATTGAGAGATCCTCAATTTTAAGCCAACTTCCTAAAATTGACGTCGTTCCTGAAACTACAGAAGGCTTTTATTTAACGTCAGTGCTAAGAAAGAGAAGATTAAAAATGAAGAAGCATAAATTAAGAAAGAGAAGAAAGGCTCAAAGAGCTTTGAAGATTAAGATTGGTAAATAATGAAGATGACTTAGATAAAATAACTTGCATATTCCTAAAACGTTTATCTATTCCCTTTAAACTTCCCTTTCCTTTCCTTTAACACACTCTGTACATATTTATTTTTCTAATGCAATTAATTAGTTTACTTTATATTATTTTTCAATAATAGAATTTAGATTTTGTTATACCTGTAAAAACTGAATTAATTTTTAAGAGTCAATTTACTTAATTTATATTAACGAAAATTCACTTGTAATAAGAGTACATAATAAAACAATAACACTGAAACCTTTATAATTCATTGGTGACACCCTCTGGATTATTTTCCTTCCAATTAGCTAACCAACTTTCTATTCTTCCAACATTCTCATCCAAGGAATCAATATCCTCACTTTTTAATTCAATAACAATGCTTTCATCATAATTGTCTTTGGCTTCACTTAATAAAACTTGCATAATTTCACATTCAACATTCTCAGTTATTTTAGATTGCTTATAACCTCTTTTAGCCAATCTGTCATATAAGATTGTGTTATTACAAGTTACAACAATAACTAAATCAATCCATCTTTCAGGAAATATTTCGCAACAATGCCAATCTATAATTAATCCACCTTTATCCGCAAATGGCTCCAATGTATCTAATAATTTATCCTCATCAACAATTGAAGTGTCTCTTGATTCATCAAATCCTTCAATACAATTATTTGTTTTAGCAAACTCACTAACGTTAATATGAGTCAGCTCTGGACATTGCTCTGCTAATTGTTCTGCGTGTGATGTTTTACCACAACCTGGAGTGCCTGTTATAATAATATTTGGTAGCAATCTTCTAGACATAATGATATTTTATTGAGAGGAGAGGGAATCAGGTTGTAAAATCTAAATCTACAAAGAGTTGAGCAAAGTGATATTGAGCATGCCATAATCTAAGACCATATTAAATATTTTTTTTAAGTAAGAAATGGCACAGCCTTTGAAACGTCCCATTTCTGAAAAGCGAAAGACGCTTTACAAAAGTGTTGTCTTAAAAAATATGTATCAAAATATTTGTGGTAGTAGTTGACCAATTAGAGGCATGAAAACCACGTAAAAAGCATGTGTATTTTACGTAAGCTTCATTTTCGAGCTTATAGATATTTGTAAATGCGGAAATCAATAGCGTCGCTAGTCATCCCACGTCGATAGACGCAGAAGTAAGCAAAACATCGATCAACTCGAGAGTTGAAAGGACTTTTACAGATGGATGAATGTCTACAATCAAAGAAGTTAACGAATATATATACACAACTACATCATATCTTGCTCTTCAATAAACCTCAAAACGAACTCTAATACCAACTCTATAGATCATCCTTCCAAATAGATCCTAATATATAACAATGTGTATGTTCCATCTTTTCCTTTCTCTTAATATTTGAACCTTCGAATATACTAACTAAGTCCATCTTCAATACGCATCTAGCTACTTGGGGTAATCTTTCTAATGATTTCAATAACAGACAACCAAACATGACTTCCTCTGCATTTAGCTCAGCTGGTGGTGCACCGGGTGGTATACAGAGAGCTGGATTGACAAATTATAATGACCAGTTCCCTGCGTTGGGTAGTTCTTCAAATAACGATAAAAAGACAACTATCCTTTCACCTGCTGCCCAACTCGCTCAACAATTAAACCAATCTCATAATCAACAACAACAGTCTTCACAAGCACCATTATCATTACTACAATCCACTAGACCAGGCACACAAAAGCAAAATGCTCTATCAATACTGAATGCAATTAAACAGAGTAATGGCTCTGGTAATAATGCTACTACCCCTCTACCCCCTGGTCTTGGTAATGGATCACCTGCCATTACTAAGGATAGTAAATTGAATTTGTTCAGCAATATTAATACAGAAAATAAAAATAACACCACGGATATCACCATTAATGCCGATAATAACAACAAAACAGATGCACCACCAGAGGAGCAACAAAAAGTTAAACAAGAACCAGTCGAAGATGAAGACGAAGAATTAGAAGATATTGATAAATTTGGGTTGAAGGGGTTACTGCCTTTCTTAAGGAACGAGAATAGTGACCAAGCTTTAATAGTTACAGGATTAGATTTAAATATGCTGGGCCTGGATTTGTCTTCCGAAGATCAGCTATCAAAAACGTTTGCATCCCCATGGTTAGAGACTAGTAGATCTGAAGTTGAACCATTATTTGCTACACCTGAATCATTTAAAATTGATACGTCGGATTTGGTCCCAGTTGAAAATAGAATAAATACATTTAATGATGAGACTCTTTTCTTTATTTTCTATTCAAAACCTAGAGATATTTTACAAGAATTAGTTGCAAGAGAATTAAACAGTAGAAACTGGAGATATCATAAAGATTTACAAGTTTGGTTAACGAAAGATTCCAGCGTTGAGCCAACTCCAAACGGACCTGGTTCTGAACAAGGTACTTACATTTTCTTCGATCCGACATCTTGGGAATATGTCACTAAAGAGTTTGTGTTGAACTACAATTCCATCATATAATTCTAAAATATCTTGTTATTATAAATTTATTATATTTTGTGTTTTTGTTAAATTTTGCCCGTTCCTTTTTCTTATTTTTATTTTTATTTTTACTTTTACCTTTACGTAGTGTTGGTGTTTTTAATAATACTATTTATGATGACAAAATTGCTTTCCTTTCTTCTCTTTTCCCTCTTCACTTTTGATTGTTCTTATATATCCCTTTGTATCTTAGGTTCATCTCTTTTCTGTTTTTTGTTGAGTCACTTCATATACAATTTAATTATTCAGTTATCTGGAACCGAACCTGCCCATAAACATGACACAATAATAGGATTGCCTTAGTATGTGTGGCCCTATGTCCGCGATTGAGTGCGAGTGCGTATTTCTTTTTTCGTTATCAACACCATCTGAGAAGTTAAAGAATACAATTCTGGTACGTTAATTAGGTTTTTCCTCCTTCTCTGCTTCAGCTGCCGACCACAACACAGAAATACCACTGCAGACTCCCTATGGCGGTTAACCTGAAAATCAAAGATGAACCTCCTTCTCTGGATGGCGACGGCCCTACTTCTCCCCAACACCACTACCAGCACTCTTCCCGAGCCACTTTCAAACAACATATGGTGGGTGTGAAATCCCCCAAGAGTTCTCCAAAACCTAATTCAAGCGACCCCTTTTTAAATCCACAATCACCAGCTTCAACATCACTACTAAAGCAGGATAGGGTATTAACCCAAGTTCCTATCAGAAAAAGATCAAAAGGTGGCTGTATAACTTGCAAGATTAGAAAGAAAAGATGTGATGAAGTAAAACCAGTGTGTGGAGATTGCATCAGACTAAAAAGAAAATGTGCCTATGTTACTGATGATATGTCTCCAGATGAGATTAGACATTTGAAAGTTGAAATGGAAGCTATTGAAGAAGATAGCAAAACAAGAAGAAGACGGAGACCAAAATCGTTCACAGTCCTGCCGTCAGCTATCAAAACGGAACAAGCAACTAATAGAAAAGACAACAATCATAAAGTGAAGATTATAGACTGTACCCATCGTAGTCAAACCAATAAAGGAAATAAGAAAAGAAAGATTCATTCACATCCACATTCACATTCTTCTAAGGCATCCGATAAAGTGGTATTCAATCCTCTGGCTATGGAGATGCCTCCTTTCCAACTGCACTCTCCTAATATTCCCCCAGTACCGGCTATCCCTACCTTACCTCCAACATTACCAATAGCTACAAACCCTGTTCCTCAAGATATACAGGCACCACCTGCAACTGACTCAATTTTTGGAAATTCAACGACAGCAAATTGGAGCTCTAATGTTTCGGGAGATGGGCATCAAGTTTCATCATCAACTGGTTCTATACCAATTCACCTGCCCAATCCATCTTCTACAAACCCAGCTAATAGCCTGTTAACTAATAACTTGCTAGGTTTCCAGATTCCTTCCCCTTTACTCAATGGTATCTTTTCTCCACGTCTCGTAGGAACCCCTCGTGTGACTCCTTATGATCAGATTAATACTTTGAACTCCGAAATAAAACCACCTGTGGCTCCCCTTCCTACACAACAAGAACCACAAGAACCACAAGAACCACAAGAACCACAAGAACAACAAGAACAACAAGAACAACAAGAACAACAAGAACAACAAGAACAACAACACACACAGGATGAACATACCGAAACCAATAATATTCAACCTCTGAGTTTAGAAAGTCCTGGATTAGATGGTCTGAGTGGTCTACTGTCTCCAGATTTTTCAAAGCTATTTCAAAAACGTTTAAAAGGCGATGACATTGAAGAATTAGATGACGAAGGTAATAAGAAACATTCTGATAGCCTACCTTCAGCTTCTAATACGGAAAATTCTCTAAGCAGACTATCTCCAGGCTCTTCCTTTTCTCAATTACAGGATCTTTTTGATTTCGCACCAAATCTAGGAAACTTAATACTTTCTTCTCAAAAGCCTGAAATTTATACAAACCCTTCTATTGTTATAAATACAACATTGGCAACGTTATCTCCAATGGGTACTAAGCTTTATGAATATTATAGAGATAGATTATGTACAGTTGTATCTTCAGCTCCAAAAGTTGAGAATATGTACTTAAACACTTTTCTTCCTATGGCACATGTTAATCGTAGTGTTTTATATGGTATTTTGGCATGGAGTGCATTCCATTTAGGCGGCCCTCAGATGGAAAAACAAGGTAATTATTATATACAGCAAGCAATTGAAGGCTTTATTAAACATCCCTTATTTCCAGAAGAAAATCAAGAAACCTATCAACAAGTTTTTGAAGATGTTGATTATGACGATGATCAAATAGTTAAAGAGGTTAATCCGCAGCTTGATCCGCCGCATGTTCAACATCAATTGGCATTACTAAGTCAAGATGATTTAATCAATATGCGTCTTGCATCATTTATGATTCTTTGTGGTGTTGAAATTTGTAAAGGTGATGTTTCTAAATGGTCAAATTATCTAAATTTTGGAGCTCAATTGATTCAAAGAAAAGGTGGGTTGAAGAATTTCAATGCTAGTAAAGATGAGCATTTCTTAGCTACAAATTATGCTTACCATGATATTAATTCTGCTAGCACTACTGATAGAGAATTACATTTTAAGTTGGATGAGTATAAAGAAATGTGGCATGTTTCAAATACATTGGGATTTCTGGATCCATTACATGGTGTTTCTGCTCCTATTTTTGGTATTCTCGCTGAAATTAATAATCTGGTTATGCATACTAAAATGATCTTAAAGAGAAACAGCGAAGCATTGAATATTGATACAGATGACGATGAAGCCAACGATGATTTCATGTCTTTTGCTTCATTGGAAGATTCATCCCCATTATCTGAAGACTTAAGAGCTGCAATTGAAAGAGCTGAAGATCAAGTTAGTGCCCATATCGAACCAGCATCAATTAAAATCGCGAATACCAGCAGCACAACAACACAAGGAATTTCGCCAACTGATGAGTCGCCGAAATCGACGTCTTCATCTTCAACAAATTGGTATCAGAAACATTCAGATGATAAATTCGAACCTGAAAAGCATATTCATTCAGCAAATTATGATGTTTACGAAGATATAATGGGTGAAGCGTATACATTGGATGCAAGATTAAACGCAGCAAAACCAAATGAACAGTCATTAGCTCATCTTAATCGTAGAGATTTGGAGTTACAATTAACGATGTTTGAGTGTTTCCAATTGACTGCTAGAATACATTTAAGACAATCTGTCATGCATACTAATTCTTCTAGTTTAGAAATTCAATATTTAGTTAGTCAATTAGTTAAATCTGTTGATATTATGTTAGGCACAGATGTTGAAGCTTGTCTTTGCTTTCCAATGTTTATTGCCGGAATGAATTGTATTTATAAGAAAGACAAAAGGGAAATGAATAAGAGATTTAATGAATTTATCAAAAGGTACAAGTGGAAGAATGTTTTGCGTTGTCAGATTATAATGAAGCATGTTTGGAGGTTGAATCCAAATGGTGATAAGTGCGTTGATTGGTATGAGATTGTTAGAAAATTAGGCTGGGATTTAAGTTTTGCATGAATTTAATTATTATTTTTCTTTTTTGGTTCTCTCTAGAGGCTTGCTTTCCTTGTGTTTAATAAATTATTTTTTTGTTGTTATACTAATACATGGACATGGATTTGCATTTTTGTTTCTACTTATCATTCAGCTGAGTGCTTTTATATTTATTGTTTTATAACTCTACAGGGACTTCATAATTTTTAATTTAAAAGGGATAGATTCTTTTTGCTTTACTTACATTGTATACTTTAATAGGATTTTTTTAAATTAAATTTTAAATATGTTTCATTTCAAATAAAAATAAAAGAAAAAGAAAACGAGGTAAGAGTCCAACAATAATTTAAATTAATAAATAAATAGTAGTAAGTAACAAATAAATAGTTGATATGCAGTAACATGCATAACTGTAGGAAAATAAGAAGGATATTAATCCCAAATGGTTAAAGAACTTAAGAGCTTAACAATAAGAAGAATCCCAAAAAATAAAAAAAAAAAGAATGCAGAAAAATTTAAGAGCTAAAAGTAGAAAAGGTAGAATTGAACAGTAAGAATCATATGCATATAAGCAATGAGAACAAACAAACAAGTAATAAGCAAGGACTTAATTAAAACATATTCATTATGCATCAGATCGTTAAAAAGGCAAAAAAAAGAGTAAAATTCAGTTAAGCCATCTGCGAGGCTGGATATAATCTCTCTCTGACTTTATCCATAACAATTTTTAAACCTAGTCTCGATTTCTTTGCATTTTCATCAAATTTATTTTTAGACCAATTCTCGATTCTATCTCTTAGATTCCAAGTATTTTTAAAGCCCGAACTGAATTTGACAGTTGTTTTAGAATGTGTGACATTTTCCTTTTCATTGAATTGATAAGTCACATATTCTTCAATTCTCACGATCTTACGATGGTCCAGATTGCATGTATATGTCTTCATTGTTTTCTTAATTGGATCGACAATAGTTCTTTCAATGATCCAGGATGTTGTAATTTTACCTAGAAAAGGTTTAATGAATTGTGGCAGTCTACCAGCTTTCATAATCAATTTAGTTTGATGAAGACGTCCATCTTCGTCAATTCGTTTTTCAATTGTATCGACGGATTTCACATGAGCAGAGTATGGATTTGGATATCTGTTGAAGCAGGCTAGAGTAACCGTCTGAAAGTCATGCTTGAATGTGTGTGAGCTATTAAAAAAAAGAACCATCTTCAAGGAATTAGAATTGAATGGTGGCAATTGTGGAGAAGAGAAGGTATTAGTAATTAGTCAGACTCAGTTGTTCAAAGGTGTTTTGGGAAAAGGAAACCGGAATGAGTTTGTGAAGCCAGATGAAAGATATTCAATGCTAAGGGCCACTCGGAAGGAGATTGCACAATTTATTTAGGAGTACTTCTGTGTGTCTGTGGTTCGACTTTCTCTGTATATTAATTGGCCATCCTTCATCCTGGCTTAATTTAAGTCCAATAATTTTTCACCGGTCGCTGGAGCAATTGGACTGCGAGTTACACCGAGCGAATCATCTGGGGGCGATTACTGATAAGATGGATTAATACAAAGATATATACTTCTAGTTAAGTTGTCGGCACCTTGTGTAGCAGTCTTTGACCAATTCTAAGACGAATGTGAGTTTCTTGAAGTCGGTGTTATGGGCTTTCTCATTATAATCAAAGATTCTACCACAGGAAGTTAAGATTAAACTGTTCTTCTTTCCCGGATTGAAGTGAGTCATTAGTTTGCCTATTTCTGTAGCCATAACCTGATTCTTCATGTTAGCGTTGTTTCCGATAAGTATATTGCTCCTAACCCCTTCATTCAAATCTTTAAGCAAACCGTCGTCTTCATCATCATCGTCATAATCATAATCATAGTTATTGGCTTTTCTTTGTGATGTAGGGAGTTGAATGTCAAATGTGGTATCTGTTTCACCATCTTTAGCTAAACTTATCATGAATTTGTTGTTGAATTCTATTATTGAACATGTTAGTTCAAATTCTTGTTTGGTGTCTTCAGAGGAATACTTTCTTGATAATTCTTTGTGTTGAATTTGGAAACTCATTCTGTTCGTCAATCTGCCTATGATATATATGTACCATAAATCCAGCAGTCAGCTATTGGATTTTTGATAATGTTATGAACTAGTTGTGGGCCTATTGTACCAACTTGTTATAGTGATTGCACATGTAACTTGAAAATCACGAACGAGCAGAGAAAACATTATTTGCCGACTTGTGGCCGAGTGTCGAGTGTCGAGTGTCGACTCCCTGTCTACGAAGTATAGAAGATATACTTGTAATCTACAGAACTACTAGATATCTTAATTGATACAGAATACATACTTTAATCTTCTCAAAACAATAGCAATAATAATGATCTACTAATATTTTTTTTAAAAAAATCATTATAAGGTAAACATTATGGTAAACGTGAATCAAAACACCATTAAATTGAAGTAGCTTCCAACTCATCAGGGAAAACAATATCGTTTTGTTTTCTAACAGTTTCAAGAATCTTGGACATAGTTAAGGTATCATCTAGTGTATACCAGTCACTTTCAAATAGACCTTTAGACAAACATTCACCAGCATGGTCGGCTTCGAAATACATACCATTTCCAGCAAACTTAAATTCTTTTTTCTTAACTAATTCGTTATTTTCATCATAAACCCAGTATTTAGAAGGACAAAACGATCTATCCACCTCAATTCTACCTTTTGGGCCATATATAATAACATCATTACCTTTATTTTCAAATAGTGCAGAACAACTAGCAACACCTAATTTATCGTCTCCATATTTTAAGATAACCGTAGTATTTATATCAACGCCAGTATCAGATAGTTGTGCAGATGAGGTGATTTTAGGAAATGATAACTTTCTGTCATGATTCAATAAATTCATTGGCCAGGAAATTGAATAAATGCCTAAATCTAAAACTACACCCCCACCTAGAGCAGCACTATATATTCTTTCCATACCTGGATCATTTCTATCAAATACAAAACTTAGATCTGATTTAACCGACTTAATATCACCAATAATCTTTTCAGTAAAGCACAATTCACGAACTTCTTTGAAAGTTGGATTAAATTTTGTCCAAAATGCTTCCATTAAAAATAATTTCTTTTGTTTAGACAATTTAATTAATATTTCTGCTTGTTTTGAATTAATGGTGAATGGTTTCTCCATAATAACAGATTTACCAGCCTCAAGACATTTATAGCACAATTCGAAATGGTTCATGTTTGGAGTAGCTATATAAACAATATCGATTTCTTTGTTTTTTAATAAATCTGAATACTTACCATAGCATTGGATTTTATCATCATCAGGTTGATTAATTGATTCATTTTTGAATCTAATTGCATTGTTAATGCTTGAATTTGAGGCGATACCAATTAAACTGTGTTTAATGATTGTTGGTCTGTTTGGATCTTTCGCAAATAATAAATCACTAACGAATTTCTGTGCGATGCGGCCTGGTCCAAAGACACCCCAGTTAACTTGAAATTGAGACATTGTTATGTTTAATTGGCAGATTGATGCTTAAGTCTGAAAAAAGTAAATAAAGATCAAAGTTTGGAAAGGTGAAGAGGGGTCTCTTTTATACTGATATCATCAACTGATCTACATATTGACCTGATTACAAATTGGCCAATTTACGATCGAATTGCCGGTGGCGGAGAACCATTTACCATTATTTTTATTGGCAGCCCTGAGAAGTGTTACATGCAACGAAAAGCACATCGCATTATACCCCACACATTATTCCCATCAATTTGGTAAAAAATATAACTTCGGAGATTAAAATTCATAAATCTATTTACCTACTTAATGTTATAGAGTTTCTTCGTCTAGTCCATTTTCAACTCAGTTCAAATGAATCAACTAATTATCTTTCTTAGGAGATGGTTTCTTAACACCTTTCTTTCTATAAGAATCAACATAGAAAGAAGCAAACAACATGGTTAAAGGAGTCAAATAAGCAACATTAATGAAAACACAAAGTGCCTTTTCACTTGAAGGGATACAATTAACAAATTCACCCACAGTAACATCAAAATAACTGACAAACAAATGAACTACAGCCAAAGAACCACCAACTAAGAACTGAATAATTTGTAAAGTAGTTAACGTTTGCTTGAACACTAAAGGAATTCTAATCTTTAAACTAGACAGAGTATAATAAAAGTACATAATCGAGTGAATAAATGAATTGAATCCAACAAATATCCAAATTGTAGAAGAGGCAAATCTAACACCAGTCCACATACATAGAATAGCACCTGAATGATGATAACTTTGCAATAATGGTGATGGCCTACCCTTTAGTAAAATAATTAGGGTATCTATAATCTCATAAAACTTAGATAAGTAGAAATAATACGCGTAGTATGATAGCCCGTTAGACCAAATACCATGCTTTTCATCCGAAACAGAATACCAAAAGTACTCGAAGCCTGGAGTCTTCAAATCATCCACAGCTTCACCTAAATATGATTCAACTAGTTTTGGGATAGTTGTATTTGAATTAATGTAGAAACTCGAGGTTATACCAATAAAAGTCCAGATCGAGTAAACACATAAAAACAGATTATGTAAAATAACAAAGAATCTAAAAATTGAAGTTTTGGAAATTGAATTTGGAGCAGGAGGTAACTTTTTAGAAGGTGGCAATTCTTTTGAATCTGGATTATTTGATTTGTATAATTTGATTTGTCTCTTTATTACAATTTTGTTTAATTGTTGGATCGTAAAAAAATAAGTTAGTCCGAAAGCCACAGGAAGACCCCAATGAACTGAAATTTTGTAAAGATCTTCTAATGTCTCAGTTTTATAATGCAATGGATAATCAGGAATTGGGTACGTTACAATATGTGGTAAAGTGAAAACAGAGTCATTTGGAAGTATACTCCACGATATTAGTTTTGAAATTGTTGGGGAAATCGGGCTACCCGAATCTGTTGTTGACGTGACGACTTGTTCAGCAATTGTTTCTAAAGTCATTGTATGGGTAGTGGTGGTAATGCAAACACAACTCTAAGACTCTAGGACAGACTAAGTGTACCACTTTGCAAGAAAAAGAAGCAGTTATCGGTATTCGGAAATCTCTCAGTTTGAATAGAGATTACAATTCCTATTAACTCCCCTCCCCTTATTCGCACTGACCAAATACACACCTGCCCAGTTGATTTGCTATAAGGTCAGAAGTGAATATACATCCATCTCCACGGTGGAATTAATTGATTTTTAAGCCTACAATTGATGTTCTAATTATCAATTCTGTGATTCGAGACTGAGAATCAGTATTGCCCTCAGAGGCACCCCCTTAATAGCACTACTTATAACTTACAATTACAAGGTCCGCAGATTTCCACTAATAATAAAATATATCAAAGAAGTAAATGATAAGAAAGTGACCATCTAAAATATTTAGTTCTTAACAAAGATGATATACACAGGATAATTGGACCGTAATAAAAATGAAATGAAAATGAATCGTAAGGTTTGTATATAATGAGTCTGAGCATAGTAAAACTATAATGTCTTTTCTTTTGCGTGTTTGGAATAGTATAGTATAATTCTTGAATCACTATTTCCAAGGAGACTGAGACCTAGTTGGTCTTCTTGGAAATTGGAACACTTCTATTTTTCTTTCTATAAGATTCTATATAGAAAGCAGCAAATAGCACAGTCAATGGAGTTAAGTAAACAACATTTATACCCAAAGCTAAAGCTTTTTCGCCTGAAGCAATACAATCTTTAAATGAACCATCAACAACGTCAAAGTAACTAACAAATAAATGAACGACTGCTAAAGAACCACCAACAACAAATTGACAAATCTGTAGAGTCGTCAAGCATTGCTTAAAAATGACTGGAACTCTGATTTTCAGACAAGATAAAGTGAAGTAAAAATACATAAGAGAATGAATGAATGAATTAAAGCAAACAAAGATCCAAATAGGAGGTGAAGAAAAGGCTGTTCCACTCCACATAGATAGAATGGCACCTGTATGATGATAACTTTGTAATAAGGATGATTGTCTTCCTTTTAATAAAATAATAATAGTATCTAATATCTCATAGTATTTTGATAAATAAAATAAATAAGAAAAGTAAGATAAACCTTTAACATAGCCAGTGCCAGATTCTTTATTGTACCAAATACCATTTTCTATATCACAAATTGAATGCCAAAATAAATCTGAGCTTTGTAAATCATCAGTATTTTGATAATAAGTACTAATTAGTTGAGGCACAATATTCTTCGAATTTTGATAAATAGTTGAATTAATACCAACAAAAGTCCAAACTGAATAAACACATAAGAGAATATTATGGAATAAAACAAACCATTTGAAAATTGAAGTTCTAGCTATTGCGAATGGAACAGCAGGTAATTTCTTGACAGATGGTAATTCTTTGACATCTGGATTTTTCAATTTGTATGATTTAATTTGCCTTTGTATAATAAATTTATTACATATGTGAACGCTAATAAAATAAGTAAAACCAATAATTAATGGAGTGGCCCAATGTAAACTTAAAGGATAAAAAGTATTGACTAAGAAATCAGTTTTAAAGGAGTAAGGATATTCACTTATTGGAAAATCAAAGTCTGGCTTTGCAAAAACTGAAGAGTTTGGGAAGAAACTCCAAGAAATTAGTTTATCAAGTACTAATTCTCCAGTTCCATTGGCTATAACTGTACTATTTGCATCCACTGGATCCATGATGAGGTGTGAGGTCGGCCTTTAAAGGAGAATAAGGTATAACTTAGAAAGTTAAGGGGTATAAAGGCAAATTTCTGACAATACTATTGAAAGCAGAAAAATGAAGGTATATATGCTCAAGAGGTGATCCTAATTAGATAATTCCATAAAACTAGGAACAACTCTGAAAAATCAATTGTTGAACATACAACAAAAATTCCCGTGTGCGGCTCGATCACCCAACCTCTCGGTATTGCAGGACTTTCACTTACTAGGTCAACTGTGTGGGGAGCATATCCTTTGGCCCAGACCAGGTAGAAACATGGCTGTTTGAATAGTTATAGCACCATGGCATGACAATTCCAGTAGTTCATACGGGAGCTTCCGGGATGTCTCTGTTATGCTAATTTCTATAAATGTAACTATATATGGTGTCAATTATTGTGGAAAGTAGTATGATTGATGATTCCCAGAGATTCCGCTTTGGAATCTGGATATTTCAGGTTAAGCGATGAGCCCGAGATTCGTAGGTTTTAATGGCCGGGTAATAGTCCGAATTACGGCATTGAAGTGGGATGAGGCATACTTAAACCGGATAGTCCCATCTTGAAGTGCCGGAATAACAACCGAACCTGATTACATTACCTCAAAACACAAAACAAAATGAAAATTGATTAACTGAAAGTACTTATTTCGAGACTCATAATATGTGATCAATAGATTTCTTATCACAAGATCATCAGACAACACACGCTGAGCCTTTTATTTTTATATCAGCTTATCTTAAGTATACCCCTTTTGGTTAATATTGAGGGCCCAGGTACTAATAATGACCCCCTCCCACAATATTGCGCTTAGAGAAGAAGGAGTTCCTCCTTCCAGGTAACAAAACCAACGTTACCGTTCAAGCAAGGAACTTTAGATGAGAATATAGGTCAAAAAGTTGTACTCTGTACAAACTGTTTAGAAACGTTGGTACTAGCAATAGGTATACAGGTGGTACCAACATTTCCCTCAAGTTACAGATCATCACCTAGGCGAGACAGGGACAAACGAATGAAGATTTACGATTTCGAGCCAGAATGAAACAAGTTAATTATAACAAAACTTCCCTCCTCGAAATCTCCTTATATGGTAACTTGTAACCACAACATATATAAAGACCGTCGAATCACCCAACTGCTCCAATTATATTTTTAATCCTTTGCAATGATGCCATTTGCAAAACTTTATACTTAAAGCTAGTGATGCTGTTATACCAACAACAACAACACCTATCAGAACCATCACATCCACCACCACCACCACCACCAACACAACCCCTACAGTCATGCTCTAATTTACCTTCTCAAGAAAAACCTTCACTACGCCCACCACTACATTCGACAAACTTATTAGCTATCAGGGCATTTGATAACATATATCTTTTAAATAAAGCAAGAGTAATATCAAATAGTACATTTTTTCATAATTTATTAATTCCACCCTCTTTCGAATCAATTCAAGGTACCGAGAAAAATTATAACAGAAGCTTCACGGGCAATATTAATTCTGTTATTGATTTAGGTAATGACTTTTATGAACTACCATTTACAGATGCGTTCCCTCGCATAACTAAGAAGAGTTTTGAATTAATAATGAAAAGAATGGAGGGAGGACCATATCTAATCAAAGAAGGTAAAATATCATCTAGTGAATTGAAAGAGGCTGCTGATTATTTTGGTGTTGATATAGAACAAAATATCTATAATAATATAGTGTCATCATTAGAACAACTTACAGTTCTTGAAGAGTCAGTCAAATATCATAAAACGAAATTGAGTATAAATTTTATTAAGAAAGGTTGGCAATTGGAGGCTAAAGATTGGGATATTTTCTCATTTGAAGAAGTGGTGAGTATTTTACAAGATATTGAATTTTATGTACCCGATGAATATCACTATGCTCTGCTATTAATCAACTTGATTGAAAGAAGAAGAATAATAGGAGATGAAGAATCAATTGATCCTTTAAAACAGTTACTTAACGAAGAGGTTGATTATACTGCAATTCCAATTAAAAAATTAATGAAATTGAAAGAATTTACAAATATCAATGAATTACCGATTCAGGATGCTTTAGATGGAAAGCAATTATCACGTAAAGTTATTTTACGTTCAGAGGGGAGAATCAGAAGCACCGGAAATTGGATTTCAGGTAGTAATATCCCTACTACTATTGAGCCTTATCAAGAACTTATACCTTTGAATTTTTTGGATAATTTACATTAACTATCGGATTGAATTATATATGGCACTTTCCTTTGAAGTGTTAGCGGTCTGGAGAGATGAGTCAAGAAACACCTATATGATAAATAGGGGTTTCTCCCTTTAAACGAGCTTATCCCCTTTATAAATTTTTATGTATAATGTAAATGAGTGAATAAATGATTTTGAAAACGAAGTTTATTAATTAATGAAGTTACTTGAGCAGTAGATAAATACACCACGACAAAACAAATGTTGTTCATGGTTTTTATTTAATTTTTTACTCCTGGAGTTTCGCTCAAATTAAAATTTACCAAACACCCGTGCCCCCCCTCTAATTTGGACAAAAGCAGATACTTAGCCGGCGGGTCCACGTACTTCCCTAACTTCATCTATCCGCTAGACGAATTTTACACGATAAGTTAACAAAATCAGTAATTAAGAAGCTGATAAATACGGGTGGTATTTTGTAAAAGAGGGATCAATACATGCAGAGATACCTTTCGAAATTTCTCATTATCTCATTATCCCCGTATACCCCAGCTTTTATTCATATATTAGTTCATATATAGTTCATGATATATATAGATAGCAATGTAGGGCATTTCCAATAATGAACTTAAAGAAGTATATATGGTTATGCGAATACGTATTGAACTCCAGAGGATATAGGGATCGATAAGGTTTTTAAGACACAATTCTTGATCTTTGGAAATTTTCGGGGTTCCTCCACATTTAAGGAGAAGTTTCCGCTACATTCGGATATTTAATTTCAATTGTTTAAATTGCTCTTTTAGACAGCGATATTATAAATTCTGGGGGGAATTTACTACGTCGTACGTAATACCGCCCTTGGGAGATCAAGAAATATATGGTATCTTATGGGATTCGAATCATTAATTATGGTTCTCGTAAATTATAGCCAAATTAAGATTTGCCATGTATATAGGAGCGTAGCTAAGTACATACTAAACTAAATCTCTGAATCTTAGCCCAATTCTTTGGATGACTCAATGATTCACGGTATACGGACTTGCAAGGATGTAAACATCGAGTTTGAAGGAGTTAAGATATAATTTGTGGTTTAATGATTGGCCATATATTTCTTCACCATTTAACAGTTCCTGTTTCAGTAACGCACCCCACGTCGTTTTCGGAATCAATTTACTGGGGAATACGTGGGCAGCAAATTATTATGACCGCTAAGAAGATCGCTGGGACACTGTTTAGTCATCAGACTGCTTCTCGGCTGAGAAGAGCCCAGACGTTGGACAGACTGGATGCCTTATTGGTAAATTGTATGCACTAGTTTGATGTAAATGTGCGTAAGAACGCATACTTGGCTCAAATCAGTGCGTTTAATCCTATTTCCCAAGAAGGACAGCGCGCTAAACCCCCTGCCACACCTTGCGCACCACTTCCGGGGCTGACGCCGGCCGGAACAACCTGGCCTGGTGGTAGGGAGGAAGAAAGCCGCAGAACAGAGTCACCCGGAAAAACTTTTATTTGGCGCGGCAGAAAAAGAAATGTTTGACCAATTTGAACAATGGCCCGTTCGCAGTGGAGTCCCATGGAGTAGAAATTGGATTTACATGTGTGCAGTGGGTGTTGTATAAAAGCGTTCAGGTTCCCAATTTTCCGTTGGCCGGTCGTTTGGCCTGTTTCTTTGCATGCTGCTTCTTTTTCTGAGACACCTTTGGCCTAAAACATCTCATATTCATTTCAACCCCTCTACCCTAGTTTCTACTTGCCCTTTCTCATTTGCCCTCTAAAAATCATTACTACGTTACCAACTCCAATGAAAGAAGAAAAAGTGGTAACCTCTCCTTCTAAAGACAATAAGAAGGAAAGCGATAGACCTTATAAATGCCCTCTTTGTGAAAAGGCCTTCCACAGATTGGAGCATCAAACAAGACATATCAGAACCCATACTGGTGAAAGACCTCATCATTGTACTTTTCCTGGCTGCTCAAAGAAATTTTCAAGATCAGATGAATTGACTAGACATTTAAGAATTCACACTAACCCGACCGTTAGAAAGAGAAGAGGTCAGAACAAGAATACTCAAGCTATACAACAACAACCCCAAATGATTCTTCCAGTGGGATGCGAGATCATTGGTCAAAACATGTACCAACAGGCTGTCCCTGTGTATATTATCCCACAAGGATCCGGAATACCAATTCCTGCAAGCCTGGGTTTCCAAATTCCTGCTGGCAACAACAGCAACAATGACAACTCTCAAGATCAAACCCAACAACCACAACCACAGTATCTGCTGACCACTGTCCACCCACAACAACAGCAACAACAGCAGCAACATAGACCACAACACCTAGCTTCCGGCACAGCTGCCACATCACCTAAAAGCAAGAAATTCTCTTCCGTCAAGTCGACACCAAGTCTAACCAATTACTTCAATAGTCAAAATTTTGATTTTACTCCCCCACATTCTAATATTTCCTCAAGAACCAATTCTTCAAATTCATTAAGATCACTGGATATTGCTGGTGCCAATAACTCATCTTCTTCAACTTTATCTTCATACAATAATAGTAATAATAATAGCAAAGCTGCTTTATCTTCTTTACATCGTCTTACTCCAATTAGAAATAATTCATCACCGGCTGGTTCTTTACCAAGAATTCCTTCATTTTTAAGTTCTCATCATTCTAGTAATTCATTATCTACCATGATCAATGAAGACGGTATGGCCTCTAAAAAATCAAGACCAAATTCTCCAATCCATAATGCTGGAAGTTTTGAGCAACTACACAAACCTCATGGGATTTTTAATATTACTTCGCCTCAAGAAACCCCACTAACAACGCCTGCTCAATCACCAGTGTTAAGACCATCAACTACTCTAGGAACTTTACCCGAAAATGGACCAATTCATTTACCATCGATTAAATCTATGATTACAAATATCACTGAATTTGATGAGCAATTAAGAAAAAGAAACATTTCTAATAATCCAGATGAAAGAGTCAAAGATATTTTAAACAAGTCACTATCTCATGATAACATCTCTCTTTTATCCAGTCGTAAGAGAAGATCTGAGGAACAGCTGTTCAAACACTCTGAAGTCACTTCTCCTAGTCAAACTTCTCCGACTAGTAGAGCCCAGCCAACTTTAAGTCCTCATAGTTCGTCCTCTGGAATTTTGACCATTGGAAGCTTAATGAACAAGGATGAATGATTAAAGGGTTGATCTACTATAATATTTCTTTTACGACTTTTATGAAATGCTTTATTTTTTGGGGTTTGTTTTTTTAGTTAGTACTAGGTTTTTCAAGTCTTTTGATTCTGTTTTATTTTTTTGCTATACATTGTTAGTTATGATGAACCAACTGATCTTTCTTTATATATGCCTTGTTTTATTTCTATATTTATTATATCGTTTTCTTTCTTAAGGGCTGCAATAGATTGAGTCACATGCCTTTTTTTCTGCTTGCTTTTTCTCTCGATGTTTCTATTTTCTTTCTTTCTTACTTAGATACCACACCTTTTGTTTACTTCTCTTTACTTATCTACACGATTTTTTCCAACTTCTTACTCTTTCATAACACTATTTCTTTGTACATTCTAATTCTTTCACATTTAATGTTAACTTATAAAACAATATATTATTATATCATTCTACACTATCGAAGTCACACACAACCTGGCTCCCCATGCTTCCGCCCCTCCCCCCCCACATATTATCCCCATACTTCATCTAGTTATAGATCCATAATCTATCGTATATTAACCGGGATCCCATTAGCCGCCGGTCCCGGTCCCGAGACCTACCGAATCCCACAATAGGCCGGAACAACCTCTGGGAGCGCTCCAGGATTCCCATCCAATCAGGAAGCCTGTTTTCCATTCCCTGCTTCGGTTCATCAATCAGCCATAACCGTGAAAGTCATGATTATCTTGAGGACTGATGGAATTGTCGTTATATAATTGGTACGTTAATTATGTGCATGGGGATTATACAATAGTCATGCCATTGAAACAGTTATAAGATACGACTAGGTGTCAGGCCCGGCGGATATAAGAAGTAAACCCCCTCCAGGCTAATCCACCCCATGGCCCTGGGAATATCCAGTGCAATCCCGATGAAGCTAGGAATTAAATTAGGTGAATCCTGGGATGCAATGATCAAACTGGCTTCCATAAACCATAATGATCTAATCCGTGCTGTGTAGAGTTTATTTAACAAAGCGTCAATTATTCGGAGAAGAAACAAAAATCTGGGGTTAAAGTTACGGACTTCCATCAAAATGGGCGGATATCGACAAGGAAGCCAGTATTGCGTTTCCCCATGGGCAAACTACAACCTAAATTATTATTAAGTTCTCCGGTTCCTTGGCTTCAGCTAGGTAGCTTGAATGTTGATCAATTACGGAAAGCTTTTAGCTACATAGCGCTACCAGACAAAATGACATCATGAATGATGGTATATATGCTTTAGCTCTAAAAAAATCTAGGTAGAAACAAATTTACAAGTAAATCAGTTACAGTGACCAAGAAAAAAATAAGGGATAATGAGTATATAGAAAAGATTTAAGAGATCTATTTGATACCTAATTTTGTCTTCTTCATCTTTGCTTCAATTGGCTCAACGATACCTTTATTACCTTCAGAACCAAGAGCTTCACCCTTACTCCAACCCATCTTCAACAGTAATCTATGACCAACATTATCTTGCCCAATTTCAGAAGCGTTTCCACCAACAATATCACCTTCTTTATAATTCCAATTAGAGCCTTTGCTTGCTTTCTCTCCACGGGATTTCTTTCTTTTATCCTTTAATTCTAATTTTTCACGTTTTGATAACTCACCAATATCTGTTCTTTTGAAAACCGGTCTCTGCTTCATTATCCGATCAATTGATGAGTATTCTGGAGTTTTCATTGTAGATTTATTTGTTTTGAAAACAACAAAATAACATTTAGGATGTTTACCAATCCTTTTATGATTCATGTGGAAGTATCTCGATAGAGCACGTAATGTATTAAGACCATGAGGATCTAAGGGTGGAAATCTTAAACTGATTTTATTGGTATCTTTTAATAACGATTCAAATTCTTGTCTGATCTCTGTAATTTGCATATCATAGGGATATTTATATAACAATGCTTCGGTTCCTTCTTCTTTTTCTCTTTGCATTCTGTGTTTTCTGTCCTTTTTGGATTCTCTTTTATTTGATGATCTTAAAGCATAGGCATCTTGTAAATGTTTTCTCATTTCTGGATCTTCAATGTGATCAACCATAATACGCTTGTTCTTACCTTTTCCTTTACGTTTCAAAGTTCTTGTTCCGTAATCGATTGGATCTTCTAATACCTTAACATTTGATTTGGTGAATGCAATCATATCTTCGATACCTTCCATTTGATCTTCAGCAATGCCATCACTATCACTCTCATCATCGTCACTATCACTATCACTATAAACTTCAACTTCTTCCTCTTCTTCAGAAGAGTCTTCAATGAATTCTAAATCGGAATACTCAGGTTCAGGACTTAATGGTTTAGAAGGCAATACATTTTCTAAGTGGGATGTAGCAAACTTTAAAAATGCACCAATTCTATGCTCTGGCATACCCTTTTCAACTAAATACTCAGCGATATCTTCCCTATCTAACCAACAATAATCATCTGTACCCAATAAGAAAGGAGATTTGAGCTCAAACGATATGTCTGATAGTGTAGCACCCATTCTGATGTTTGAGATTTGAATCTGAGTAACATCAAATGAAACATAATCTTCTGGTAAAAAGCCAAATTCAGGACCAAAGTCTTCCTCTTCATATCCCACAAGTTGTTGCTTATTCTGTTGCCCATTTTGTTGAACATCGTTATCACCTTCATTTTGCTCTCTCCTTTCCAATTCATATTCTTTCATTAATTCCGAATCATTTGCAGAATCATCATCATCATCATCATCATCATCATCTTCATCTTCATCTTCATCATCTTCTTCATCCTTCAATGTTCGTTTCATAACTTTAGAGATATAATCTCTAATTGATTGCATTCTTTCTTCCTCACCTTCATCTTCGTATTCATCAGACTCTTGTTCAACTGGTTCCTCTTGAATTTTAGGCACCCCAGAAAAATCAATATCAAGAAAATCATCGTCGTAATAGTCCGATTGTTCATCTTCATCTTCATCATGGTTATCAACAAATCCAAAATTCTTAGGTTTTCTGAAATTTAATTTTGGAAGTGTAATATATTGATCACCTTGACTATCAATTGACATATTACGTAAAACTTTACCAACTCTTAAAACTGGCTTTTCTTCTTCATCATGTGATTCATAATGTATATGTGCTTGAGGCGTGACTTTAACCTCTTTGTCATAATTATCGTTATCATTATCATCAATGAATAGAACTTCTGATTCTGATTCGTTGGTTTCGTTGGTATCATTAAGTCTTTGTTCTCTAATACTCATGCTTTCCGCTTTGCTTGAAAGTTCTGGTTGTAATAAAGCGTTATCAATTTTAGCTTCTGACAGCTGTTCTTGCTTAGTAGACTCATTTTCAATATCCATTAAGTCTTCTTTCTGTATCCTAATTCCGGTTGGACCAACTTCTTTCACTATCTTATCATCAAAGTCTTTGACAAAATCATCTAACAATTCGTCAATATTCTCTTCAAATTCTTTTCTATTATGTTTAGAGTCTTCAGATACCTCTTTATCAGTTTCAGGCTCCTCTCTAATCAAAACATCTTTTTTTTCAAAGGCAGATTCAACTTTAATATTCTCAATATTTTCTTTCTCTTCTTGCCTTATACGTAACTCTGAGTTTACGACAATTGTAACTCCAGATTTAGAATTATCCAATCTTTTAAACAGCTCAGCAGACGGATCATAAAGTTCCCTAGCTTTGACAAACTCAATAGGCATATTCCTTAAAGGTCTTCTCATGGTATCACCCCTATGTTGTCCAGTGTAATCAATTTCATCATTAAATCCGTATCTTCTTCTACCGGAATTTTTAGCGGCCATAGCCATAGAACCAAATGACTGTAAATCTTCCAATTCAGGATATTTGCCTGAATTTACTTGTGATAGACCTGACCTTTTCTTTCCATGTGGCCATGTCTTTTTGCCTTTTCCCTTGCTTTTGGATTTAGATTTCGATGTATTTTGTGGATTGTGGCTGGCCGAGTCAGGGTTGGAATTTCTTGACAACCTTCCTCCAGTTCTTTTCTTATTACCTCTTTTTCGTGGCATCTATAATACTTGATCAATATCGAATGTGTAATTAGTAATAGTCATAAGTATGTTCACAGGGAATGTCGCTTTCTTTTGCAATAATGAATCATATTTTTAAATATAGTCATTGTACCGCCACATGCACAGTAATTACTTTGCCACAATAAGGAGCTGGCGATAGCGATAACGCAAATAACAATATGTAGACACGGGTTAAAGAGGAGGCACAACAAGAAGGCAACCAGCACCTGCGACCTTAAACACACGAAGATTACCATATAATCAACCAGAAATTAATCACAGTTAATATACACGAAAATTGAATTGCAGAGATTCTTATAGTGCTATCAATTTTCTTACACGAAAGCAAGGCACCTACCGCTTCCAAGCACACACCTTCAGCCCTTTAGATTCACGTTACATATTACGCTCACAATGTCATCCAAGAATGGGTTCCAACGGATCCAAAGTGTCTTTGATTTTATGCTAGATAAAGAACTTACAAATGAAGATTTATCGAATGATTTAATTGTTCTAGGCCGTACTTATAATTCCTTAGATAAGAATGCCTTTGACGAGCCTGCAGGTAAGGAACCTCAAGCTCAAGAAATAGAATCAAAAACAGAGAATCCCCCAACAATAGTTCAAGATAAAGAGTCTGACGAAGATGCCTCGACGTTACAACCTGAAGAATCTCCAGTTTCTAAAATAGATGAAGCTCGGGAGGAGACTACACTCCAGTTTGCTCATCTTAGATTAAACGAAATCAAGTCATTCTTTCAGAGAGTTTCTAATACTGATAAAAGTAATCCTGTAGGCACACAGAAACATCAGCAAGAACCACAACAATGCAAAACAACCAACAAAGACCATAAATGGCCAAGTGGATTTTTGGAGGATGTCGACACTAGATTATGGTTAACTTATAGATCTGGGTTCCCTTTGATCGAAAGAAGCATAGATGGCCCTTCACCTTTAAACTTTGGTTCATTTATACGTGGTACATTAGATTTAAGTACGGCTAACAAAGGTTTCAGTTCTGATGCTGGCTGGGGATGTATGATCAGAACCAGTCAATCTTTATTAGCAAATGCATTACTGAACTTATTAATTGGAAGAGATTGGAGGTTTAATGGCGAAGATACAGAAAATGAGTATTATAAGAAACACTGTGAAATTATATCATGGTTTGCTGATGTTCCGTCTGCTCCCTTCTCTATTCAGAATTTTGTTGAATTTGCACATCAGAATTGCAACAAGAGGCCAGGTGAATGGTTTGGACCTTCAAGTGCCTCTCAAAGTATTAAAGGTTTATCTGACATTAACTTTAAGAAATGTGGTTTGATGGCTTATATAAGCAATTCAAGTGGTGATATTTATGAAGAAGAATTATTTGAAGATGTCGAAGATGAGTTTGGTGAGTTCCGTCCAACGCTATTACTATCTGGTGTGAGATTAGGTGTGAAAAATGTGAATCCTATTTACAGAGACTTTCTTAAAACCCTTTTAAATTTGAAGCAATCAGTTGGTATTGCAGGTGGCCGTCCTTCATCTTCTCATTATTTTTTTGGCTATCAGGGCGATTATTTATTTTATTTAGATCCTCATTTCCCTCAAAAAGCCCTGGTTGTGAATGATAAGCACGAAAACCTAATTGGATATCCTTACCACCCTGAGCTAACCAATGAAGAAGTTAACACTGTTCATACAACTGTCATCAGAAAATTACATTTAGATGAAATGGATCCCTCTATGCTTATTGGTCTGCTAATTAAAGATAAAAATGATTATTTGGAGCTCAAGAAGGTAATAAATGATTTCAATGTTAACAATAGATTTTTGAATATTTATTTGAAGAGACCAATGGTGTCTAGAAGTTCAATTGGATCTGATCTAATGGAAGAGAGCGAATTCGTGGATTTAGGTGTCCGTTCAATCAATGAATCTGATTCAGATATTGATAAAGAAGATGTCAAATCAATTTCTACGAATGATGGAGGTCATGTCGATGATGAAGAGTATGATCGCGTACCTGAAGGTGGTCATTCAAGGGCATTTTCACAACCCGTTATAATTACGGATGAAGAAACAAGAGAACTGCGGAAAGTTGCGAAGTCTGGATTTGCTCCAACTGCAGACACTGTGGTGATATCAGAAGATGAATTGGAAGAAGAAGAAGAAGAAGACAAAGATACTGTGATGGACCAAGAGGTTTCTGTTATTGAGAAAACTGAAGCGAATGAGACATTTGAAGAGATAGTTCCTAGATCAAGACTAGACTCTGAGCCGGTTATCTTGTCTGGTAATGCACATAAAGATATCCCCACTATGACTACAACTAAGCAATGATTCAGTTCTATATAATTCAGTTATTTTTCTTAATTTTATTTATATATATTTTGCTTGTGTAACCGTATAATGAAATAAAATGTTGTCGCCCAGTTTTGAAGCTTTTTTGAATCCGGATGCGTCTCCCTCGGTTCTATAGCCCGGACTACGCGTCCGAAACATGAAAAGCTAATTTTGCGTTATCGAAACACGTAAAAACAGGTACTTCTTTGGGCGTCTTCATACTTCCAGTAATTACACCAACTCTTTCTACCATATCAATACTTTTCAACTTCAAAGATGAATGAAGACACTTTTTCTGATGAAGGGTTTGAAGAACAACTGGAAAATGAACACGAACAGGAATACGAACGTGAAACTCCACCTTCAGAAATAGATGAAGAACAAGCACTACGTGAAAAGAAGGTAGCTGAAACTAGAACAAACAGATTAACACAATTACAAAAACTTACAAAATCATTGAATGTCCAATCGGATGCTGAAAGAGCCTTGAAAGCTCAAATTTTACTCCTTTGTTCTGCCTTAGGTGGTATTGAATCAATTTCGAAAACCGGTGAGTATGTTTTAGGTTCCGATGCTTTGGCATGTTTAAAGGATATTAAGAGATGGATTAGGTCTGTTGATGACGCAACTGATAATTGGGATGTTGCTTCTGCTTGTGATGATAATGGTTTAGTCCAGGGTGATTTGATACCTATATTAATCCAACTACCAAAAAGAATCAATGAAAGAAATAAAAATACATACACCAATATTATGCTATCCTCTTTAGAATTATTAGTTGCTTTAACTAGACCTTTAATGTTAGATGTGGAAAAAGCTTCTGAAAATAAAATTGAATTATATACAAAATTGAAGAAAGCACATGTTGTTTATAAGAATGCTATACTAAATACGAATAAAGGTAAATGTTTAAAGTCAGTCGTTAGTTTAGCTTTACCTATTTTGTCAACAGATAAAAGTCTGAGATCACAGAGAGATACTGTCATTTTGAGTCTATGTCTGACTTTTTTCAGAAATGTCATTAGAATTGAACCAGCTGACTTTACAATTGCAAAGAATAAAACTGTCAAGATGCAAATAGTGAACTCAAATATGCCTGTAGGTATTTCACATGAAGATATTTCATATGATGTTTTATTTACTTCCTTCAAGAAAAACAAAGTATTGGCTTTCATTCAAACTATTTCGGCTGGTATTTCTAAAGAATTTGATGGTGATATCTTATCTACTGTTTGTATTGATATTTATTTCTATTTGACTTTTAAAATTAACCCAGAGGACCTTTTTGCCCCTCAAGTTAACGATAAGCATCAATCAATACCATCAAGAAATAGAACTCCTACTTCGCTATCAGAGAAGGAGGTTTCGACTACAACTTCTCAATTAAGTGCATTATTTAATCAAGAAAAACAATTTAAAAAGAATTTATATAACTTCAGTTCAACAAGACATTCTAATTTTGGTACTTTATTAAGTATAAGACAAGGAAATGAACTAGGCGTCACATTATCGGGGCAAAAGCAAATTATGGGGTCTGATGTTTTAGATGAATTGGATTCAAGTCGATCTAAAAGGCCAGGTAGAGAAACCCGCCATAACTATAAAAACGATAGTACCAAGTCTGACTTTGATACAAATTTAACTGATAATGAAAATAAAAAGATTTTGAATACAACAGGTGAGTCTTTGAAAGCTTTTGTTTCTGATTTCGTTGAAGCTGGGTTTACAACTTTAATGTCTACATTAAAAAGAAAAACAATAGACGATATCGCTGATAGTTTCATAAAGTACCATTTTTTCTATGTTATGGCTTGGGTTCTAAAATTTGAAAGATCACTCAGAGAATCTTCAAAAGATCCAAGATCTTTTAAAAGACTGGGGTTTTTAAATGCCGCATTATCTGATGAAATTATCACTTGTATAATTAAAACAAGTATTCCACAATATCTCTCTCAGCATGAATTTGGTTTACTAAAAATTTGTGTTAACACCTTGAAAGAAATTTTGATTACATGTATTGAGTCTAAACAAATCGAAGTCAGTAAAGTTCCAAATATTACAGTAGATGAAGAAGAAGAATTAGAATCATATGATACCGCAGCTGAAGGGTTACTGAGAACCATTTTTGAAAGGGAAGAGGATGTCGATGTTTTATTAAGAGTTCCTCAAAACACCCAAAAAGTTTCTCTATCTTATAGCCATGATATCCTAGAATTTTGCCACGTTATGTTGAAATCATTCAAATTCTTAGCCAATTTAGCTGATCCAGTTATGATGGCTAAAAAACATAGACGTGCTGCTAAAAACCACTATACTGCTGATAATAATTTCTCTGATGAAGAAGATGAAGAGCGTCCTTTATCTCTGCTTGAACTTAAAAGATATCAACAAATCGATAAATTAAGATTTGCGTCATTTGAGAATGCTCTACTGGATGAAAGGGTAGTGAATTCATTTGTTTGGTATTTTGGTAGATTTTCTGAATTAAACGAAAGACAAGTTAGAAGATGCTTATCGTACTTTAATAGGTTATTAATTAAGAAAGATGAACACTTCTTGAAGTTGCTAAGATTGGATTTTATGTTAACTTTACATGATATTAAAAAGTCACATTTTGGTCCTGCT
The DNA here is from genome assembly GCA_003707675.3 of Ambrosiozyma philentoma. NCBI lineage: Eukaryota > Fungi > Ascomycota > Pichiomycetes > Pichiales > Pichiaceae > Ambrosiozyma > Ambrosiozyma philentoma. The sequence continues at coordinate 284,090 of PPKZ03000005.1, forward strand.
ACAACGAAAGATTTTGGTAAATTACTTAATTATTTTATGCATACATTAGAAAAATATCATGAAAGATCACCATCAGTTTTATTAGAATTATTAAATGTTAATCAAGAAATAGATCGGGATGTTAGGGTATATCTACAAACAGGTGAAGAACCTTCATTTCATGAATCTGCACCAATTCGTAAGAAGGTCGTTTTCCAAAACCAATATATCTCAACTAGCCATAAGATTAATTTATTAGTGAGTAGTTTAATTTACAGTGATAATACATTTATGATTGAAGAATTAATTGAAGAATTTGAGAGAATTGGAACAAAATTGGCTGAAGCTGAATCACACGGAGGCATTGATACAAATTTCAAAACCCAGTTATTAGTTCTGAATGTTAATTTACAACGTAAAGCTGGAAGAAATCCAATATTTAATTCACTTTTAATTGATGTTTTAGGATTAGTGCACTATCAATTTTCAGAAGAAACTAAATCCAATGAAGTCAAATCCAAGACAGCTGAACTACAAGCAGCTTTAAGCTCACCTTTACAACCCGAAGAAATCGAAGGCTCGTTTACAACTAATGATATTCGTAAATCAAGTGAAGGTTATGAGGAAGACGATGGAGACTATAATGAGAATAATGATAATAATGATGCGCATGAGACTAGAAATGTTGATGGAAGTCGTTATGAAATTGATGATTTAGGAGGTTCAGATTCAGAAATCAGATTACCAGAACCTAATGCTTTAGGTGCTTTAGATACATTAGATACGTTGGATTTAATGGAAGCAAGGTTAGAACCAAATGAAAAGAGAGTTAAAGGTAAAGCAATAAGAAGAAGAAAAGGAAAGGTTGAAAGTGATTCTGAAGCAGATGACCCCTTAGAACCTGGCCCAAATGGTAAGAAGAGTAAGAAGAAGAAAACTAAGAAGAGAAGAAGAGATAAAGATGGAGAAATGAAGTCTAGAAAGAAGACGAAACCAACTCATGAGAAGAAAACTCATTTATCCAGTAAATTCGTTCAGGATGATGACGATAATTCAGATAATGAAGAAGATAGAATGTTCTTTGAACGTGAAAACAGATTACATGAAATACTGATTAAGAATGGAAACCAAGCTTTAACTCCAGAACAATACGCTTATGTGTTCGGTACTGGCTCTAATGATTACGAAGGTGTTGTCAGAAGGGATAATTTTATTAGTGTTGATGATGCGGAGGTTATAATTCCGGCTGATAATCCAATTACCGAAGAAAGGATATCAAAGAGTGACTTAGAAGACGATACGTCTGATGAAGAGTTGCTAGACAATTCTATAATCAAATCAGTTAGTGAGGATCGTATTTCTAAGATTGATTCGGATGATAATGAATTAGAGGATACTGATAGTGAAAGCCATACAGATGAAGCTGGTTCTGATGATAATAATGGTCAAGTTGTCAAACGTCCGACTAGAGTTATCGTGAGTGATGAAGATGATCTAGATGAAGGAGATTTTTTTCATAGAAGAAGTACGGGAATTCAAGGACTTGATATGGAGGATGACAATGCAGTTGATGCATTAGAGGATGAGGTGGACTAAATTGTTTCTTTTTTTGGCTTGTTGATGAGTTACTAGGTTTAGCTCAGTTCAATTTTGCTTCTGTATTTTACATAACCTTTAATATATTTTACATTTTCAGATATGCTTATAGTTTATTTTATTGATCGTAAAGTACACTAAGGAGAAACAGAATTGCGTAGGAAACATGAAATAAAGAAAAATGGAGATACTGCACATATGCGTAAGATAAATCTTTCATTCAACACAATGACCATCTTCTTTATTCTTTATGGAACTTAAGATGGTCTGAGCTGAAGATAAGAACATGACCAAGAAACCAAATGCAACACAAGCAAAGATTGGAATTCTTTGTAATTTAGATTTTGTTCTCCAAGTCATTTTAATATAACATAAAGGAGGTAAGATAAAGGCAATTGTAGAAGCACATGTTGCACCAACTAACTCTAAAATAGCACCTAAATTACACGTAAACAAAGAAACAAACATAGGAATAAATGATAGAATGGTTGTAATTATGACGTGCTGAGAAGTTGTAAGTTGACTTAATTCATAATTTTCATTTGATCTCCTTCTGTAGATGATTATTAAATCCTTTACAACTTCTCTAACGACAAAAAGTTCCAATGGGAAAGTAGTTAGCATATTCAAACCAAAACATAATCTAGCTATATTAACAACCCAGTCATCGCTTGGGAAGTTATTTAAAATATTACCTTTCGTTTTGGAACCAAAATTTAAGTATCCTGAAATTCCCATTAGGCCACAAACAAAAGTTGAAATGATACATGATATATGCGTTACAGTGTAAAATCTATCTAACGTCGGTTTTTTAATTGAGTCGTAAATGAAAGTTGTGTTATGATGACAAACCAATGCAAACGATATAACACTAATGCTTTGAAAAATGTTTGCACTGATGAACCAATCATGCCCTTCAATTGTACCTTTTAAATCAGAAGACAGCATTGGACCTCTGGAGACCACAATTAGTATAATTATAGTCATGCCTATTAGAGCCATACCACTAGCCTTGGCTAACTTTGAGATATCTCTATTTAAAGATAATGGATAAGATATACCCATAACACAAACGAAAATTAGGACATTTCTGCTCAATATAAAATCCATAAAGCCTGAACTAGCCACTGCATCACTAAATATACTTCTCAAAACGTGTGGAATTGAATCACCTATGATAACTGAAAATCCAATGTTACCACCAAAAGCGAATAAACCTTGAGCTAATAAGATGACAACTTTACCTACATTACCAAAGTTATGAGTGACAACTGCAGTATAAGTTTTAGCACCCGATAGTTTCGTATTTATTATAATTAATCTCAAAGTCCAGTCGTTCAAAAAAGCTAACGAAGCCAATAGGATTATACCTGTCAATAAACCTGAATTTTTAAAAGCTCTGGGAATACCAACTATACCAGCACCAACAATTGAGTTTGTCATATTGAAAAAGGCAGATTTCAATCCTGATTTCAAGTCTGATTCAGTTATGATGGACTCTACATCTATTTCTATATCATCAAATTGGGTGAGGGAGTCGATTTCATTATTGACGGTACTAGACTCATATATATTATTGTTAGAGTGAGATCTGGAGTGATGGGGAGAGAGCTGGAGGTCCTGGTCACCAAGGGGGGACTCCGGCACTGTCTGTTGGCCGCTTAAGGCCTTGTAATTGTTAGAAGAGGTCATAACAGCTGAAGAGGGTGGCTGTACAGCTCCAATGGAGGCCTAGTCCATGTCTTATTTATGGAGCACAGCTGAATCTGACTCGAATCGAACGTGTTGATCTGCAGCGCACCTGTGCACCGGCGAAGAATTAGGGTGGCCCGCCTTCTTAGTTCAACACGTCAAAAGCAAAAGCATCTAGGTCAACAACTAAGCTGTTTGCCCTAACCCAACCCGTCCTCTTTCCCTTTATTTCCCTTCTTCTATTCCATCTTCTGACAATCAACTGCCCTTGCTCATTGAAACCTGGCTGCTCAACACCTGCAAGACAACCTACTAGAATTTAGTACACGTACACCCAACTTGTTCCCTTTCTAGTCCCGGATTAATCGTTTTATTTCGTGTTGTGTTCTACTGCTACTGTTTCAACAGATTCATAGCTTGTTCTGGTCTTTACATGTACATACCCTTACTCATCATATCTCCATTGTTTTACTAGGCAAGCCTCCCCCTATCATTCACACCATTCTTTAATTACACACATACTTGTTACATATACCCTAATACACCACATCACATAGCACAGATCAAAATAATAATAGTATCAACATGAGATCATCAAGACGTTCTAACAATGATGGCTCCTCTACCTCCTCCTCGAGAAGTGTGGGCTCAATGTTAGGCATACGAAAATCATCAACCAAATCTTCAAACTCCCTGAATTCGAGCTACAATAACAACATGGCACATGGTCACACTCACAGTCAATCAACTTCTGAATCCCTACAGGGTGTTAATTTATCTAGAATGAACACCAATTTCTCGACATCTTCTTCAAATTCATACTCTCCAACTAAACCTGGCTTTTTTTCAAGAAATAAGTCTAACAATACAGATACCGCAAGCATTGAATCGCCTTTATCAAGAGTAACAACAAATGCAAGTGCCGCCAATTCCGTTTACTCACTGCCATCAAACAGAGCTAAAAAATTATTAATAGATTCAAATGGTAATTATAAGAAATCTCATAGACACACCTTATCAGATGGGTTCGAATTAGATAGACCAAGTTCAGATGCTGAAATTGAAATTATGTTTAGGGAAGTTATGGAAAGCAGAGATTTTGGCAGCCTACCCGAAAAAGCCAAAATTGAAATGTCAAATTATAGTGTGGAAAGAAAATGGATGTTAATTCGTCAGCATAAATTAGGTGAATATAAAAAACAAAAATTGAGGGTTCAAAGTAATGGTTCTACCATTGCATCAATTTCTGCTCAACCGTCGAGACAGGCTTCGATCGCTGCCACTATTCTAGAGCACCCCCCTGCATCCTCTGCCGCTAAAGGTCCCCAATACTATATTAGAAGATTAATCAGCAATCAAATCACTTTAGAAGAATTAAAAGAATTGGATATTTGTTTAAGTTCAGAAGAAATTTCATGGACTCAGGATTTCTTGGACCATCAAGGTGAGCTTTGCTTATGTAATGTTTTGAATACTTTATATAGAACAAGGCCAACTGTTCCGGAACATACAAATGTTAGCACTTTATATATTAACAACACAACACCTAGCAAACCAACGAACAACAATTTATTATTTACCAATAAAACTGAAGATTATTCGTCAATTTTAGAAAAAGAAACAAGATTATTTAAATGTATTAAAGTTATAGCTGATTTAACAATGGGAATTGGATACTTACAGAAGATTGATATTTTCATCCCTTCAATTTTTGGTGGTATGTGTTCAGCTAGACCTCAAGTTAGAAAATGGGCTACAGATATTATAACTTATTTTTACCATAAAACTCAATCGGGACCAATCATTTATCAAACTATTCATAAAACTGTGAACGAAAATGTGCATCTCGCTTTTATTAAGGAATTATACAGCCAGCCTGGTAAACAAACTATCTTGGATAGGAAGTCAAATTTTATTATTAACAATACTCATAAAGTTCAAAAGTACGAAGCGTGGTTTTGGGGTATTTTAAGATTATTACAAGGTAGAGGTAAATTAGGTTCTAAAGTTGGTGCATTTGATGAGTTTAAATATAGTGGCTCAATCACTGATAATTTCTTAGTTGAATATGGTTTATCCACTCTACTGTTAATTGATACTTTAATTCAACATTCTGGTGAATTAGCTGAAAGAACTAAAATCAGAAGATTATTTCAAGTTGCTGGTTTAAATGAAATTTTTGATTGGTTAAGACCTTTAGAAAGTGCTGATATTCAACATAGTATTAACAATATTTTAGCTGCCGAAAAAGAGGATTTGCAAGAGCTGAAACAAATTGCTGAATTTGAGAATGAAAACATTAACTTTAATGATCCTGTGTCCCTGTTCAAAGTTATGTGGAAGAAATCTCAAGAAAGCGATTCCAGAAATTATTTATTATCAATGATTCAAAACTTATTTATTTCACAAAGCTCGAATATACATTCTTTAGATTCCGATCAAGTTAGCCGAAATTTAAAGTTGATGGATAATTTTGTTTCTAATATTACCATGGCTTCTGGTGAAGATGATACTGATATGAATATTTCAATTAATAAATTGTTGGCTGCTTATAGAACTGATGAAATCGCAAGAACTGCAATGCTTGAAGCTAAAGAAGCTAAAAAGAAAGCCGAAGAAGCTGAAGCTGAAAGAGATAATGCTATTCAACAATTAAATGAGGGTTCCAAAGGTGTCGTCCACGATTTAAAAAGAGACTTAGATGAAAGGGATTTAATTTTAGCAAAGTTAAGAACTAGATTAGGAGATAGAGATACCGAAATACAAGACTTGAAGAGAAAAAGGATTTTAGATAAGCATCAACAAGAAACTGAAATGAGAGAAATGTTGCTGCTATTACATAATAAAGAAAGTTCTAAAGAATCTCAACAATATCAGCAACAGCACCTTCGCCCAGCTAATTCAGCCGCTAATTCTTCCAAATTAAGTTATACTTCAAGTCGTGGTGCTCCTGCTGCCCCTGTTCCTAGTACCGGCTCTACATCTGGACGTGACCCAAATACACTTGAAAGTGAATTAAGTAAAAGATTGAAATATCAAGTTAATCAATCAAAAGCGGAATCAAAACGTCTGGGTACAATAATTGAACCAAGTGCAAAATTACGTGATCTGCGTTTAAAAATGGATTTACTAGAAAGGGAAGCAAGGGATTTAGAAACTATGGATTTCGAAGATTATCATGAACCTGAGCCTGCTCCTGAACCTATTATTATATATGAATCTCAACCAACTTCACCATCAAGAGAAGAAGATGTTCGTAGTTTGAATGATTTAAGAAAAAGATTGGAATCATTACAGAAAGAATCTAATAGTATTATTAAACTACAAGGTGATTTGTCCCAAAAGGACTTGTTGGAAAGACGCAAGATAGAAGCGTTAGAAAGATTAGAAAGATTACAGAAATCAATGCAGAACTTGACAATTGAAGATTTTACAAGTATTGATATGCCTAATAATGCTTCAAGCTCCCAAAGAAAGAAGACGTTAGATCCAAAGTCTGTTGATTTTGAACCTGTCAATGTTGAACGTTCACAACAATTAAGAAAAGAATTGGCTAATATTGAAGATATGTGTAATAATTTGAAATTTCAACTTGGTTTGGAAGGTGATTCCTTTGTCACTGATTCTAATGGACGCCGTGTTCGGATTAACAAGACTGAATTACTTGAGAAATTTGAAAATAAGTATTCCAAAGGTCAAAAAGAACAGCCTCATGCCCAATTTGTTGCTAGTAGCGCTCCTGCTATTTTAACTGGCCCCGGTGATACTAAGAAATTAGATTTAGCTGGTATGAGACCTTTCTTAGGTGAACTTGAAAGTAAAGTTGGTAAGAAAGCTTCAATTGGTATTGCTGTTGGTACTGATGATGATGATTACGACGATAATAATAGTCGTAAACACCACCAACATCATCATCATTCTTCTCCAAAATCACGTAAATCAACTTCTTCAGTTCATTCTGGTTCTCGCAAAGGTTCACGTTCTGGTTCCAGTTCTATCCATGTTCAACCTGGTCAAGGTGCACCTTCTGAGTTAAAGAGTCAAACTTCTGGCGCTAATGTTGTGCAAGATGCTTCGGGTGTTATACCACCAGCTGCTTCTCCTTCTTCAACACTGAAAGTAAGAGCCATTCCTCCATTAGCTTCTATTCCTTCATTACCTTTAGATTCTTCAAAATCTACCCCAACTAATAACAGCTCTAATGCTCCACCCCCACCACCATTGCCATCTTCATTTGACAAAGATCCTACCTCTGCTAAGTCGGCTGCCGCTACACCACCACCACCACCCCCTCCTCCTCCATTACCGGCACTGTTGAAACAAGATTCAAAATCTTCTGGCGGCCCAGCACCACCACCACCTCCTCCTCCCTTACCTCCAGCATTAGCTGCTGCTAATGGTCCTCCACCTCCACCACCCCCACCTCCAATGTTTTCCAAGGGTCCTGGTGGCGTTCCACCTCCTCCTGCTCCTCCATTCCCAGTGTTGACATCAAAAGTATCCGTTGCAGCCCCATTGGTTCCTGCTGTTATTTCAAGACCAAAGAAGAAAATGAAGCCGGTTCATTTTGAGAAGATTGAGGATACTGAAGAATCTATTTGGGCTGAAGTTGGCTCAGATGATGTTGCTAAGAGTTTATTTGAAAGAGGTATCTTTGATGAGATTGAGGTTATATTCGCAGCTAAGGAAGCTAAACGTATTGCTAAAAAGAAGAAAGATGAAGAAAAGAAGATTACATTCCTGAAAACTGATGTTACTCAACAATTTAGCATCTGCTTACATTCATTTTCAACTGATTCCGATGAAAGAGTGGTTTTTAAGATTCTTAGATGTGACAAAGAAGTTTTGGATAAACCTGCTTTATTAGAATTTTTAGCTAAACCTGAATTGAATGAGATTTCAACTACCCTGGCTAAGAATTTTGAACCTTTTTCAACTGATTGGAGAGCTGATTCACAACAAAAGCCTGATAAGGATCCTAATGAACTTGCTAGAGCTGATAGAATTTACTTAGAATTAATCTACAATTTACAACATTATTGGAGATCTAGAATGAGAGCTTTAAATGCTATTTTAAATTATGAAAGAGATTATGAAGATTTAGTTCAGAAGTTAGAGATCATTGAAAATGCATTAGATAGCTTAGAAAAGTCAGAGTCACTAAGAAAAGTATTTGATATTATTTTAGTTGTGGGTAATTATATGAATGACACTTCTAAACAAGCTCAAGGTTTTAAATTAAGTTCTTTACAAAGATTAACGTTTTTAAAGGACCACAAAAATTCTTTCTCTTTCTTACATTATGTTGAAAAGGTTGTTAGACAAAATTTCCCTGAGTTAATGGGATTTGTTAGCGAACTGAAGGCAACTTTTCCAGCTGCCAAAATTTCAGTTGAACAATTAAAAACTGACTGTGGTTTGTTTAGTCAATCCATTAAGAATATCGATTCTTCTTTACAAGATGGTAACTTAAGTGATTCATCCAGATTCCACCCAAATGATAAATTCTTGAATGTTGTTTTAAGGGGCTTGCCGCATGCTAGAGTTAAATCTGATCTATTGAAAGACAGAACCCAGTTAACTATGGAAAAGTTTGAAAAGATGATGAAATATTTTGGTGAAGATCCTGATGCTGATGAGTTTGTTAAAAATAGTTTCTTCAGAAAGTTTAGTGAGTTCATTGAAAGTTTTGAAAAAGTTGGCAAAGAAAATAAAGAGTATGAAGAGAAGAATACCAAATATGAATTAAGCTTGAAGAAACTAGAAGAGGCCAAGAAACAGCAAATTGCAAAGAAAAGTTCTGAAGGAGCTGCAGGATCAACTAAGAACACTGAAATGGAGAGATTCTTGCAGCAATTAAGACAAACTGGTCCAACTAGAGCTGAACCTACATCTGCCAAAATCAGACAATGGGCTAAGAAGCATTCCAATGGAACCTCCAATGTCAGTAATTCGTCCCTTGGTGAAATTGGTGAAAATGGTGATCTAGAAGCTGATCGACTGGATCCAGATGCTTCTATTGTTAATTCTACGAACGATCAGGATTTAAGATCCAAGACTCAAGATTTATTAATGAAGTTAACTAGACAAGCTACGGGAACGGGTGTCAATAGTGACGACGGTACTAATACGTCAACTGCCGGTTCAGGTGCCTCAACTACTAACAATGCTTCATCATCTGATTTACAATTTAAATTAAGTGATTTTAAGATGAGCGATAGAATGAAGAAGAGATTGCAACAAAGCAATGCTTCTAGAGCAAGCTCTGCTAGTTCCGTGGACTTAGAATCGTTTAGGACAAGTCGTGTTGAAGTCACAGGTAATCCATTACTTGAAGATGATGATGAAGAGGCAAGTGACGTTATAGTTGATCTGATGAGTGAACCTTCAAATATGAGTTCAAGAGTTGATTTAGATGTTGAAGGTTCAAGCAAAACTCAAGATGTTTTTGAAGATGCACTTGAATGAGTGTTGACTTCTGTTTGTTTTTGTTCGTTTTGATTTTTTTTTGTTGCTAATATTGATAAAACTGGCTTTTTTCTATTTTTATTCTTTTAGATTTTCTCTTTTTAATACTTTGTTCTCATTGACTTTTACTGATAATAATGGTCTTGATCTTTTACTTTTCCAATTCCGATGTATTCTGTCTATCTTTTAAAATTTTCTTATTTTTTACTTTTACTTACCTATCTGTGATTTGTTGGTTTATTTTATTTTATTTAATTTAATTTTTTTTGATTGGTCTTTGTGTTTTTTTCCTCTCCCTACATTCCTTTTTTGTCTTGTTTTGTGTTTTTTTGTATTTTGCGTTTTTGTTTGACCATGCATGTATTTATAAACTTATATACCTGATTCATTTTAATATGATACTACATTTATTTAATTCATAATTATTTTAATTATTTTAGTTCAAAATTTAATATAACGAAGATTAATTACCTAATCACTTACAAACAATATTACAAAAGCAGAAACCATGCTAAATTAATTAATCCCCACGTAGTAATGTCAAAGCACCTTCTAATTCTTTGATGGCAGTTTCTATGTCTTCATAATTCAAAGCGCTAATAGCAAATTTAGCTTTCTTTTGAGCAAGACTTATAATTTCATCAGTTTTCAACATCTGAGCAACATCAGCATTAGTTAAATGATGCGATGAAGTATTTTGAGTCTTTGTAGTTGGAACTGATGGTTTTCTTGAAATTGGAATTGACGGTTTTCTTGGAGTATGAGTTGATCTTAGTTTAGGAGCAGATGAAGCAGGCGGCTTTGGTGGTAAAGCAGGAGTATCGATATCTGGTTTTGGAGGTATGGATGGCGTAAGTGGTAGCCCAAGACTATTTTTCTCTCCTTTGATTATCACTGGCGTTGCAGGCAAGTTCAATTCGCCCTCTATAACTTTAGGAGCATCTAATGTTTCTAAATGTGAGATGTCTGTTTTGGATTCATTTGGAGGAGTAACCGTAGGAGATGCTAAATCAATGTTTGATGGAGGAGGAGGTAATGATGAGCTTAATAGATTTGGGTCGGAATTTGTCATTAACTCTTGAGATTCATCTGGCTCAATTGGAGCAGCAGCAGGTTCTAACAGATTTGAGTCGCTTAGGTTTCCTGGCCCTAGGTTCTTTAATTCTTCTTCTTCTTCAGGGGATATATAATCATTTGGATCTTCCTTGTTTTTTAAAGCTTTCAAAATTCTCATTGAATGATATTTAGCATATTTTCTTTGTTTATCTACGAACTTTTGTTCTACCTCGTAATACTCAGGCCATAGATTTAAAAGATTATAAAAATCAGAAGCAGCAGCCAAACCCTGAGCAGTTGAAAGTTTGGACACATGGCCATCTATTTCTTTTTGTGACTTTATAAATAATTTATTGGCAAATCCTAAAACTAATTTAAAGCTAGATTCACTATCATTTATTAACTGGAAGATCGTAGTAGAAGTTTCCTCAAACTCTTTCTTAATTGATTCAACATGGTTTAATAAAGCCATTGCAAAATCTGAGGCTTCTGGAGACTTCAAATGTAGTTGGTTTTTAAGTATCAATTCAACGGTGTACATTTGGCAAAAATAACTGATAACAGGTTGAGCAGTTTCCAGTTCCCTGGCTCTTTTTACAAAGGGACCAGCCAGCTTTTTAAGATCATCTGGCACTTGAGGAATTCCTTCTGGTTCTGATTCAGACATGGGTGTGTTTCTGGGTGTTCTTGTGCCTTGTACCTGGTTAAACTCATGATAACCTGTGTGATTCATCTGTCTCTCCTGTGCCAAATTCAAGCAACCCGCTCTGCTGCGCCCTTTTAGCCCGACACGAGGCACAGAAGCGTGGCGCATCGCTCCTTACGCGTTTTGGCCTGTCCAGCTTCAACAAATTAAACAGACAACCAGAACTTCTGTTTTCGGAGCTTTTCCTGGTCCTGCTCAAACCACTTCAACAGACCTCTCTGCTTCCCAGATCCCGCAACAATAGCTACTCCAATGGACTCAATAGTGGAACAAAGTCGTATCTCTCAGAATAGCTCCCTCATGAGTTCCTATGTCTCTGCAGCACCACCCGTGAACAACAAAACCCGTTATTCCTCCTCCATCGCACACTCAGCAAATTCCATTAATGAACCCGATGGGCCTACTTTCCAAGTAAGTCCTGTCTATAAAGCTTCTTATTCCAATATCCATGTTATTGAAATGGAGGTAAACGGTTGCCCCGTCATGAGAAGACTCAAGGACTCGTTTTTTAACGTTACTCAAATATTAAAAGTGGCCGGGTTGGATAGATCCCAAAGATCAAAGCTACTGGAATCAGAAGTATACACAGGTAGACATGAAAAAGTTCAAGGTGGATCGGGTAAGTATCAAGGTACTTGGATCCCATACGAAAAGACTGTTGAATTGTGTAGACGCTACAACGTATATGAGGTGATGACTCCCTTACTATTATACAATGTTAATACAAATGACTCAAATACTCCAACTAGAGACCAATTAATAAGATCTTTCTCCACTTTAACAGAACCAGATGAACGTAAAGAAAGCAGTTCAGTATATAGTAACAACAGCAATTTAAATAATGGCAATTCAGCTTCCATGTCGACACCTGCTACACGTCAAAATACTTTGAGGGACCAAGAGGATGATGATGAACAACCTACCCCAAAAAGGCCTAAATTAGATATTTCACCATTACCACCATTAGAAATATTTGATCATGAAACTAAAATTTCAAACCCAAGTGCTCCTTATACGATGAGACCATTAAGAGAATCTGAAGGTGAGTTTGATGAGAAGTCAAAAGTTGTAATGTCCTCACTATTTTTACCAACTCAGCAAGATTTAAGTTTATTAGAATTGGTTGGTAATGATGAATCTCAATTAGAAGGTATATGTATCGACGCTCCAATTGATGATAATGGCCAAACTGCTTTACATTTAGCTGCAACTTTAGGTAGATTAAATCTGGTTAAGGATTTAGTTGGAAGAGGTGCTAATAGAATAAGAGGTGATAATGATGGTCAAACTGCTTTGATTCGTGCTGTTCACGCTACTAATTGTTTTGAATTCAGTTGTTTTGATAAACTGTTGGATTATTTGTACCCTGCAATAACTGTTTTAGATCATAAAGGCAGAACGGTTCTGCATCATATTGCCTACACTTGTGGAAGAAAAGGCAGAAATGATGCTTGCAAGTACTATTTAGAAACGTTATTAGAATGGCTTGTTAAAAGAGGACCAACTTTACCACCTAATCAAGCTTTAGATTTGAAAAAATTCATGCATGATGTTGTTAATATTCCTGATAGAAATGGCGATACTTGTTTAAACGTTGCCGCAATGGTTGGTAATAAACATATAATTCAACAATTATTGGATGTTGGTGCTGATCCGAATAGACCAAATAAAGCCGGCGTTAAGCCAACGGATTGCGGTGTTAATATTGAATCTAGTTCAAATAGAATAATATCATCCAATGCTCTAACTAAATCTAGTGATTCAGAAAATGTTAATAATTCTGGTATCGTTGGTTCTTCGAGTGATGGTCTTTTTCCTGAAAAGCAATCCAGTTTAAGAATTCTGGACTCTATTCAAACTTTTGTTTCGCAATTAGGTAAGGATTTCCATGATGAAATGGAACAAAAGACTAAGCAAATAAGTTCCATGCATCCAAAATTACGTGAAAAGACTTTAAGATTATCTGGAAAACGTAAGCAATTTGATGAGTTACAAAAAATAGTAAGAAAACTGTCAGACTATAAAACAAAAATAATAAATCTAAACAAAGCAATTGAAGACGAAGAAGTTAAATTTCAAGAACAAACAAAAGAATTGCCTGTTAGTTCAGCTAATTTTGCGGGTGATTTTGATGCTGATGAACCATTCACAGTTTGGTCAGTTTATAATGAAATTGAGTCAAAGGTTGAACAAATATTAAACCAAAAACAACAAGAGGCAGAAACGACGTCGTCAACAAATGGCATAAACAGCAATTCTCATAAAAATCAAACCCCAGAATTAGACACAGTTGAAATAATTAATTCATTAAAAGCAGAAGATTTATTACCAACATTAAGTAAGACCCAACAACAGCAAATATTACCACCAAGTGTAGTTTTAGAAGCTAGAATTGATGCTTATAAAAAGAACAATGAAATGTTAATAGAAAGAACAAAATCAAGAAGATCATCATCGCAAGAACTAGAGCAACAGTTTAAGAGAGTCATTGCATTATGTATTGGATCGAAAACTGAGGATATTGATGAGAAATTGTTAGGTAATCTATTACTAAGTGTTGAAAATGACCCTGATCCTGAAATCAATCAAATTAAAAAAGTTTTGAAAATTGTTAATGACTTGGACAAATAAATTCCTTGCGTCAGGTTTTTTTTAGAATTTTGCTTCTCCTTCTTCTTTTAATTGGTTATAACTTATTTTTCTGTCGGTCTTTCAATTTTTTCTTGCTTTTTAATCAATCAAGTGTCTGGATACTTTGATAAAATGCTGCTTTTTTCTTGTTACTGATGTTTGATCTTTTTTTTTCATTAAATGTACTTTACTGTTACACACAAACTTCAATTCTTTTGTTTCAAGATAATAACTCTTGTAATATTACTTAACTCTTGTTTTTATTGTTCACACTAATATTTGAGTTACACTTATCCCTTTGTTTTATTTACTGCTGCTCCTCTTCTTCTGTTCATGATGTTAAATTATTCTTTATTCCAGGTTGTTGTTATGTTTTATTCGCCTATCACTTCTTTCCATTATGGCTGTTAACTACCAATCACCTTTTTCTTTGTTCTTTATTTCTCTTTTTATTATTATCTTTAGTTTTTCTCTTACACTTTGTATTAACTTTTTTTTTCATTTTCTTTTTGTTTATGTTTTTTCTTTGGATTTCCTGCTTACAACCTTGGTTCTTCATAACCATTCTAATTTGCTCTATTATATTTTTTTCTTTCTTTAATTTTTGTATTGATTACTAAATTTTGCTAACTAGGTGTAATAATTTACTTCTTTCTTTTTATCTCCTTTTTTCTCTACACAGCTCTTTCTTATTTTAACTAACCCTATTTTTTATTATTCTTAAGTTCTATTTTTATTCTTTCTTATATGCTTGAACCCTGTTATATCTCTTTATCGTCCTTTATACACATTTATATTTTAGTACTTTTTATTATTTACATTAGCTCTTTCGCCAAAAATGACATCTAAAACACAGTAAGATAAAGCATCTTTTAGAGTTCTGGTTAAAATAAAAACACGAACACTAACACAAATACAAATATACGTACATACAAAATGAAGGAATGTATAAAACAATCAGCAGAAATTAACTAAACATTAAAGAGCAAACAGATCTAATTAAGAAAATAAGAATAATTGGTATATATTAAAAACACAAAAAAACAATTTAAAAGGAAAGACTGAAAGTTAGTTTATACTATATATACAAAATAAAAAATAAGTGCATATGAAGACAGCAGACCCAAATAGTAAAAAACAGAAAACAGAAAACAGAAAAAAAGTATTTTCAACCGTATAACCTAACCAAACAAAAACAATAAAGTTAAAAAAATAAAGAAATAGTTGTAATATATATAAGTAATACAATGCAATATCATAAAAAGGAACTAATAAAAATCTTAGACATAAACATGATTGTTGTTGAAAAAGCTAACGTTAGAAAGAAAAAACAAAGGAGAAAACGAAATGAAAAAAGAATAAAAAGAAACACTAAGGTAAATATAATTCATTGAAAAATCATCATCATAATAATCATGTCAATGTAATAGTGTAGTAAAGAATAATAACTAGTAAATATTTTATTAGTTAGAATAAGGATTTTTCCCAGGTTTGCTCGTTGCACCAGCAGCACTGGCAATAGCATATGGGTTACTTGTCTTACTTTTGAAACCACTAGCTTGTTGCTGTGATGAAGCAGGAGGTGGTGGACCTCTTTGTTGACCGGCTGCTGAATTGCCTCGCTGTCTACCATATCCCTGATGTGGTGGTTGAACTGGATAGGGTTGCTGTGGATAGCCATACCCGTACCCTTGTGGAGGATAAGGTTGTTGTGGGTAGCCATATCCATAGCCATAACCTTGAGGAGGTGGATATTGTTGTGGGACAGCAGTATGGTTGTATGGGTTGTTATAGTATTCTTGAGCAGGAGGTGGATATTGCTGTGGATAATATTGAGCTGAATTTTGAGATCCATAATAGCCGTGTTGTTGTGGAGGGGGACGACGTTCAGTAGGAGAAGGTGGTTTTGAACCTGATTGATGTTGTTGCATTCCTTGAGGGGTTTTTCTTTGTAATCTTGAAGGCTGTTGTTGCTGATGTTGTGGAGGGGGTGGGGGCTGTCGTTGTCGTTGTTGCTGTTGTTGTTGCTGTTGTTGTTGTTGTTGCTGTTGCTGTTGCTGTTGCTGTTGATGTTGCTGTTGATGTTGCTGTTGCTGTTGCTGTTGCTGTTGCACTGAAGGGAGAGTACCATCTTGAGAACGGGATTTAACAGGATCAGGGAATTCACCCCTTTTACCTGTAGTAGGCGAATAAGGATTATTATAACTAGTCTCTTCATTTTTATCAGGTGCAGCAACTCTTCTCTGAGGTTGATAATAAGGTTTACCATTCTTTGGAAGCATGTAACCTTTCTGTTCATAATCCATTGGAGGCAAAGTTGGCAAATCCTTCTCTGTTGGTACTTTCTTTGGAGGTGAGGCATCAGTTGGGAATAAATCATCAGGGGAACCAGCATCATAATATTTGGATTGACCTGACGCCATAGAACCATCAGTTTGCAGACCACCTTGTTGTGGTCCCCGTGATTGATCATTAAATCTTAATGGACTTGGAGCTGGATTTCTTTGTTTACCAACGTTCAGCTCATTTGTATTAACTATATCATTTCTAGGCTGTAAGGCTCTACCATAAGGTTGTGATTGATGATCATTATCTGTGTACATTGATTTATTAAAAGATTCATTAAAATCGGTAAATGGAGATAAAACTCTATTCTTTTTATTACCATTTGCAGGGACAGCGAGGGCTTCTGTAGCATTTGATTGATTTGGCGCACCATATAAATCATCAACATCATCATAAGCATCATCACTACCTGGGAATAATTCATCGACTTTATTGTTTGATGTCTCATTAGCATTATTATCCAAAGATAAATTAGTCAGATCATTTGGTAATTCCGAATATTTCTTATAAATGTTTAATAATCTAGGAGACATTGAATTACGGTATTCACTTTCACGATTTCCATTTCGCTTTGGAGACTCACTAATTGAATTAGAATCAGACGTTGTAATCATTGGGATTTGAGCAGTTGTAGCATTTGAAGGATCCAATCTTTGATCGATATTACTACCGTTAGAATCTTTTGAACCTAAAGAAGAAGATGATCTCAAATTATTAACAAATTTTGCACTTGGTGTGAAAGTTGGGGAAGTAGAATTTAATCTTTTACTCTTACCAGAAGCCAACTCTCTTGATGCACTTAAAGCACTAGTAGCACCCGTAATACCATCAAGAGAACCGCAACCTTGATAACCTTTTGCCAATTTAACTCTTAAAATATCCTTGATTGCAGAATTCCATTGTAATGGAGTCCAAGAAACAGTAGTAGCAGAAGTGGTCAATTGTAAAATATCGTCAACTTCCATGTAGTGAACTTGAGGTAAAACAGGTAAAGCAAATAATAAAGAATTTGGGTCTTTTTTATCTGCATTTAATCTAACTGGTCTACCATATAATTGGAAAGAATCCATTAAAGGGATAATAAATCTTATCAGCGTATCATAACCAGGAACAGAAGAATGTTGCTCAGGCATCAAAAAAATCGAACAATTCTTCGCAGGGCTCTTATTATCAAACTGAACTTCACCATCCATTTTAATCATGGTTGAATGATCTATAACAGTATAGTTCTCGGGATAAATTGCATAAACAGAATTAGCATCGACTAAAGTTGCCATTGCTAACTTCTTAGCTTTCTTTTCATTTTCATAAAAGCAAACTTTGCCATGTGAGAATTTCTTTTTCTTTTTTTGAGAAGGTTCAATCACAGCAAAGCATCTTTTCCAAGGCATACCAGCGCCGAATCTGACACTAGTCCAATCTTCATGTTCGAACTTAGTCTCAGCTAAAATGACCCTGATATCTGATAGCATTGAACCTCTTGCAGACAATAAAGCAGCGGTATAAGCTTCTTGTAAGCCTTTATATTCAAATGCAGCTAATCTGAAAGCTGCATGCCATCTTTGAAACTGCTCTTTCGAATGGATTTGAATTAGGAATCTGTTTTTTAAAGTAGTTGAAACAACGATAACATTAGTCAAATCACCATTAGTTGAAGGTAAAATGTCTACGGCTTTGACAGTAGCATCAGTGAAATTAATATAAGTTGGTTTATTTTCCAATTCTTTTGCGTAAGAGCTGTCAGGCAGGTTCTCTAATAGTTCGGCATCCCAAATAGCTAATTGATTACCAGTAAGAACCCCATAGACTTCATTCCATTTTCTTTCTGAAGGATTACCATCTGAATCAAGGTCTCTTAACAACATAAAGACACCTTCATTGTATCTTCTGTGGGCTTGAGCGGATAATAAGGTAACAATTGGGGATAGTTCAGGGGATAATTCGCCTTTTGATTCAGCAGTCGAGATTCGTTTGACAATCGAGTTGTAAGTGTCATGAGACAAGTGATGGGATCTGTCGCCACCCGAAGAAGAGGTAGAGTTGGAGTCCTTGGTGGAACTCCTGGACATGGCTCTGATCTTGTTCATGACGATAAGTTGGTATTGTTATTGTTGTGGTTGTTATTGTTGTGGGACTACCGGAAAAGACAGGGAGGGTTGTGGGATTGGGTAGGCTAGTTAAGGAGGGTAGGTGAGCTGTAAGAGCCGTTGGGTATACTGTAAGGAGGGATGTTTGTGCTTGCTAGAGCAGCTGAAGAGGAAGAAAAGGGAGAAGTGGGAAAATTGGGAAAGAGTTGAAGTGTCGAGCGAGTTTATTATGCCTGTTTGACATGCTACGCCTACCCTGCTCGCCATTAGCCCCGTCCTGGACCACGTCACGGTCTCTACGTTCACTCTGTCTTCTACTACTGGTATTATCTGTTACAGATGTCTTGTCTTGGAGTTTTAAGTTGGCCTATCAAGAGTGCAGATTAAACTGTCAACCTTGCTCAGGTCAACTGGAAAGGAAAACAAACAAAATGCTCGAGACTCCGGTCACACGTATCAATTAGGTCAAAACGAAAACGCACTGGGCGAGTACTATTGTCTATTGTATTGTCCCCGTGGACACGGCCACGCCATAGGCCATTCCCTTCCCTGAGACATGATCCCTTCCTTCTGGTTGCCTCTTACAGTTAACGATGATGCTTGGACGCGTCAGAGCTTGTGTATGTCATAATCACCCATATTTCCCTTTCGACGTCAACCGATAAATATTGCTTATATACAAATACGCAGTAGGCCAGATCTGTGACAGCTGCGACAGTTTTGTTGTTGGTGCGCCCCCGACACTTTGTCTTACGTAACGGATTACTTGTTTTTTCTATTTTTATGTTCCTCGGCTGTATCCGGCATTTACTTCGGAATGAGTCGATTGAGTCGATCGGGTGCTTGCCGGGGCATCATTTTATACAATTTAATATTCAGAGTAATCCCAGAAAATGAAAGAATAGTTACACAAAAACTTATAAACATCCAAGCTCGTTCAAACTAGACCCAACACCATACTTATCTTGGAAGGTTTCACAACCCCTGATCCATCAACGCTAGCCTTATAGTATCTTGTCTGAGGGTTGGCCCATGTTCCAATTTGCTTGAAGTATCTCACAACCAGATACTCACAAGACTCTTCATCATAACTATTAGCAAAATAAATAGATAAAAATGTATCCACCTGACTTCTCTTATCGATAAAACTAACATTTGGCGTTGAACAATTCTTATCAATTTTCAAGGCACTAAACTTCTCATTTGTTATCAATTCTCTGGTGTCTCTTTTAGGCTCATCAAGCAAGTTAGTTAAACATTCATTTTCAGTATCAACTTGTAG
Organism: Ambrosiozyma philentoma; assembly: GCA_003707675.3. Taxonomy (NCBI): domain Eukaryota; kingdom Fungi; phylum Ascomycota; class Pichiomycetes; order Pichiales; family Pichiaceae; genus Ambrosiozyma; species Ambrosiozyma philentoma. Next base: position 303,933 of record PPKZ03000005.1, read on the forward strand.
TCCATCATCGCCAGATCCTCTTTCTTGCTTCGAAGCACTTGATTTTCTTTGAATTGAAATGTACAAATCAGAACTTAAGCCAAGTTTATTCTGTCGAATTCCAATTGACCAATACGAACCTGCATAGAAAAAGTATTTGGACATGGTATAATGGCATGATGTTATATCAACATTATTTAATTCAAATGACAGTCTTAAAGGAGGAATCTGGTGAGCTTTCTTGTCTTCCATGAGTTTATTCATTACTTTGAAGTCGTCATCTGACAATGAAGCATACTTATAGGGGATTGTTTTTCCGTTCTTTTCATTATAATACGAGTTGCTGTTATCTTTAAAGCATTCAGATTTTTCAAATTTGGTGTTTTCTGTAGTTGCACTTAAAATAACTTTAGCTAATTTGAACGACATAGTAATAGCATATTCAATAACCGATGGTTCAATATATACGTCTCCATTACCATCCTTGAACTCGTTCAGTTTCTGTAGTTTATCAGATGGAATGTAACAATAAATTAAGTCTTCATTTAACACTCTTTTCAATTTTGCAATGCCTTCTTTTGATTCACCCAATTCCATTCTTCTATCTATCAATTTCATAATGAAAACAGCTCTATCAAGTTCAGTAGGAACAAAAAAATAATTCTTTCCAACAAGGTCAGCAATCACATCTATTGGCAAATCATCCCAACTATTTACACCTCTGTTCCAACCGTACCTCAAGAATTTTGATTTGCGCTGATGAATAGTAGTGCTTAAAATGGCTTTAGATAAAATATTGGAGTTAAACATCTTATTTTTTGCAACAATTTACTTGGAAATTCATGTTTTTAGCATCATTTCTGGAAGAGATGGTTAAGTGGTTTTCCAGAATAGAAAGCAACACGTATACGTGTGAAGTATGTGGAAGTGATCGATTCTCTTCTGAAACGCCCGACAGAAGATAAAAACTTCTTCTTCAAAATCGGTTGAAAATGTACTAGACCTCTAAGTGAATGCCCTGAAAATTCGCTTTTGGTAGTATGTATATAATATTCTTTGATAAATTATACTGTTGTCGATATTTTCAATTCAAAACTATTGTAATTGAGTCATGCATTGATAGTGTCTTTGGGCCTACACTAGTCAGGTCTGGGGGTCCCTCAACTCTATGCCTGTTCAACACAATCGTATAATTAATCTTCAGCTCTTCCTAAAGAAAATTGGTTTCAAGACCTAAGTATATCTTATTCCATCACGCAGCTGAATTGGCTTTTGTAGTTTTTGGTGATTGCAAATTGAAATCAGTAGCAAGTGTTAAAAGGCTGGACTCTCTTGCTTGTTCTGTATTTCTCCTGTAAAAATGGTAGTTGATATGGGACAGGTATATAACATGATTTGATAAACACATCAAAATGAGTGAACAGATTGTTAAAATTGTTGTGTTGCATTACGGTGAGATCATTGAAAGGATATCATTCTATATCGTGTTCTTAAACGTTCAGCAAAATCGGATTGGAAGTCGACTATCCTCTTGCACCCATTGTCGCATTAATTGGTACTTCTTCTAATGAAACAAGTCATCTATCAATTGGGTCTTAATTTCATGAAGTCACCATGCAGTCGACATTTTATCACGATCCAACGCACAATATCTATACATGTATCAATTTATACGATATAAAGAATAGTCTAATTAGATATAGTTACTAGATACTATCAGTTAATATATATTAAGAAAAGGGAACTTATATATCTACCCAGGAACATTCAAAATAGTTTTTTTAAACAAACTAAAGGAACCATACCTCTTTCACCGGTAGTTTTATGACCATTAACTTTATCGATTAAGCACCATCCATCATCATGTTGTCTTATAATACAACAAAATTCCCCAACTTCTATGTTGAGTTCATCAACTAATACCTTCTTGTAATTTCTCATCACTATATATAATTCATTTCTCATTATAACTGTGCCTCTTGCCTTAGCACTATCATCTTGTAAAATATCAACTGGTGTAATTGGTGTTGTTCTATTGTTCAATTTACTATCAAAACTGAAAGTACCTTTGTTTGATGGTGTATAGCTACCATCTTCTTTAATTGAGAACAATGGTTTTGGTGGCCCATTTCTTTTAATTTCTTTAGGAACATCGTTTAAAATTGGAACTTGCTTTTTATAATTAGATTCCAAAACTTGTGGACGTGAATCATATTGATTATAATATTCATTTTCATCATCATGCTCAAATCTTGGTAGCAGTATATTTTCTTTATTCTCTTCTTCCATTGTCTTAACATTAATAATTAAGCTGCTTGAACTATTGTTATTGCTACCACCTAATAACTTGAATGGTTTTAAAAAATAGGGTGAGGTCTTTAGTGAATACCTATGATATGTTTTAGTAAGTTTTTGTGGTAGTTGTGGTGGTTCTAATGTGCTTAATGATCCATCGCTGCCAGAAATGGAAGGATCAAAGTCTTCATCGGACGTTTTGGAATACAAAATTTGTACACTTTTTCTATTAAACCAACTTTTAATTCTATTAGATGGGGTACTAACTTTATTCACTTTGACTGGACCGAAATCTCTTTCTATATAAGTTTCATTATCATTTGAAGAAACAAAAGAATCATCATGTGTGGAATGATTGTTTTTATCACTACCATATTTTTCAGAATCATACATAATTGTATTACTCTGTTTTTTGTCTTTGGCTTTCTTGAAACTCCAAAGAAAAGGATTATTGCTTTTCTTAATTCTTGAAATAAATGGACTTTCATAAAAAGATTTGTTGTCTTCTGTTTTACCAACGCCAAACATACCTGCGGGATTATAATAATTCAGTTCAGTTTCTTGAATTACACGGTCTCGTCTCTTTTTAAAATATAAGTACCAAATGGAAAAGCATAATAACCCCAGGAATATAACCCCAATAGGAATTGAAATAGTTAAAATTAAAGTAGTCTTTGAAGTATCCTTTTCTGGAGTCTCAAAATAAGAAGATAACACACCGGACGACGTTAATGACGATGCTTTAGAGCTATGTGAAGAAGTGGTAGCGGATGATGTTGATGAAGGGATCACTACTTGAGATGATGAAATGGAAGCGGCAGCACTTTTCAAAGATGAAACAGCTGAACTGATTTGCCTTTTCCCAACTTTAACATACCAATCATTTTGTGTAGCTGTTTCAGTAACTGTAAGTGTAGAAGTAGCTGTGATAGTTGTAATTTGATTGTCAGGTATGATTTGAATATTTGTGAGAGTAATGTCCGGCATAGCTTAATGAAATTCAAGAATCCTTAGTCGAGAGAAGAATTAGGAGAGTGGATCAAATAATTTTAAAACAAATCCAATTAGGAGGATCAACCCAGAAATATATATTTGTGATCATGTTCCTCAGTTAAAAAAACTACGTATTATACTAGTATTGCAGCAGTTTCAGGAAGAAGGGATGACAATCCGCTGAAGGGGAGTTGTTTCAAATATGTGTGGTACCTCGAAAGGATCAGTTTCAGAATCATGCAAGTCGATAGGCGTGCGACGAAAGCAACAACCAACCAAATCCAGCACCCGTGCACCGAAAATTGATCTGCATTTTGGTTTTGATAAGATAGTGCGCAACGCAGGCTCGCAGCTAACACAACCGAAGGACCAGTTCGTCTTTCAAGTTCCTTCTCCTTCAGTCGAATTACCTCAACCATATACCATCAAATATACTTTCAATATACGTGCGCCACCTTCTTGGATTTCTTGCTTACTATCCCACTCAAGAACTACTTCAACATTGCTCTTCGCATAGTACCTGAAAGTAGTTGCCACACCACATTAGTGCTATAGCTAGCCAACCTCTCACATTCTCATACTATAGTATATCTGCCTTAAGGCTTAGTCATCCCTTTTCCATCAACGCAAACATCTACTTTTTGGCTTTATATATATTTGTTCGGATACATATCAGCTTCTTGTTGGTCATTGCTAATTAATTAAATCCACTCTTAGCTTTAAAATTATACTTTTAGTTAAGGCTATACATTATCTATTCAAACATTTAAACTAATAAATATGGGACAGTCAGTATCGAGGCCAAATAATACACCTTCTTCCTCTATTACTAGCCAACAAACGACGTCGGGTCCTTCAACACCCACTATTCTGCAATCAAACAATTCAACAACAAAATTCAGATCAAGAAGATTATCTTCAATTTCTTCAAATTTAAGCAATCAACTTCGCCGTAAGAGTTTTCTCAAACATTTTAGAAGATCATCAACTAATCAACGTGCAAATGAAACTCTACTGCATCATCCTAATCTCAATAGCAGCAACAGTAAAAATTTACATTTCCGTTCAAGATCGCAGCAGCCAATAAGTCCAATTGATAGCTTTTCAAGTTCAGACCACGACAGGGAACAATTCGAGAATCAACCGTATCCATTACTTTCAACTCCTGAAGAAGATCTTTCTCCAACTCCACCTTTACAGCCATTTCCCGTCGAAACTGATAGTTCAATATCTTCTCCAATTTCAAATAATGATCATCAACAACCTCAACAACCTCAAATACCTCAACAGCAGCAACAATCACAACAGCAACAAGCCAGCATTCATCAGGTTCATGAAACTTATAACGATATCCCTTCTTCTCCTTTCAGCTCCCATTCCCATGGTTCTAGCTTACGTAGAGAATCTTTAATTAACGATCAATACAATAGTATTGCCAGCCATCTAGATAATTCCTTAATGACACAATTCCAAACACTGTCAAATTTACTTGAGTCGGTCACAATAACTACATTGCGTCGTTTAGTTCAAAATGGCTACTCATCTAATAGCAGAATGGCTATGGATGACCAACAAGAAGAATCGAACAATCCCTTCCACATAGATGATTACCTAGGTTCGAGAATAGATAGAACAACATTCACTGATGCTGACGAAACGCAAGACACGACATTCTCGGAATTTTTGAATGGATTAAGTAATGAAAATTTGTTGCATCGTGAGTTAGGAACTCAATTGTTAAACAATCAAAATTTAAGCTTTTTTAGAGCCTTTAGATTTCAAAGTGATTCCTCTGCAAGGTTCAATACGTTAGATCTGGACTCCTTAGTCCCTGTGTTAATTGTTGGTGTTGTCAGTTTGAATGAATCTAACGATGATTCAAATGAATCTGAGGAGCCATCGCTTAATGGATCAACGACCCGTTCAACCAATGTTTCAGTTACGCCAAATTCAGAGAATATTGAAGAAATTACAGAATCTATAGAAGAAGTTCAATCGTTCACATCATCAATTCGCTCCTCATCAATGGCTTCCACCCCTCTGTCATATGTTGATACTTCAGAGACTAGCAATCATCACACCGCTACTCCACCTTCTTCAGCTAATGATTCTTCGTCCTCATCAACATATAACAATACAACTAACGGCGATGATGCTAACAATAGTTATAGATCATGGGTGATTATAGTAATGGCACATCATTATGCAGCCGCGGATCCAGTTTTGAATTCAATGTCTTTATTCATTAATATGCTGACCAGCTATGTTTCAAGTAATAACAATTCATCCTCGAATTCTAATTCTGCACCAACCTCACCTTCAGATGGAGCTGATGATAGTGATTTCCAAACTCTTAGAGATTCGTTATCTAGAATATTTAATAGAGCTAAAAAAATATCAAGAAGAGAATTAGAAAAGCACAGTGATTGTTTATTTAAATTTACCACAGATCCAAATAAAGCTGAATTTTTTAAGCATGAGGATAAGCATGAGACTCTAATTGGTTTATTTGAATTAGGTGATCGTTGTCCTATTTGTTTACTTGATTATCAAGAGGGTGATCCAGGTAGATATTTAAAATGTTCTCACAGTTTCCACCAAGATTGTATTGATGAATGGTTGGTTAGTGATAATACTTGTCCAATTTGCAGAGGTGAAGGTATCAAGGTTTAATTTTGCAAATTTTTTTTCCTTTTTGTTTAGGTTATGTTTTCTATCCGGCTCTTTTGGTTTTACTTTGTTTATAGGTTTTTTCTACTTTCTTTACTATTGTTTTTTGCGTTTTACGCTTTACGTTTTGTGTTGGTTTCCGTTTTACTTATTACATGTGTTACATTTACGTTTTTCCTGATCATATATTTTTTGTTACTTTTCTGTTTTGATACCCGGTTTTTATTATTATTTATTTTTTAGCCTAATTTACATTAATTCATTACTTCTCATATATATATATATATCATTTTTTTTCAAAATATGCACACATAAATAAAAAAAAGATAATTTTCAACTATTCAGAGTCCCACGATCTTGACCTTTGTAGTTGCTTAGTATTTTATTAGGTGTCTTAGGTTTAGCAGCAATTGAAATTTCAGGAATAACACCAGTAATTGCTAGTTTTTTCAATCTATTCGTGGCCTCATCAGATGTATCATTCAAACTCATAAAACTTGCTAGAATACCTGCACCTTGAGCGGCAGAAAAAGATGTTCCTGATCTCATAGTAACAACGTCTTCATTATTTGATAAAGTTGCAACATTAACACCATCACTGAAAACGTCAACACATTCTCCCCAATTTGAAAAAAAAGCTAAATTATCAGTATAAGGATCAATTGAACCAACAGTCAAGACATCTTTTGAAGCGGCTGGTGAATATTTACAAGCATCAGCACCAAAATTTCCTGCTGCTGCCACCAATGCAAATCCATTTCGTCTAACTTCTCTCAAGGCACTGTTTAAAATTTTGTTCGATTCAGTAACAAATGGCATCAAAATAACTCCTGGTTCTTCATTTTTAACAATTTCGCTTAAAGCCTCAATAACTTTACCAACAGAACTTCTACCACGTGAATCAAATACCCTATAATCAACAACTTCGCAGTCTTTATTAACACCATAAACTTCACCACCGACAATACCAGCAACAGCAGTCCCATGACCATGTGGATCACCTGTAAAACCATCTGGAACTAGATTCATACCCTGTCTAGCTCTAGTTCCAAAATCCAAGTGACCATGATTAACACCAGTATCTAAAACATAGATCTTCGTTGTAATTACAGCTAATTGATCAAGATTTCTCTCAAATTGGTATTCCATTTCTTGTCTTTTAAGAATCTTATGATTTTGTGAAATTCTAACTAAATGTTTAGGAGCAAATTCTTGTACTTCAGCTAATTTAACAGGGCGATCTAGTGATATTCTCTTGATTGAATTATCAAAGTAAGCAGGTTTCATTAAATCGACACTTAGACCACCTATACACATTTTAAATCTTGGAATATCGAAGCACCTTAACATGCCTATATCGTTTTCATTATTGTTATGATTTGGTGAATTGAATTCAGGAGCTTTATCGTCATCAGAAAATTGTGAATCTAAATCGCTTTCCTTAGAATCGGCTATCAATTTTTCATACTTTTGCTTGAACGACAGTAAGCTTGTATCTTCCTCTAATTCTAAAAGTAATTCTGTGGAGTAAGCTCTAATAAGGAATTGAAAGAACAGAAGTAAGTAAATGAGGACAGACGCCATTGTTATCAAAGTCGTTTATTCTTCACTGAGTTTAACCCTTCTTAGAGAGTTAATTTTTGATATGAATTAGTATAATTAAAGAAGAAGTAAGCTAGGAGTTATCTTCTGGGTAGCGTGGCCAAATGGATAACTAGGAACAAAAGAGCTGGATTGCGCCGCACAATAAAATTACGCAGTGCCACTCACCGCTTCTCTCACATCACCATGTATATTCACAAAAATTGCAGCATGGAATTTGCTTGAAAAGTAGTATAGTAATACAAATTTGTACTAAATTTTTCTAAAAACTCAAATAAGGAATAATAAGAACAAAAAGCATCTAAAAAGAAATTTCAAAAAAGCACCCCGGTATATACATGAATTATATTATAAGTCTAGTAAATCGTTAATTCCACTCCCAAAGTTCAAGGGATGTTGGCCATTATTTGCTCCTCCAGTTTCAGCAGCATCATTTTCATCAATTTTTTCGGTCAATTCATTAGAAACCTCGGTATCCCTGGATTGAATTTCATACATGTTACCACCAGTAGCGACATCAGCGTTATTATTATCAAAATTCATTGTCTCTAAGAAATTAAGTGATGTCTGTTGATTTCGGGTGTCGGCTTCTCCAAAATTTGGAAGACTTTCTTGCTTAACACTATCACTATATTCATCTTCATCTTCATCGTCGTCATCTTCATCGTAATTATCTTCATCTTCATCGCCACTGCCTGATGTGGATCCTCTATTTGTGCCTTTGAGTTGATTTGCATTACCGGTCTTTGATGAAGATGAAGATGTGCCGGCAATGGTATCTAATTGACCTAACAATTCTCTTCTTTTTCTTTCTTTTCTTTGTAAATATTTGATTCGTCTAGCTTCACTTTCTGCCAATTCATACTCTCTATATTTGGCTAAATAAATCTTCAAAGTCTCAGCATAATTTTCAAAACCTAATGAATACATTGAAAATAGAATATCTTCACCATTAAGTGTCTTTCTTTTTTCTATAGTACATTTTTCAGAAGCTTGGGAAGTTATAAAAGATATAAATTCAGAAACACATTCCTGCATACACTCTTTGGCTTCTTTTGAAAGTTTTCCATGGGGCGGTAAAGCATTTCTCATCACTCTTCCCACTATATATAATAAAACAAATTAGAGAGTTAGTATTTTTCAGAGGTAAAAGATTCACAATATAATTGAAATATAGAACTTACCATTTGCTATGGGAAGCCATCTATCTTGTTCTCTTATTTCAAACGTGTAATCATTTTCTTCCTTCTCTTTTGACATAACTGTAGCTTGGTAATTTCTATTTCTAACAACGGGAGCTAGGACTTAAATTGTTGTTGATGATTATCAATCTGACTGATATTTAAAAGTTGATACACACAAGGAGGTGTGTTTTTGAAGGTTGCCGGAGAATATAGATTATCGTTATTGTTTTGGTGAAATCAAATTTGCCTGATCGAGGAGTCTTCACGATATGGTTGCAATGAATTGAACGACAAAATCAAGTTTTACAGTAGGAAAGGGGTCTGCCGTTGAAATATGACAAAGATTTTACCTTTCTGTATCTCATGGGGGTAGTTCTTTCTGGCATACAAATCTTTCAAGTTTGCTGGAGAAAGAAGCTGTAGATGGACTCATGGAAATAGGGGGCTCCGGGGTTATCGTTCCATTACGCTTTTAACATTGCAAGTTTGGGGGAGCTTCAGGCCATGGACATAGTACGCTCTCCGGCCTCGGACCGCGGCCGGCGGGACCAGAATAGCTTCAATTCTGGGTAGGGTTGCTGAACAAGATATATAGGAACTTTGTGCTTGTGTACTATTGGAAAACTATAGCAGTAGCATTAGAATTGTATATAAACCAGGTAAATCATACCCAAACATTTCCTCAAAGTTTCAGTAATGTTTAGTTGGTCAGTGGTTCTACTGATTGGTCAGATAAGATTTGCTGAAAGCCAACTCGTTTGAAAATGTAGATGACTCCAACTTTAACTACATGACCGTAGAAATTTGTTACATGAGTTTCCTAGTGGTTTCCAATAGGCCTTTCCGATAGTCTTCATAAGCTTTCTGGCTTTCTATAACTGCCACAATAACTGCCACAATAACTGCTATAAGTTAACGGAGCGCTACCATTTTGAGATGTGTAAAGACTTTGCTATTTAAATTTTCAGACGGTAAAGATCTTTCCATAAACAGAAGAGTTGAAGAAAGGAGCATATATTGATGATTCATCATTCAGTTACTCGTCTTAAACAATTCACAAAAAGACGGTCCACTAGAAAGACCCAAATTGAGGTTCAACAAGTAGGTTTCATTTGAGATATCCCAGTCATCAAATCTCTAGAAAAACTTAATTTTCAAAATTGTTCCTTCCGAAAGTATGACATTAAAAGTATTATCTTCTAAGAAGTTTCATCAACTCTGTCGTTATTGATCACTTACTAGACTAACCAAACCTAATTTTGTGGTGCATAGCCCATATGCAAACCCATTATTGGTATATCATGTAACAGTTAATTCAAGAGAAAACTTAAAGTGTGTTCAAAATTTTAAGATCACATACGCATGGTATCATATATATGTACCTTATATAAGATGTCATCCTTTTGAAACTTTTAAGGTTGCCAAAGCAGCAAGTTCTAATGTACCATTCCAAGTTCCCAATTAAGGACTGAAAACCGTTTCCACACAAGTAAATTTTATATCTGGTAAAATCGATTCATCTTTAAATGTTAGATACGTTAAAAGGGCTTACAACTCTACTAGGCCTGGACAGCTTTACGTATGGCATAAATTATAGCTCCCCCGGTTACTCATACGCGGCCAATCTTCTGGCATGAATCGCAGTTTCATTTCACCACTTTTTGGCCAGATATAGATTCAATTGGTTTAAAATACTCAATAATATACCGAGTTATAACTTCTTGCGCTAGGAAGCATATTTAAACATAGATCCAATTGTGTTGATCGAAAGAGGTATATGTGCAATAATATGAAACACAAAGCGGCTAATTAAATCGTTACTGACACGCGTTGTTTCCTGGCATCAATTCAATTAAAAAGGAGAAGCTAGAGAAATTGCCGAAAAGGGCGCGCTGGACGCGTAGTCGCGTGCCTAGCGTGACTCTTGCTGAAAAGTTTACGCGTTTGTTTACCCCACAATATTGATTTCCCAATTAGGAGTGAATTAACTTTTTTTTTTTCTTGGTTTTTCGGTGGAAGGAATCTCGAATCTCGAACTCGGCACGCTAAAAAGACGGTGAGACACGGTTTATGCTGGTGTTTGTATGTGCAACGCTGTGAAACTGATACACGATTAGAGTACTATACGACCTCAACATGCATGTATATTCAGGCAGAAACAGACCGCGCTCTGGCGCTATGGGGGGGGGGAGGCTCCATACGGTTAGATATAGAAGTCAATTGAATGTTTGATAGACCTATGTCATAGACGTACGTATAGTTTGATGAAACCTAACTATATTGCAATCAAGACCATATATATACAAACAGGTTTAAAGAATTTTCCATTTTAAGTAAATTAAATACACTAATCTAGGCAAATGTGAAGCAGATCATATTTAAATTAAATTGTTGTAATAGTAACAGGGGTCTACTGAATGAATCACGATTCAATTTTCAAGATAATAATCGAGTTATCTAGATCCGTATACATAAATTTTCACCATAGTTATAAGGTATGCGTACGGGCCTTAAATAAATTAACTGTAAACAAAGAGCATTGAAAAAGGTAAAAAATTACTAAATTTATCATACACCTGATTAATTAAGTTTCATTAAATTCAACAGAAGAACAACTTTAAGCATGCTCGACCGCTAATAACTTCGCTACAAACAAATATGCATCGTCAAACACGTAGGCAGCTCTCAATTAGCGTGTTAATTTTTTTGTAGATGGACACTTAATCATTTAAACTTCGATCTATATATAATCGTGTTAATACGCATAACGTATAACATACGCTCACTTCACATATAGTCGGACCAGAATTAAGTCAAAACAAGCTTAAATATATAGGCCAGCTTCACATATTAGAATTTAAAGAGGCCGGGTGCCAGGGGAATTTAGCCCCCAATTATCCAATTCATCAGGTATATCTCTCTGTAATCTGTAAACATGTAGTTATAGTATGCTATGTATCATAAGTCAACGTTAAATTTGGTTATATGATTAATTGATTAAGTTTTCAAAACCCAGCTATGGCTGTTCCTGTAATGGCCGGGATTTACCTAGGTCAAATTCGAGATTTGATCAACGAGGGAGAAGAGCCAACCGTTAAGCCACGCACCATATAAAAAACGTAACATTCATATCGACCGTCGGCGCAGCTTTATTGCTAGCAACAGAGTTGATCAAGAAGAGACCAAAAACCAGATCACAAAGTATAGTCATAGCCCATTTATCTCAACTGTAGGTGAGTAGACATGGTCATATCATGTCTAACACACAGCTTTATTATATCGATTTCTTAAACAAATAATTAATCGTTTCTATATATAGTTAAACGAGATCCCTTTAATATATATGGCCAGCGCAACTAAAATTCGGTACGCCTGGAAGGCTGGTTAGCTAGTGATATATAATACCTGCATAACATTAAATTAAATGACCGTTTATGATTTTGGATCGATATTGATACTGATATCGAAACGAATTTCTTCAATTCGAATATTGAAAGTTAATTGGGGTCGAGAATTCAAGGTACAAGATATACCGTTTTACGTCATTAAATGAAAAATGATATGAAGAGAACCTAAAATCAGATCAGAAATTGTTCTGTTCAGATCATGAAACTGACACATCATATACAATCTATTTAATAGTATCGCAAGTCTCTCGTCTTTTAAATCAAGGTACAGTATTTATCGATACATTAATTTAACGCCAGACTTAAGACATAGGTATGGAGTAGGGCCGGACTTTCTATTGTAAATCTAAATAAATATATACAGGTACAATCATGAATGACAATTCATTTAGATTTGTTTAACAAAATTGAATTTCTTAGAACTACATCACAAATGTGGTGAGAGATTGTTTTACTATGGCAGTGCCTGCGTTGCACGATGTTGTATTGACGTTGTTGCTGTTGTAACTAGTTGTGACTGTTAATCCAATTAAGAACAGGCTTAAAAAGGTAAGCTTCTTGATCGGGTATAATGAACACAAAAACCTATGGTGGTGCACGTACCATGGCATTGGCTAGCTATATATAAGCTAGCTAGCTATTGTCATTATTCCGACGTTCCTGTTTACCCCAGTTATCTGCCTCTGCCTCGAACAAGCTGGACAAACTGCCTTATGTGAGATCATCAGATTACTGATCATACAACTGCCTACGCGTTCTGAATGACATAGCGCTATGAGAGTCGGCTACGCTACAATATACGGACAGTCGCCGATGACTATGGCTATATGGCTATGCAAATTGGTCTGATTTCATTTCATAAAGAGCAGCTGGGTCGTTGGCTGGTTACGTATGGTGAAGAGTTTGACAGCTTTTTGATAATGACTCGATTCGGATAGGTACAGCGCATACTTTATTATATTTATTAGACGCCAGGCTGCGACTCGATCGAGAGGAGACGTAATTGCTGGTGTTCCCTTTCGGTATCTCCAAAGTTGCAATTTCACCTGCTTATCCTGAGCATTCTGGAGTGACGGGGACCAAGAAGACATGATGAGAGCTTTGATTATGCTAGGGAGTCGAGTAGATGAAGAGTGTGATCGATGTTCATCCCTTTCTGAGTGGACACTTCTGAAACTGAAACCCTCCTCTGGCTATGGCACTGAAACATTTGAGCATCGGGCAGAGTGCGGCTCAGCACGGGGAGCTCCAGACTGGCACGGACACAGAGAGACACGGTGAGCGAATTGCCCTTTTGGGCGCGTGGGTGGTGGTGAGCCTCTCCACAGCGAGCGAGCGTGGATGGAGAGACACACACTAGAATCAGATCAGCCAAAGGGGCAGCAGCTTGACTCTGGCAATTCTCTCTCCAAGCAGAACAGCTAAATACCCCTGCTTTCCTCTTTTCCTCCATCACATCCCAACTCAGGCCTCTTACCCAGTTCAGTTCAAGACTGCTCCCTCTCTCCCTCTCCAACCAACTACCTTGCTCTTGTTGTACCATCTACTGCTGACTTCTAGCTTCAACAACCATCCTCTCAAAAAAGGCACAGCTCACCAACCACCTCTCCCTATCCCTGACCCTTGTTCCTTGAACCCTAGTCCTTACAGCTATCAAACAGCAGATTACCAACCCCAGCAACATTCATTCACTCTCTTGAACTTACCCTTCCATATTTCAGCTTCAAAACTTCTCAAAAACTCTTCACTCTCTTTTTTTCCCTCTCGTTATCCCCTCCTAGAAAAATCTTTACAGGTCACTTTGTCAAGTCAAAACATAAAGTAAAACTTCATTTTGTTACAAGTAGCATAGTTAAGTCATCTCTTAAATCATTTTCAATTATAGACATAGATTCAATTATAAACTGCAATTAGTATAAATTCTCCCCTTTTTCCCCTTTCCCTTTGCCTTCCCAAAAAAGTAATTTTCTTATAGAACTCATTTAATTATCTAATAAAATAATCCTAATACAAATATGTCTTATGAAAAGAGATCCTATGGTCCTCCAAGAAGAGCTGTTCCAAAACCTTACTCGTTAAAATTAGAAGCTATTGAAAATTTCAAAAATAAAGTCATTTCAAATGAATATTTGCCAACTATAACAAAACATCTAAAAACGTTGGAACAACAGTCCTCAGTTAATCCTGCTATGATTGACTTACAGCCTGAAGTTAAATGGTTTATGAGACCTTACTTGGTTAATTTTATAATTCAAATGCACTCTTCTTTAAAATTGAAACCACAAACTTTGTTTCTTTGCTGGAATATAATAGATAGATACTGTGCTAAAAGAATTGCTTTTAAACAACATTATCAACTAATTGGTTGCGTTGCTTTGTGGATTGCAGCTAAATATGAAGACAAAAAATCAAGAGTTCCAACTGTCACAGAGTTATCTCTGATGTGTTCAAACGTTTATGACGAGTCAATGTTCAAAGAAATGGAAATTCATATTTTATCAACATTAGGTTGGTCTTTAGGACATACTACTGTTGAGGATATTTTACAATTAGCTGTCAAGTTTTCTGATCCTGATGGCAAAGAAAAATTAGATAAGCCAATCGATTCTTATAGATCAAATTCTCCAACTGTTTCTTCAATCTTAGCAATTGGTAGATATTTGGGTGAATTGTCTCTGTATGAAAGAAATTACTTGAACTACGACTCTTCTTTAATTGGTGTTACTTCTTATTTAATTGCTTGCTCAATGTTGGGTTGGGATTGCGGTTCAAGATCAATTGACCAAATTTTCCAACAATATATGATCTCTCAATATCGTCAAAGTTTAACAAATCACCGTGGTGGCTTACCAAATGGTTTACCAACTCCAATAACACCAACTAAAGTGTCTTCTGATCATTTCTATTCAGCCCCTTCTGCTCCAGCTACTACCAATCGTGATGAATTTGATTATGATTCTGATAGTGAAAATAGAGAACCTAATGCACAACAACAATCTGGTAATGAGTTTGGACCATTTGTTAGTGGATTCAATGGTATTGAAACTATTAAACAATTAAGAATATTGTCATTAATGTTATTAAGATCTATGCTTAATCCACCTGAAGTTTTAATAGAGAAATATAACCAACTTGGTGTGATATCATGGGTTAAAAATTTCTTAACTGAAAATAGATTAACCTCATTAAATATGAAAGACCTTGAAAACGTTGAAACTACATTCACTGAATTGAGCTTTGATATTTCAAATCTGTTGTTAAATTTTGAACCTACATTTGCTTTTGTTTTACAACAATCACGTCAATATGCTCAGCAGACGATGTATCAATCACCAATTGCAAACAAATCTACTGGAACCTCTTCCCCATTCGATTCACCTTCAAATTTCTCCTCTTTCAGTTCAGCGTCATCACACACAACTTATGATTCATATTATGAAGACTCGCCACCATCGACTACAATGGTCACTAAGAGTGGTGCTCATCCAATTCATCAATATGTTCATCAGAGTACGACGTATCCTCCAAGCTCATCTCCACTATTGACTAGTCCAAATTAGTCCCCATTTCCCTATTCTATCACCCATCACTCAAATTTGTTATCATTATTTTAATATTATTGCATTTAATTACTTCAATTTATACTGCTTCCACTATAGACCGCTTATTTTTTTGTTTTGCTCCCATATTTTTTGTGTTTTTGTTATCGAGTCACCAAATTAGATTATCAT
This sequence comes from Ambrosiozyma philentoma, assembly GCA_003707675.3. Taxonomy (NCBI): domain Eukaryota; kingdom Fungi; phylum Ascomycota; class Pichiomycetes; order Pichiales; family Pichiaceae; genus Ambrosiozyma; species Ambrosiozyma philentoma. Next base: position 319,794 of record PPKZ03000005.1, read on the forward strand.
TACAATTACAACAGTTAGAATTATCTGAAGAAAGGAAAGTGAAAGAAGTACTTGCAACCGAAAGGTACAGTTACCAATACATTGCCTGGATAATACCACACCAGTTTCAAAATTTTATAAGAATAACTAAAAACTATCCGTTTTTGTTACATAAGGCTATTGATGATATCAGCAACTTCTTTGACAGATCTAGAATTTTTCTCATTGAATTCTGTTTTGATACTGTACACTCATGGTGGTTCGGTCTTTATTGCTTAGCTTCTGTTCGTGGCTTACCTTTCTCATTTTCTATCAAAGCTCAATTAATATATGCGAATTTTAAAAACTTGAACTCAAAATTGTTAACATTTTTCAATGTTACCAGCTCAATTTTGGTTTTTTTTTTCATTTGTGCTTATTGTTTCTTTTTTTCTCTTCCATTGTTGTTTTCTCATTCCTTTATTGCATTTTTATTTCAGTGTTTGCTGTTAATTGCTTGAATTTTACTATTGCTACTAGTTTTGCATTCCTTACATATGAGTTTAGTTTTTGTTTTACTTCTTCCATTTTTTTGTTTGACTTCCTGACTTAATTTCTGACTATCATTTTTTGTTTTGTGTTGGCTTACATACTTTCCCTATTTTGTTCACCAATTTTTGTTTTCTTTCGGCATTTATTATTATTTTTTGTTTTGTTTTATTCATTTAGTTATTTTTGTTTATATTTTTTTTGAATTAAGGTGGGATGGATGATTTCATTCATTTTTCATAAATCAATTGATCAATCTATTTTTTTAAATTATTATTATTGAATTTATAGTTTTCTTTTTTGTTCTTGTTCCAACTGGCTTGTTTTTATTCTTTTTTTGTTTAATTTTGTTTAAAGAATCTTTAGTTTGTTTTCTTTTCTTTGTTTGTTTCTTTATTAATGATCGCTTTTGTTGTTTTTAGTCTTGTTGTTATTTTTGTTATTTTGTCTTTAAATTTCTAATATCTCCATCCGAACTTAATAATATATCACTCATTTTATTCTTACCCAAAGAAAATTCTTCATGTATTATAATGCACGGCTGGCTGGATTGTAAATTTATAAAGGTTATTTATTATCTTAAGAGATTAGGCTGCTGAAACAAAGTTCAATTAATAGACTTATAATAATGCAAAAAATAAATTAATTAATTAATTTTAACATGATATAACAACAAAAAGAGATGCTCTAAGAAGGACAAGGCAAGACAAAACAAAGAAAGAAAAATATATAAGATTGATCAACGTAGAAAGAGTATAATAAGAACAAGATTAAATAATAACAAAAAAAATGAGGTGGAAACAAATACAACAAAAAGGCAGAGAACTGGGTAGAAAACAATGAAATTAAGGAGATAAGGTATGACTGGCCATGCCTGAGGCAAAAATCAAAGACATAAGAGGGAAAAGAGATGTACGAAAGGAAAATAATAAAAGATAAACTATAGATACAAAATCAATTGCGTTTTTCAGAAAATAGAAATGCAGAGGCTAAATACAAATCAGAATATGAAATTTCATGGGATAAGTGGGATGTGTTTATTAATTGTGGATAAGAAAGGATGAGATGGAAACAGCTATTCTTTGCGGGAAAGAGAATGTTATTAATTTGCTGCTTTTTCATCTATAGTGATTGAAGTAACATGAGTTTTCATCTCATCGTTGGATTTCACCTGCTGTTGATGTTGATCTTGCTGGTCAAGTTGAAGATGAGACGATGATGATTCATCTTCATCATCACTTGGTGTTTCCACTTGCTCTTCCCCTTCTATAGAAAGTTTAGAACTAGTATCGCTTTTATCAATGTCCGATTTTTCAACTTCAAACTCGAAATCGTCGGTGATTCCACCGCTTGTAGTTTCAAATTCATCAACTATTATAGGTAGTGATCCCGTTGAAGTATTACCAACTTCGTCGCCGCTTTGAGTTGAGGCCTTCGTAGTGTGAGAATATGAATTAACGCTCCCACTGCTGCCTGATGTAGCTCTGAGGAATGATCTGATTAATCTACTTTTACGTCTAAATGTAATTGGCGGAGTTTTGGGTGGAGATAAATTCAAATTGCTATTATCCTCTGAGAAATAAGATGAACCGTTTTCATTGTAGAATTGCTGTGCAGGAGATGATGGTGATGTTGGTGAAGTGGGCGTTTCAACATTAAATTGGAGATTCTGCAGGGCTGTATTCATGAATTCAGGTTCGATATAAGTGTCTCTTGTGACGATAATGTACAATAGTAATAAGAATACAATTAACAAAGTTAGATAATTAATCTTCTTTTGGAAATCTAATGAATTTTCAAATTTATCTAATTTTAAATTAGAATGGATTAATAAATTTAGGAATTTTTGGTTCTGCGATTCAAAAACTTTTTCAAAGCTGCCCGTTAATTCATCGCCTGATGTTCTTAATCTATCAATTTGGGCTTGGATCGTGGTGTTTAAATGTAGTAATAAACTATTAAACTTGTTATTTTGTCTAGTTTCTAAATTGTCAAATGCAGTGGAAAGAAGTTTCGATTGCTCTTCAATGTAAAGTAATGACAATGTGGCATTCGATTCCAATAATGAAATACGCTTAATAATGTTTTTATAGATGGAATCTTGTGTGGTAGCAGATGTGGTCTTAGGTTTAGGTTCAATAAATTTTGTATCAGCGGATGGACTACAGAGATCATTGTTGATACTCTTCTTATAATCTTCTAAAAATTGATTAAGACCTAAATATGGAGAAACCAAACAATCCTTATCTGGTGATGTATTTGAATCAATATCAGTCTCAATCAGTTCAATAGTTTCTTTTAGAAAGGTATCAAAATCAGGTGGGTTCGGAAATTTAGGTTCTTCAGATTCATCTGTCTTAGTTTCACAGGATCTCTTGTCACCTTCGATTTCTTCAGTCGAGTCATCAATGCTATTCACTTCTTCGACTACCAAATCTTCAGGATTTTCCTCTTTAAATTGTTCCAACATAGTTTTACCATGAACTTGAAGTGATGATAACGGGCAATAAAATTCATCTCCATAGTATGTTAAGACCTCCAGTTTTAAATATTTAGCCCAAATTAAAGGATTTTCAATTTTGAAAGTTTGTAATCTTCTAACATTTTCCGCTTTAAATTCACCTAAAACAGTCCAGCTGTTAACAGGGAACCTATCACTTATTGATAATCTGATATTTCTAAACATCGATGAAAAAAATTCATAATTACCAATTAACACCTCATCAACTAGAATATCTTCACACAATTCAATTATAACATGCTTATTACTAGCTTGACACTCATTTAATAAATACGTATCTTTGTTTTCACTTAAAATTGCACTTGCACCTTTAGCTTCAGAATTAGTTTTAACTATGGTAGCGGCACAATCAAAAGATGCATAATTGAATCTATCTTTATAAACTTTGCCTTTTTCAGTTTGATCCTCATTTGAAGAAGTGCCTCCACCTCCAAACATTTCAATTTCAATTTCCATTTCTTCACCAACTGGACCATTTAAATTATTAGCCATTCTTGGATGCATTTCAGGTCTCTTCTTTTGTTGAGATGATTTTCTGTGTTGTGCTAATTCCCCATCTTTGTCATTTATTTTAATTTTTTTCCACTCTTCAAAAGTTAAGAAGTTAGGTCTATCTTCTTGTATTGAAGTATCGTTAGCTTCCGACGAATTTGATAATGTTGAGTTAATTTTAAGTTCATCTAAAATGGCAGATTCATTTATACCCAGGGTTGGTATACTTATCACTAAATCTGAATCGTTTTCTTCTAGTGTTATATTGTCATAAATGCTGTTGTGACTATTCTGAGCTGTTGAAGATTGCTGTTCAATCGATGAAATACTTAAAGAAGCGTAATTTTCAGTAGCTTGGACTAAAGAGGCAGTGATTCTATGAGTACTAGTTATTTCTTGAGATTCAGGTGCTGTTGCTGATAAAGTAACAATTGAAGAAAGAATCTTTATCTCAGCATTGGAATTATTCGTTTGAAATTCATCTGTCACCACATGATTTGTGAATAATAATCCAAGCTCCGAAGAGATGGGAGGGGATTCTTGTTTATTCTTAGTTGTATTGAGATTTGTGATTTGACGTTCATGTGATTGTAAACTTGATGATTCTGGAGTTCCAACGGATACCAGAGTCGTTGAATCAGAGTCGTTTGTCTGGATACTTGCTGTGGCTGTAGCCAGATGAGATAAGCATAAACAGACCAATAGCCAGAACGTACCACTGGGCCAGCCTTGAAGAACATCTACCATGCTTAACGTGAAATGTGAGTTTCCAAATCCAGAGAAGATGGAAAGCAAGCGGTTGCAGTAGTTAGCCCCCAAAACAAACAAAACGTTGAAACGAAACACCTGAACTGAAATCGGTATAAACAAAAAACGCCGCCCGAGTGCGACTTCTCTTCAACACGACAGGTTCATTTGATTCTGTTCGGCTTCTGTTTTCCTAGCCACCATAGTGAATCAAGGTATAACGGTGGACCAGTAGCCTAACAGCCACAATGACAGAAGATTTGAAGTTTTGCACTGTTTGTGCCTCAAACAACAATAGGTGCGTTCGTGTTCCCAAATACAACCCTCAGATACTAGAGTTGCCATACTAATACTTTGATTTACTACTATAGATCCATGGAGGCTCACAAAGTGTTAAAAGAAGCAGGATACATTGTAAGATCATATGGTACAGGTTCTGCTGTTAGACTTCCTGGTATGACGATCAATGAGCCTAATGTTTTCCAATTTGGAACACCGTATACCACAATTTTACAAAGATTAGAATCCCAAGATATCAACGTTCATAAAAGAAATGGTGTCTTGGACATGACACATAGAAATATGAGAATTAAAAGAGCACCAGAAAGATGGCCTTATTTGAATCAACCATCACAAACGCTGGGTCCAGAGGAGCACCCTGATTTTAAAGATGACTTAGATTTTCAAATTGTTATAACTTGTGAAGAAAGATGTTTTGATGCTGTGGTTGAAGATTTTTTAAGTAGATCATATTTCCAATCGTCTGAAACAACCAGAACCATACATTGCTTTAATGTGGAAATTAGAGATGATCACGAAAGTGCTCAGATAGGTGGTAAGGCTATTCTAGAACTTGCTAATACTTTAAGAGATGCTTACGTTGAGAGTCAGAGTAATTTTGATGCTGAACCATTTGAAGATAGAATACCTGACATGATTTCAAATTGGCAGGAAAAGTTTCCCAATCTACCAATGTTATATTGTTTATGTTTTCATTAACAACTTATAATTACTATTTCCTTTCTTCCCTTTTGTTCTTTTCATTCTATACTAAATACTGTACTAATAAATTAAAGCTTACTGATTTTTTTACTTAATTTGTTGTAGTCTATAGTAAATCAAAACTCCATTGAATAATAAATTATAAAGAATACTAAAAAGGGCCTAAAATACAAATAAATAAAAATGAATAAATAAAGCAAACAAAAATCTAAATAAAAGCTTAAAGTCTAGAACAAACACATCTACCGTTAATATAAACCTTTCTAACATTTCTATCATCACCATTGAAAAGCCATTTATCAACTAAATCTTGAAATTTCTTCAAAGATTTTTCTTTTGAAAGTTGGCCCCATTGTGGATTTTGGAAAGCAAAATAATCAATGCTTGAATCATCACAGTTCAAATCAATTAATTGAGAATCAAACTTATTCCCAACTTTGAAAGAACCCAAGTTTCCCATTTTAATAACATCAGCACCACCAACTGTAGCTAAGTATAAAACTTCATTAACTGATAACTTTTCATAATCATGTTTAGTTTTCATGACTAAATGTCTTGAAACAAGTAAAGCTTGTCTTGCAATTTCAAGAATTGAGGGTGAGAATCCGCCAGAACAATCGGTACCTAAACCGACATTAATGCCATTATCCAATAACCATCTAACCCTTGCTTCACCTGATGTAATAGAAGAATTTGAAGTTGGACAATGTGCAACACCAGCACCAGATTCCACAATCATGTCCTTTTCATTATCTTCTAGATGAATACAATGACCTAATATAGTTTTATTACCCAAGATATTAGTTTGTTTATAAATATCAGTGTAATTCTTATATTGGGGAAAGAGACCAGTGATCCATTTAATTTCTGCAAAATTTTCATCTAAATGAGTTTGGCAGTGATAATCTTTAGACTTTCTTAATTCACCTAACCATTTTAACAATTCATCAGTACAAGAGCCAGCAAATCTTGGAGTTATGACAGGAGCAACAAATTCACCCCTTGGATCTCTTGATTCTAAATGTTCAATAATCTTCAATTGAGATTCTTTACATTCATCAAAGGTTTCGATATAATGATCTGGAGAGTTTTGATTCATACAAACTTTACCAATTAAAGCTCTTTGCCCAATAGACAGAGCCAAATCACCTAATAGTTTAGAAGCTTCAGTATGAATAGTAGCATAATAAGCAGCTGTAGTTGTACCGTATGATAATGTTCTCTTAATGACTTTAGTGTAAATATCTTGAGCCACACTCAGATCTTTGAAAGAGGATTCCAATGGGAAAGTGTAGATTTCTAACCAATCTAATAGCGTAGAATCACCAAATATACCGTTATTGGGAAATTGGGGAGCATGGATATGAGTATCAATAAAACCAGGAAAGAAGAACTTTCTTTCAGAGTCAGAAACATCAACAACTTCAACATCATCTTGGGAAAGGCCAGTAAATTCAGTGACTTCCTTTAAAGGGTCTTCACAACCTTCTTTGATGAATTGGATGGTACCATCAGAGTCGACACCAACGGCACAGTTATGGAATACTTCAAGCTTACCTAGTTCTGGAGTGTGAGCAAAAGTGCCATAGTAACAAGTGAACTTGATTTCGTTTAAACAAGCTGGTTCCAATTTGTCTTGGAAGTAAGATCCTGCAGTTCTTGAAGGCATGTTAACTGTATTGTTGTATCTTTGAGTTTGGTGAACGAGTGAACCAGAAGAGTGGTTGCAACAAATTAATCTAGAAAAGGAGCAGCCGCAGTATTTATACAACCAAGAACTAAGATAATACACGATAAAAAAACTCCGACATCCCAAAGATATCTCAACCCGGTTGCTAAAACGCACTCTATGTGATAAGTCAGCCGCGGGGAGGCAATTTCTCCGCGGCAGCTAATCTGCAGAATTTCCACGGCCGAAACAGCTCCCGGCAACGTTAGATAGATATGTATTGGTGCACGGGTGTAAACGCGCCGGTCGCCCTTTCGACGCACTCAAACTTGGCCAATGAGGATCGTTGAAAAACAAACCGCAAATTCAAAATTTGGTGCGACATATAGAAGCTCTGAAGTTGACTTAACAAAGAGCTACCCAGTGTTAAGCTGACTTATCGTTCAACAGCAACTCTAAATACAAAAAATGGCTTACGTATGTACTCTCAATTGGAATATCCAACCCATACAATCTTGCCTGAACTTATTGTGTCAGAAACGTCCCACAATTTGGTTACATCTTATACTCAATGAATTTCAGTGTGATTGAACAGAATTATCCAAAGAACACAAATCAACAATACGTTAAGTTTTTCCAGAGATATATGATTAACCCAGCATTTACATGATTTCAAGGCTTTGACTCTTATTGATTATATTCCCAACGTTTAAATATTGTGATAGTAGATAAGTAAATGCTTTTAAATATTAAATCAAATTAAATGGTGCTGCAAAACGTTTCTGTGAGATTAAGGACAGCAAATGAATAAATCCGGACCAAACTAAACCAAGTTAAGTCAAATTCAAAATAATATACTAACACAAATTTTATTAATTTAGTACAATTCTGGTTTAAAGTACTCTACCCTGCCTCACTTTGGTAAAGTTAACCCAACCTCATTAAAGGGTTACACTCCAATTTTAGCTTTCTGGGGTGCTGCTACTTTTGCTGGTATCTTCGTTTTCACTGAAAACTGGCCATTATTCCAAGATACTTTCTACAAGAAGATCCCAGTCATTGGTCAACACTGGATTAAGGAAGTTGATCCTCAAGATCAACCTCAATAAATGTGCTTCAATTACTATTCACTTTTATTGCAGCCTATTATTATTCTTTACATTCACCCTTCAATATTTCCCCAATTTTGTATAATCCTTTATATATAGTTACAAACAATCCCCACATTACGATAGATTTATGATCTTTTGTTGTTTTACTTTAAACAAATAAATTATTTTGCCAATTCAAACAAGAAGTTTTGTAGGAGTAGTACAATTCAATCAATAAAGTAAAGAGCCTAGATAATTCCTAGAAATAAAGCTAACAAAACCCTGTGTATAAAAAACATAAAGATACAATACAAATAAATATAAAGAAAAAAGAACGTAATCACACTTCGAATATTACCACTTAAGAGGATATCGCAAAGTGAGCAAATGAAGTTTCAACAGATTACGAAACCACAGAACTAGCGTAACTTTCGAGATCATCCTCATCTTCATCTTCGTTGTCATCATCGCCGCCTTGTCCATCTTCACTACTATTACTATCGGAAACTTCTTCATCATCAGAGCATCCAACAACACCCCATGGGATACCGGTAACTTGTTGTAATCTATCCATAATATTATCAACAGGTGTAAATAATCCAAATTGTTTAAACTCACCATCATATGAATGTAACATACCAACAGCAGCCAATCCAGTTTGACTGTTATTATTATCCGATATTTGCAGTCTTGTACCAGCACCACTTGTACTAGGAGCAGGTTGAGTTGATGCGGTAGTAGAAGGCATAATAGTTTCAAGAAATGAAGTGAACATCGACTTTCTTGCACTTCTTGGAGCAACAACTTCCTGCTCGCTATTAGAATTATTAATATCATGATAATGATGAGTTGAAACATCAGACAACTTGGCCAGAATTAAACTACCAGAGTCACCACCGGCTGCAAAACTATTCATATTACCACTATTACCAGATGAACCAGAACCACCGGACGATGAACCCGCATTACCACCTGCAACCGAATCACCTGAACAAGAAGCTGAAATGACAAACTCTGATGTTTTTAGTGACCCATCCGACCAATAAATCATCTTGATACCATTTAATCTACCACTTGTGTAATTTGTCGTTGAACCAACTTTAAACACTTCCAAATCTGCAAAATTTAATAAACCGTTAGTTTTATCTTTCAAGCCTAATGTTTTTTTGACATATAAATTAGAGAACATTAGGCTAGGATCATATTGTTCAAGATTTAAATCATCACCTAAATAATTTAGATATTTTTTAGACTTTTGTTGATTATCAATAATTTTAATAATAGCTATGTCGGATAATTTATCAGCATTAATAACTCTTTCACCCCAAACAATCTGTCCAAATTGCTGAACTGGTAAATTTCTCTTAGCTAGTTTGTTCTTAATCTTAACATCGGATATGGGGTATGATTCATCAATTATTTTCACGACGCTGTCATAAGCCTTAAATTCTTCACTTGTAACTTTGTATTTTAATCTCTCTTTACTTAAAGCATTCTTATACATATTGATTAAAACCGGAGATGGAACGGAAACAAATGGATAAGAATCAGAACCTCCATCTGAAACTGTATCTTCATTTAGAACAACATGGGCACAAGTTAAACCAAAAATCGAATTTTCGTATCTCTGTAACTTAGGATTTTTGTTATCTTTTGGAATACGTGGATATATGTAACCTCCTAGAGTACCAGACAGTGTTAATGCATTGTTACATGCTAGTGACATTGAAATAGGTATGTAATCAGGATTCGCAGAGCCATCTAAAGTTCTAAATGGTGCTTTAAATTTCAGTTTTTGTTGTGAAGCATGATTTTCTGATATGGCTGATGAAGTACCAAATTGACGTCTACTAGAAGGTGGGACAGACGATGCTGTTGAAGCTAATTGAATAGAGTTCTTTTGGGCCAAGAAATGTAAATCTTCTGAATTTGAAGAAAAATAATTTATTATATCTAAATGTTCCCTGGTTATTTCAGCAAAACCAAAAATAAAAGTTATAACCGATAAATTTTCATTTAGGAAACCTCTTAAAACAGGAGCAATAAAAGAACCTTCTTGATCAGATAAAAGACCCTCTTTTGATTTTGAAATTAAAGAGGTCATAATTCTAGGTATCGTATCTTGCTTTGGGAAGTCTGCATATGTTGAACCAATTGGAAATAATTTGGGCGACATTGTGGTGATATAATTCTCTAGACCGTAATTTAACGAAGGCTCGATCAACTTTAATTTCGACAATAAGTCAAATAAATTCTTTAAAACTAAAGCTTTTGAATTGTCATATACTCTACTGACCAACAAATTATCTATTAAATATAATGTATTCTTAATTAATGTTCTCAAGCCGACACTGCTTATGGTACTTATTGAATAAGGAGGCAAGTATGATATATGTTTATGTGATGACAAAACCTGTATTGAATTCTTGATACTTTCAGAAATACTAATAGAAGCCCTAGTTAAATTTAAAACAGACTGTGAGACTTGGATCAAAGTGTTTGAAATTGAGGTTGAAAGAGTTTTTAATTGCCTTAGAATGAAATCCTTTAACTGTTGTAATTCATATTCAGCTAATTGTTGTTCACCAGCAGTATGTGAGAGAACTGATTTATCAGTCATTATAGAAGTTGAATCTTCAGACATATTCGATTTTCTTCTATTAAAAGAGGTACGTGGAGGAGCATTTAAATGCTCTTCGACTCTATCTTCTGGATTCTCTTCATCTTCTTCAAATTCTTCTTCATGTAAAACACGAAGAGGCCTACCGATAGAGGTGAAGGTTTGTCTATTAGTTTCATCTACACTTGACCCAGTCTTCTGCTGTTTCTTACCATATGATGAAGTAGTTGAAGGCCGAGACGAAAACCCAGTTGACATAGTATGTTTGTCACTAAATAACGAATTTGTGTTGGAGTTATAAGAGTATTGGAAAGTTTTCATAGACTTTGAGTCATCGACATCTAAATTTTGGAATGTTGGTGGCCTTTCATCTTTCTTATCAGAGGAAACAGTGGAAGTCGTTGATCTCAAAGACTGCGTATCAGCAGTACTTGTATCTTGGTTATCTTGAGAAGAACCGCCGCCAGAAGACTTTTTTCTGATTGAACTAAAGAGTTTCTTCTTAATAGCCATTTTTAATAGTGAGGGAGTAAAAGTAAGTTGTTCCGAAGACTTCCCTGTTGTAGACTAAACTCCTGTAAAAAGGGGAATAGGGTTAGTTTTATAAGGTGACGAGGAGGAGTTGCAACTCTGTACTGAGCCCGGTGTGTCTTAAACCTGAATCCGATCAGCTATAGGATCATCCCGAGCCAAAAGGCCTTTCTGACGTTTAAACGGCATTCGTTTATCGAGGAACTTTAGAGCAGCTTTTACTTTTAAGCGTGATAGTCGCGTCGGAAGCGTCGATACCAGAATTCGGGATCGAGTTTCTCAGATTCGTAGATTCGAAGTTCAAAATCATGTATAATTAAAAACTAATGAAAACATACCTCATACCTGTCTAGATATCCAAGATATCCACCTATACCCATTACTATGAATCTCAACAACAGGGTCAATATTCTCATACAGAAGAGAAATGCATCTTTATTTGGTAACTTGGGTCAAACTTTAAAAAAGATAACACCAAAACCTCATGAATATTTTAAAATTACAAAACCATTTGGTATGGAAACATCGCCAAAGCATGGGAAGGATGTTCTTACAGAGAAAATGGTGACATTGGAGAAACTTAATCTTCCTAAAAGATTATGGAACTTTTATTTCGATGGTATTACAAGAAGAACCAGAGTTTCCAAGATTCAAAAAGAATTGGCCTATGGTGGTATGTATGATTTTCATGTTTTTATGAGAACTAAAGGTAAGATGTTTCATGCACCAATCTCCTATTTTAAAAGAGATAAGTCATTATTCTTTCCAAATTTCAAATTAAGAAATTTAAAAGATCAAAATATCGAATTGATGGATGTTATATCCCAATCGAAAATTACAATCTTGAGAGTTTTCTCAACTGAATCTGGTTCAGAATGTATTAAAGACTATTTCAAGCTCCCAACGTCTCATGATGACAATTACTTATCGGAAACAGGTATTGAACAGTTACACCAAGAGTTTCCACAGACTCAAGTTGTTGAAATTTGTTTAAGTGATAGCTTATCTAAACATTTCGTTCATACATTTGTTACACCATCTCAATTACGTAAAAAATTGCCCGAGTCACAACACGATAAATATCTAGTTGCAATGAGAGACAATGTTCTAACTAGAGATGATAGAGAAAGATTATTAATGACTAATACATATGCTGGCTACGTTTATTTGCTTGATGATTCATGTAGAATTAGATGGGCTGGTTCTGGATTACCTGAAGCAAAGGAAGTTGCTGGATTGTGGAAGGCGGTTACTGGTTTAGAAAAAGAAGCATCTTTGAGAATGGTAAGAACTGTGAAAAAATAGATATTGTGTAATTAATTTAGAGACATTTGCTCAATAAAATTCTTGTAAATATGAAAAATCTTATACTATCCGAGCTTCGCTAGTAAATTTACCGAGATTGGACCCCTTTTGTTCAATACAACCTTAACTCATTCTAATTTCGACCAGCTATATCTAAACCTTTGCTAATACATTCCTTCTGGTATTCAGTTCATCGATGCAAAAATATAGAGAGTACCACAAACAACCTAAAATTTATACTAAATTTCAACCATCACTAAATGGAACAAAACTAAAATGCCAATATACAACAACTTTAAATCAATTTAATAAATTGCATTACAATTCAACAATAATCACAACCACAACTACTTATAATATTGACACAAAATCAAATCCATCCAAAAAATCTCAGCGTCACAAATATTTAAAGCATAAAACAAAGAAGTCTGGACGACACAGTATCCATACTAAATGTTCTGTTGCTCCCAACGTCAACACCAACGACAGAAATAGCCTAGCTACTAGTAAACCTTACAAAAGGATTTTAGTCAAGAAAAAAAAATTGAAAAAGAAAAGATTATTAAGCCAATTAAACAAATTAAAGTTCAACATTAAAGAATTTATGAATTATTCAACTTTTAAGAATATTAATAGTGTTTATAGTTTACCTCTTTATTTGATTCCATTTTATTTTGATACAGCTGCTGAAAGTTCAAAAGTATTGATTGATGGTAATGGTAAGAACAGATAATTGAATTCAGTGTGATGGTTATAGTCATGTTTTTCATCATAGATTGGGAAGGTTGGGTTGCTTGGTTTTATAGCATGGAGTTACGGTTACTTTGCTATTGTTGGCTTCTTTTACATGGTTTCCCCAAAGCAATTTCAATTTAATATATTCTTTTTTACACATGGAATAATGTATTAAATAAATATGTGTAGCAAGAAAATCAATAATTTATAGTGTAGTAACAAGTCTGTGCGTGTTTGAGTAATTAAGTAAACAAACAAGGAGGCAAAACAAAAATAGACAAAAGTAAAGTAAAGTAAAATAATTCGAACAAAAATAGGATAACATAATAATCAGTCAAAAATATCGAGATAATAGTAGTAAAAAAATTATAAGAAAATATAGTTAAAAAAAGTTCACCCAAACAAATATAAAATGACTATATATATATGCAAAAAAGACAAAACAGAGCATAATAGAATCGAATAATAATAAATATACTTAAGCTAAGCAGCCGCTTCATTAGTACTACTACTAATAACCTCACCAGCCAACACTTTTGATCCATCAGCGGATTCACCCAACTTAGAAGTACCTTTTTCTTTGTAAGTTGAAACAGCGGGAATATTAGCCTTAATTCTTGTGACTAGAGTTTGATAAGCCCTTGGCTCTAATCTAATTAAAGTATGTAATGGAATTGACATCCAAGGAGATTCTTCTTGTGGAACATTCATGAAATAAGCATAAATGCATCTTAAAACAGCTTGATGGGTGATAACCAAAACATTTTCCTGGTTTTCCAACTCCATGATAATTGGTTCCAATCTAACGATAACATCTCTATAAGACTCACCACCTCTATATCTATATTCAAACTTATTTTCATCTCTTGCTTTGAAATCACCAGGGAATTGTTCAGCAACTTCATCATAAGTTAAACCATCACAAGAACCAGCATCTAACTCATCTAAAGCTTTCCAATGCTTTTTTGGGTAATCTAGATGTTGAGCAGTTTGCTGGGTTCTTCTTAAAGTAGAAGTCCAAACTTCTAACTTTTCATGATTTGGAATATAGGTTGCAACTAATTCTTTTAATTTCTTAGCATATTTGAAACCTCTTTCGGAAAGATCAGCATCACCACCAATTTTACCTTCTAAATTATATTGAGATTCACCATGTCTTGACAGCCAAATATATCTTGGTTTAATGTGCAAGTTCATAACATAAAACGCTATTCTTGATTGTAAATAACTTGTAATCTTGTTTATTATAATTTGAGAATTAACGTTAATCATTTTAATAAAAGTTAAATCTGCATCATTTGTATAGTCCATTGGTTGATAATATTTTTTATAATAATCAATTTTCTTCAGGATATCTTGAGTAGCAAATTCAGTTGATTTACCAGAATAATCAGGAGAGGTAGAATTTATATCTAGAATGTTTGCTTGAACAATTGATTCATCATCACAGTAACTTTCCAAGAAGATTGGTTGAACACCATTTGCTTTAAAGATTTTAGCAACACTTTTTCTTCTTTCGACAGTAACATTTGAAGAATCCAAGATAGCAACATCACCATTTTCATCATTAAACCACTTTAATATAGCTTCAATTGCATCATTATTAGCTTGCAATCTAATGTTTTTATTTTCTTCATTATTTGGATCAAAGAATTCAGCTGAAGGTTGATTGGTGTATTCATCTCTTCTATAATTTGAGACAGTAAAACATTTAGTGGAGACGGATAACCAAGATAAATATCTAACAATTTTTTGAGAGATGAAGGACTTACCTCTAGCAGGTAAGCCAACCATGACCACACATATTCTCAATGGATCAACATGAGAAACAGTATAGACGGGCATTGCTTTTAAAGTATAAGTGGACTTAAGAGAAAATCAGCAAGAGGAGAATCTGGGGTAGAAGGATCGAGAGAGGGAAAAGGGGTAGATATATAGGAATACAACTAAAAGGGGTTAAATTGAATCTTAAGGAAAGAAGGGAATTAGTTAGTCTATAAACTAAACCAAAAAGGAGTTCTAAGTAGTTCTGAGTGTTCGATTTGCAATTAGGCTGTTAGGGCACTGAGATAAGGTTAGATGGATCAAGGAGTTGATGGAGTTAGAGTTCGGGGGTTGGTAGTAGTAGTAGTAGTAGTAGTAAAGTTGGGACTGTAGATGTAAATCAAGAAGAAGCAGTTACCTTTGTCAGTCCATCATCAACTTGACCAGACTCGTTCACTGCGCGAGACAACACAGACGCAGACGACACCTCAAGCCCCAGCCAGTATTTCGACTATAGCCAATTACACGAGCCTTCCCCAGATTTTAGCACTCTAGCAGCTGTTACTTCACTTCATACACTCACTCACACAGAGCTCTAGCCCGGGCTGACAAATTGCTCAGCTAGACCTGGCATCAATGAGATTGCCCTCCCATTCATTAAGGAACTTTTAGTCAAGGTTGATGACACCCGGTACGGTCAGGCCATCAGCTTTGAAAAAAAATGTGTTTGTTTGTGGGGCACCCCGGTGGCTATTCTTTTTCCAAATCCAGCACTGAGCAGGTTTTTTGAGTTATCATCAATCACCAGATCGATCAAAATCAAGTCACTACATGGCCACTAAGTACGCCCTGTGTACCCCCTTCAATTAATGACTTTTCTGCATGTGCTAAGTTACCACTGAGAGCAATCGTGTCTTTGTGATATGCTGTGATCTCTTGACTCTGCTCTTGTTCCAGAAGTTAGAAGTTAATTTCCAAACTTCGATCTCTCCCGTTAATGCAGAAGTTGTCGACTCTCTAGCCGATCATCGGAATATGGTGGGTGTCTATGATGTGGTGCACAGGTGTATATAGCACATGTTATTGTCACGTGCTCGCCATAATTATCGGATGGCTCGAAAAAAAGGGAAAAGGCAACTAACTGTTCACAACCATTTAAAAGAGAATGAAAAGCTGAACTAAGTTAAATTCTACGTGGTCATCTTACACTAACCTTCGAACCGACTGCAATGGCTGATGAAATTGATTTGGACTCGATTTTGGAGTTTCTTAAAATCAATTCTAAGGATGACACCGAAAATCAACCATTAGATCCAACAACTACATCTACTTATAAAGAGCCTGAGAAAACTGAAGGCCAAATAAATACTCAAATCAAAAATAGATTCTTAACGCCATCAAATGAACTTTCTTGGGACTTACTAGATGAGTTCCAACAACCTTTACAAGTTAACCACTCCACCACAAAAAAGTTATATAATTCATTAATTGAATCGCCATCATTGCTAAATAGAACAACAATTAGATTTAATAGAGGAAGTATTGATGGTTCTATAACTTCCTATAATGAAGTCTTTGACTTGTCTATATTGGAATCAATGGACTCTGCTTCAAATTCTTTGTCTATGAAAAGAAAATTCACTAGTAAAAATGATGCATTAACTGGTAATTCATCTTATTTACCCTTTCAACCTGGTGGGTTAGATAGTGGAAATTCTAAGATTGATGCTACTAAATTCCTACATAGGGATGATTATGGTTTGTTTGATGTTCCTCAAGGTCTAACTAGAGGATTAGGTGCCCCTGATCAAGATAATGCTGATAATGAAATCCAAGAACTAGAAAAACAAATTGAAGAAGCATCAACTGAAGAAGATGATAATGAAGACGATCCATTTGATAATGTTAAGGAACAAACGGGCCAACTTTTATTTTCTCCAACAGGCAACGATGATAACATTGAAAATGAAATTGCTGATATTATTCCTTCATCCATGGTCATGAGACCTACATCAGCTGGGAATGCTCAATCAAGTAATACGAAGAAGAAAAGAGAATGGGCTCATGTAGTCGAATTAACTCATGAAATTGAAAATTTTGATGAATTGGTTCCAAATCCAGCCAGAACTTGGCCATTCAAATTAGATATTTTCCAGCAAGAAGCTATATATCATTTAGAACAAGGTGATTCAGTTTTCGTGGCTGCTCATACTTCTGCTGGTAAAACCGTTGTTGCTGAATATGCTATTGCGATGGCTAACAGAAATATGACAAAGGCCATTTACACATCCCCAATTAAAGCTTTATCGAATCAAAAATTTAGAGATTTTAAACATACTTTCAAAGAAGTTGATGTTGGGGTTATTACTGGTGATGTTCAAATTAATTCCGATGCTAATTGTTTAATTATGACTACTGAAATTTTAAGATCGATGCTGTATAGAGGTGCTGATATTATTAGAGATGTTGAATTTGTTATTTTCGATGAAGTTCATTATGTTAATGATGTTGATAGAGGTGTGGTTTGGGAAGAAGTGATTATCATGTTGCCTGACCATGTTAAAGTCATTTTATTATCGGCTACCGTCCCAAATACTTATGAGTTTGCTTCTTGGGTTGGTAGAACAAAACAAAAAGATATTTATGTTATTTCAACTCCAAAAAGACCGGTTCCTTTAGAAATATTTATTTTTGCAAAAGAAGAAATGTTTAAGGTTGTTGACGGTAATAGGGTTTTCCAAGGTGGTAATTTTAAGAAACATGAGGATAAACTAAATAAACCAAAAGCTGATGCAAAACAAATTAAAGGTAATGATTCAGGTAGAGGCGGAAGAGGTGGATTTGAAGGTAGAGGTGGAAGTTATACTCAAAGATATACAAGTAATCGTAGATACCAACAAAGAGATGCTCCAAATAAAAACAGTTGGGTTCAATTAGTTCAATATTTAAGAAAGAATGATTTATTACCTGCTGTGATCTTTGTTTTCTCAAAGAAAAGATGTGAAGAATATGCTGATACCTTAGATGGTGTTAATTTTTGCACAAATAGGGAGTCATCTGAAATTCATATGTTTATTGATAAAGCTGTATCGAGACTAAAAAGAGAGGATAGAGAATTACCCCAAATTTTAAGAATCAGAGAAATGTTGGCAAGGGGAATTGCAGTTCATCATGGTGGTTTATTACCTATAGTGAAGGAAGTTATTGAAATTTTATTTGCAAAAACATTAGTTAAAGTTTTATTTGCAACGGAGACTTTTGCAATGGGTTTGAATTTACCAACGAGAACAGTTGTTTTCAGTGAATTAAGGAAGCATGATGGTACGGGTTTTAGAAACTTATTACCAGGTGAATTCACCCAAATGTCCGGTAGAGCCGGCCGTAGAGGTTTAGATTCAACCGGTACTGTTATTTGTATGGCATATAATTATCCAGTTGATCAAAGTTCTTTTAAAGAAGTTACTTTGGGCACTCCAACTAAACTTTCGTCTCAGTTTAGATTAACTTACAATATGATTTTGAATTTACTAAGAATCGAAGCTTTAAGAGTTGAGGAAATGATTAAACGATCATTCAGTGAAAATTCCACTCAATCTTTATTACCTGAACATCAAATGGAAGTGATCAAATTAGAAAAGGAATTGAGCACCAAATTTACTGTTCCACTCGTTGATGAAACATGGGAAAAATTAAATGTCTTTTACGATTTAGTTGAACAACATAAAATGCTTTATACTGATATTTTAAAAGAATCATTGAAATTAGTTCCGTATCAAAGAAAAATAAATGCTGGTGTGTTGATGGTTTTCAATGATCCAAATACAGGAATTTCAACACCTGGTGTCTCCGTTAAATGGACTCAAGGACATTCGAAATTGATGATATTGGTTTTTGACTGTATTAATATGAAGAATAAACAACAATTTAATTTACCATTTACTACAGAATTTGGCTCTCATTATGTCATTGATTTTTTCAGTAACTGGGAGTATAAAGGTAACTTGAGAATAGTTGAAATTCCAATTGAAAGTATCGAAATGGTCGTTAAGTTTTTTGTTAAAACCAGAATCAATTCAATTATTGATAAAGATAGAAATGCAATTGCAGATTTTGAAAGGGAAATTAATGGTGCATTAAGAGCACAAAAAAGATGGATTCCTTTTAGCTTTAAAACTTTACAAACACCCCAATTGGTTGATTTAAATAAAGAAATGGATAACTTGACATATAAATTAAAGGATTTTGTTGATGATAGAAGTTTTATCGCTACTATAAGACATTCAGATAAATATAAGACAATCACCGAACGTAAGCTATTAGAAAAGAAGATTGATTCGTTGAAAAGTTTAATCAGTGATGAAAATTTGGAACTATTACCAGATTACGAACAAAGATTAGAGGTTCTAAAGGAATTGGAATTTATCGATCCTGTTCAATTAACAGTTAATTTGAAAGGTAGAGTTGCCTGTGAGATTAATTCGGGCTGGGAATTGGTTTTAACTGAATTAGTCTTCGATAATTTCTTGGGTGAATTTACATCAGAAGAAATTGTTGCTTTATTATCATGTGTTGTTTATGAAGGCAAAAGACAAAATAAAAATGCAGATGTTAAGCTTGAAGAATCATTATCAACACCAAGATTAGAATCCGGTAAAAATAAAATTTGTGAAATTTACGGTAAATTATTATCAGTTTATACACAAAAAGGTATTTTAATGACATCAGACGAAGAACAATTCTTAGATAACAATAGATTTGCTATGGTTAACACAATTTATGAATGGGCCAAGGGTCAATCATTTAAAGATATTATGGAAATATCCAATGATGGTGACGAAGCTGAAGGTACAATTGTTAGAGTTATTACTAGATTAGATGAAGTTTGTAGAGAAGTTAAGAATTGTGCTCTGATTATTGGTGACTCTGATTTACATTTGAAAATGAGCGATGCTCAAGAAAAGATTAAAAGGGATATTGTTTTTTGTGCTTCTTTATACTTATAGAGTGTTTTTATTTTTTAGATCCTTGCTTTGCTTAGCTTTGTTACTTTCTTTCTTTCTTAAATATTTCTGGCAATTCTTTAATGCTTTAAATTTACTTCATTATATAGGGATCCATACAAGAAAAATACAGTGCGAGTAATTTACATTAAAACAGTTCTCAATAATTATCAAAATAATACAATATACACACTCTAAGTCCTTCTAAAGCCACCTCTTTGAAATCCACTAACCGGTTTTGACACTCCAGCGTTGGCAGTTCTTAAAGGGCCAGTCAATCCACCTTTATTTTTATTATCAGTTGCATTTTTAACCATGCTTTTAATTGAACCTTTTTGAACAGCAGTTGTACTAGTTGACCCTTTTTTCTTATTTAGTCTTAACTCTGGTCTTAAAGTTGCTGGATTTGGTGCTGATTCAACAACAACACTGATTATATTTTCACCTCTTAATATCACTAACCCTAATTTTCTTTTCTCTTCTTTAATCAAAGATTCATCAATAATCGGTTGTTTTTGGGAATTTTTCTCTTTGTTGAATTTCGTGATTGATTTTTTGGTCATTCTGAATTCTTCACAGTCCGATAAAACCAAATTCATGAATTTGTCAAATGATAATAATGTTCCTATAAATTGTGATCCATTCGTATTTGTGACTCTAACTCTGAAGTTTATTAAGTTTGCCTATTAATGAAAAAAAAAAACGAGATGATGTTAGTATAATATTTTCTGTATGGTGAAGTCTACTATCAAGGTGAGTTAAAAAAAGTTTGAACGTACCAATTTTGCCTTCTTTGGGATCTGACCAACTCCCATTGCGTCTACTTTATATATGTGTTGGTATTCTGTTCTTCTAATGACAACTTCAATTGTACTGTTGATGGCAGGCAAAATTCACAAGTCTGAATTTACTTCATTATCCATACGCGAATTGAAAAAGTTTGCGGCTCGCTCTCGGCTACACTGTACAATAAATGATTAAGTTACGAGAGTGAAACTTGAAACTACATGTAAGCCAAGTAGTATATACGGGAATCTTTTTAGTATTAAACAGAATATATAGATGTATAGGTATATGAAGCATAAACAAGTGTAACGTATGATAAATAAAGGAGAGGATGGGAAAAAAGTATAAGTATCTATATTAAAAAAACAAATATGCCAAATCTAAGTTAAGAATAAAAACACAACTAATTCTTCTTCTTTTTTGGCAACAAAGAAGCTATGTTGAGTGAAAATTTCTTGACTCTTAATAAATAATAAAGAGAAAGCATTGCAAAGATGTTGAAAGCAATGTAAACACAGAAGAAACCAACATTTCTCCAAATATGAGAGTAAGACATACCAACAGTCTTCATGTAATCATCACCATAAGCATAAGGACAAACACCACAGTTAGTTGTATCATCTGGATTGGCAACATAGCCGGAGTTAGATTCGAAATACTTAGCTAAATAATCACCACAAGTTAAACCGTCTGCCGGTTCTAGGTAATTCATTTCCTCAGAAGAACAAACAACAGGTCTGTTATGTAATATCAAAGAAACTGCATTTTCAACGAAATAGGTGAATGGGGATAGTCTCCACATAAACTTCCAGAAGCCAGGTAATAAACTTGGATTTTGAACAACACCACAGAAAGAAATAATGAAAGAGAATAATAAACCAAACACGACATTAGCAGAAGGTAAATCCTTACTAGCATAAACAATAGCCAAACCAAAAGAAACATAATACAATTGGAAAAAGAAAGACATGGTAAACCACCACATACCTGCTATTTGAGGAGAGTTATCAAGTTGAATTGGGAAGTACCAAGTAATAAAATAAATTGTAGAGAAAACAATAGAGTAAGGAATTTCAACTAAGTATTGAGAGATCAATAAACAGGACCAATGGAAAATATTAGATTTAGATTCTCTAACTTCAAACAATTCTCTGGATTGCATAGCTCTGGCTTGAATTTGATTAATAGCAGGAGGAGCAAGAGTAATTGCAGTGAAAACAGCAAACAAAACATTTTGCATACCAATGGATGTGTGTTTAACGTTCCAGAAAGAGAACCCAGCAAGTAAACCAGAAGTAACCATTAACATGAATTTAGCCATAATGTACTCCAAATCTCTGTAAAATTGAATCCAAGTTCTATGTAAAACAAGTTTGAATTGATACCAGTAAGGCATAGCATACTTACCTTTCACATCACTTTGATCACTAGGTGGTAATTTAGAAGTATCGGAAATCAACTTAGTAACTTCTTGAGAAACAGCAGCGTACTGCGGACTCTCCTTCCACTTTTGATACCAATCTTCATCAACTGAGGCAGTAGCACCAGCACCAATGGCTTCTAGAATATATTCAGCAGGATTTTCTTCATCACTACATTTACGGGCACCTTGAGATTCAAAATACTCTAGCATAGTCTTGGAATGTTTACCAACTTCACCGAAGTAGACAGTTTGACCACCTCTTCTCAATAATAATAGTCTATCAAATTCTTCAAATAAAGTAGCAGAAGGTTGATGAATAGTACACAAGATAGCTTGACCGGCAGCAGCTAATGATTTCAAAACTTGAACGATAGCCCATGATGATTGAGAATCTAAACCAGAAGTTGGTTCATCTAAGAATAACAATAATGAAGGTTTTGCAACAAGTTCAGTAGCAATTGATAATTTCTTTCTTTGTTCAACATTTAAACCATAACCAGATTGACCTGCAACAGAATCTGCATATTCTTCCATATGTAAAATTTCCATAACTTGATCAACATAAGCGATTTTTTCTTCATCTGGAACACTGGCGGGTCTTCTTAATCTAGAAGCAAAGATCAATGATTCTCTAACAGTTAATTCAGCAATATGTAAATCTTGTTGTTGAACATAACCAGTTCTACGTTCAAATGAGGAATCAATTGGTTTACCATTAATAAGCATATCACCTGTAACAATACCCATATCAACACGACGTGATAAGACGTTTAACAAAGTAGTTTTACCAGCACCAGATTCACCCATCAATGCAGTTAAGGTACCAGGAAGAACGTAACCTTGAACATCATCTAGCAATTTACGATCTTTACCTTCATATGGAACGACATAGTCAACATGTTGCCACATAAAAATATCCTGGGAACCTAGTGTAGCATCACCACCATCAGCAGTACCTCTTTGCAGTTCAGATTCTTCTTCTCTTTTGGCATCAATTGAACTTGGACCAGTACTTGACTCTGGATCGCTTTCTTTAGAAACACCAACTAATTCTAACAATGATTGAGGCAATTTGGCCCCTTTAATGAATAGCAATTGATCAGAAGATGCAACCAACGGATTATAAACTTCAACAATAACAGCATTAATTAAAAGGAAACCTAAAAAGAAGCCAATCAAAATACCAACATTTCTCCAACAATGACCAAAAACATATTGGAAAGCCAATTTTAAATATATTTCACCAGAGACATAGTTTTCACCACCATACAGTTCTTTCGAAGCAGCTGCACCAACAAATGCACAAACTTGATTAGAAGCGCTAACATTCTCATAACCTGGACCATATGGAACTAATTGGGAAACAGAACAAGGCATTTTTCTACCTCTAAAATCCATTAGCATTAAAGATTCAAAACCATATAACATTGGATTCATATAAGAAAACCATTTGAACCACCAATACATAGAAGGTCTTTGAATCATGAACGAAGAGTAGACAAACATAGCAGACAAGAATAAACCGGCTAAACCATTAGCGGCACTTAAAGTTGGGCATAATGAAGCTAACAGAACAAACAGAGAATTAACTGCCGAGACAGATAGACAAATGATCAAGATAAAAGCAAAGAATGGACCAGCTTCTCTTTTGAAATTGGATAAAAAGTACAAAATAAGAGAAAAGACAATAATTGCAACGAATTTAACTGGAAACTGAGTGAAAGTACTGGCAACCAATTCAGCGGAAGGATGATACAACGAATAGCCTCTATGCTTATTCATAATTGGTTTGTTTTCAAATAAAGCAGCGATCTCAGCAAGGCCCATAATACAGAAATAGAACACACAAAAAAATAAATCACCACCCCTCGAGAATGCACCAATGGTAGAGTTAGGAGTATTGTAATACATTGAACCAACAACTAATGATTGGATAATTGCGGCACCAATTAACGTCAAAGTATAAGCTTGATTATTCTTGATATTTTGAAAAGCCCTAATAGAACATAATTTCATTTGTTCAAAGTAATTAACAGTATATCTAGAAGTTGGTCTTGAGAACTTTTGTTTTTCGGTATGATGAGCTTTTTCAAAAACAGTCAAAGTACCTTCTGGATTGAAAGATTGTTTTTTTGTTTGGATATCTTGCAATAATGTTTGGTATTCTGGAGAATTTCTCCAATATTCTTCAAATTCATCTGCTGTATTAGGAACTTTACCTTTCATTTCAGGATACGCAGTTCTGGCTAAAGGATCAGTAACAGCAGTTAAAAATTCAGCACTTGTTTCTCTAGCAGCTTTCATGTATCCCATTTTATTGAAATAAGCAACACCTTCATTAATTGGACCAAAATAAATTTGACGGCCTAAGTAAAGGACGGAAACATTATCAAATAATTTATAAATACTTTCAGAAGCTTGATAAATTGTAACTAAAGAAGTGGCATTGGTAACATTAGTCATGGTTCTTAATGATTCAACAAATTCCAAAGCAGTTGAAGCATCTAAACCTCTTGTTGCGTTATCAAAACAATAAACGGTAGCTCTTGTAGCCATAGCTTCGGCGATAGACACTCTTTTTCTTTGACCACCGGAAACACCTCTAACAAAATCATTACCGACTAAAGTTTTTTCAATGTGTTTCAACCCATAAAGAACAGTATATAAATCTTTGATAGTGTTAACATATTCATTTCTTGAGACATTATCTATACGAACAGCAGGTGTCTTACAACCAATAGCAAATTTTAAGGTTTCTTCAACAGTAAGGAAAGGAAAATGAACATCTAATTCTGGATTATAGATAATTTGCTGCTTAAATTTTTTTATCATTTCATCAGCTGGAATACCATCAAATGAAACTTCACCTTCGGTACTTAAATAAGTTTGATTTTCACCAGCGATACATTTCAAGAAAGTAGAACAACCAGCACCTGGTCTACCTAAAACTAAGGTCATAGAGCCAGACTCACAAATACCGGTAACATCTCTGATGATTTTTCTAGTTTTTGGAAACTTACTTAAATCAATCTGAGGTTTCTTAGAAAACTTCTTCTTCAAAGCAACAATTGGAAAAAAAAACTGATCGGAGACATCTTTCACTATGGAAGCGGTATTGTTATTACCAATAACTGTAAAATCTTCAAAAATTACATCAGTAGCTCTAGCTTGAATACCTTGTTCATTACTCTTGTGCATCATAAAATTTAGGATTCTCTTCAAATCAAAATCATTTGGATCAACCTCAAAGTTTTGCATCTCTTTAGCAGTCATATGAGATAGAACTTTCGATAAACTCGATAGTCTGGTTAAAACATTGTTTTCAGGATCTTGGGTAACAGAATTTGTAACTGTTTTGTGTAGTTCACTTATTGCATCACCGTTATCCAAATTTTGAAATTCGTCTGAAGCACGATATGGGATAGCTTCATCTATAACAGACGACGAATCAGATGAAGAACGATTAGTAATTGAAACCATTTCTTTCCAAATATCTAAGCTAGTTGTAGTTGAAAAAAGTATTAGAATTGGTTAAGTTACGATAGAAAGAGAGAAAGAAAGGAATAGATGATTATTTATAAATTTTAGTTGTTATTAATTTATCCACAATAATTCGTGCAAAAGAAAGAGACGGAAGGGTGATATTTTGCCGTAATTAAGCGAGTGTTTCGGGCGGCAGATTCTTTCCTAAAACGGAGAGAAGTCACTCCGAAACTGTCAGTACTAGTCTCGCTATAATTTCCTCCTCGCCCGGAAATGATCAAGCTATTGAGGCGAGAAGATCAAGCGGATTATTAATCAATTGATTGGTTCTCTCTATAAGCATGAATAATCTTGTAAATAGCCATTGCAAATGCTCTATGAAGTTGCAAGATCTGAACACCCCCAATTTATTCCAAAAAATTTAATTATCAAGCGCCTATTGAAGATCTATTTTGAAGCAAGTGAGAAGTATCACGTTGGTAAATCAAAATTCCAGGTTCTCTTTAAAATACCTAAAATTAAAAATGTTTAGAAACCAACAGGACATCTATATAAAAATTAAAACTTTAGGTATATTACTACTTATATTATATGAACACAAACTATTAAGTTGTACCTTCATTTAGTTGCAAGAAGTGTGTGTGAATGTTTCACTTACATCTTCACAGAATAACTGCTTTCATTTAGTGTTTTGTCTTTGAGATTGTTAAAGTTATGCTTAAGATATTTTTACCTTGTACCTCTAATTCAAAGAGATGTATGCAAGTCTGGTTAATCTGATCAGATATCATAATGCTATTAATATATTTATAAAAAATGAGCCGTTTCTTGAATTGTTTCTTATGGGTAGTATAATGATGGACTTGATTAGCCGGCTTGCCTGCAAGCATGCCAAATGGAAAATAAATATAGTGCCGGGGTTACTGCCGAGAAATATGGTTCTCCTGGGCTGCGCCTTATTCCGAGAATCGATCTCGGGCAGTCCGGACTCACGCGAGCTTATTACGATTACGTACGTTTTTGATAAGCAGAATTCAGATGCTTTTGTCTTATATTATGAATTGTCTCTAGTCAATTCCGTCTAAGCCTTTTGAACTGCTATTTGTAGTTTGAAATGCTTTCCGGCTAGTGTTATTTCACAATCGGATCCAACTCATTTTAATTAAACTCATATTAAAGGCGCTTTCTTTCGTGAGGGCCAATACCCGTGTGAACTGAAAAGACCAAAGCAAACAACAAAATGACAAGCTATCCGAAGTTGACCAAACTACGTCGAGAAGTTGATCTATACTCTCCTCAAGACTCAAACTCGTCAAATTCTCCAATTTTCTCTTCTCCATCTCCATCAATTGACTTGTCTGCAGGTACTTCCACATTTACTTCCCCAGAATACTTTGAAAGTTATGATGAACCTAAAATCCAAAAATTGCAACAAACACTTAAAATCCGTATAAGATCAATATTTTCTGGCTCATACTTTAATCATAGAAAAATCATCCGTTTTATAACTTATCTCTTCCTGTTGATTACAATGATTATAGTGCTTTACTATTGTTCGACTCTGAGTATTGTTAGCTGGAAGTATTTAGAAGGGCACGCGACACCATCTTATACCGAAGTCCTTCAATCATTAGATTATTCTCCTCAAGAGCTGGAATTGTCTTTTACTAAAGTCCATGTTGAAAAATCATTTCCCATTTCTAAAGTTTATGATCCAAGGGTCCTTCCTGCATTTTATTTTAAATCCATCAAATCACATCTAAATGAAAATTCAAATAAATTATTATCAGACTTCACTGTAGGCTTCAAGTGGGAAGATTGGATAAATTTCGATGAAAGATTATTACCTAGTGAATTATATTCACAAAAGCATGGAAGCCGTGCTATTCAAAATTGTGAACAGTTTGAAAGAGAAATAGGTTTCCCTGCTAGATGGCTCTCTTTCAACAAATTATCTCATTGTGAAAATTTATCACCTTTAGAAATCAATCTTTTAAAAAACAACAAATACCCACATTTTAAAATCAATGGTCCCGATGACTACAAATTGCCTGCTGAAGCTCGAACCGTTATTGGTGCTAGTTATTTACTTCATGAAGCTCCACTCCCTGAAAGACTGTTGTTTCTAACTTCAACTAAACAAAAAACCCCTATAGGTCTCTCAATTGTAACTGATCAAGCACACTCATCTTTAACAAGCCCAACCGATTATTTGAAAGAGAGTATTTCGTTAATAGATGAGGTTAATGAATTACAAAATATGTTAGATTTAAGTGATGTTGAACCTCAAACTCACAAAGACTCAGAAATTTCAATTGATCACTCTAGATTTTTACTTGGGGCTAATCCAGAAAGTTTCCTAATTCCAAAGGATATTTCTTTAGATATAATGCAATCTCCAGATATTCCAGACCTATTGCAAAAAAGTGAAATCGTCATTCATCAAGTTCAGAGTAGCCAGGTTGATAAGTCATTGGATTACAAACAATATAGAAATATCAAGGATCAAATTGACACTTACTATGGCTTTGAATACCCAAAATATTTTCATGAAGCTAATACCCATGCTAATACGATTAATGGTGCTCATTTTGATTGGAGATTTTTCAATGGTGCTGGTATGGATACTTCTGATAAATCATTGACTTTACACAAGTTAATAAGAAGTTATATGAGATTTGTTAATTTACTTTCCTTGGATAGTTGGCTTGCACATGGTTCACTCTTAGGCTTCTATTTTAATGGACTGGCGTTTGGCTGGGACTTTGATCATGATGTTCAAATTACTCAAGACTCGTTATTTAGATTGGCTCGATTATATAATCAAACCCTTATTGTTGATACTACTAAAAGTCTATCCAAAACTTCCCCCTTTGAAGATTGTGGGACCGGAGCTTATTTCTTAGATATTGGATCAAGTTATTTTGATAGAAGTTACAGTAAGAACAATGCAATCGATGCCAGATTCATTGACATTCAAACAGGAATGTTTATAGATATTACTGCTTTAGGTCCTACTCATTCAAAGCCTAAAATGAAAGATATGTACAGATCTTTAAAGAGAGAATACAACAGCTTTTTGGAGCAAAAACACTTGGAACCTGATGATTACGAGAACTTATTTAATTGCCGTAATAGTCATTATTATACTCATAATGATATTTCACCCTTATATCCAGTTCTCCATGAAGGTGCATTAGCTTACATTCCAAATAAATATGAAGATATCCTAGTTAGAGAATTTCCGAAATATAAACATCGTAGTTCTCATGAAAAGTATACTTTCAGAAACGAGTTGAAATTATGGATTCCAAATAGTGTTTGTGGTAAAGGTGATACTAGTGGTGAAACGTGCAGAGATAAACAAACTAAAATGAATTATCGTTTGACCAGAGATTATACCGATAAACACGATGAACAGAAGGAACTAATGGATTCAATGAAAGATTCATATTTTTTAACTTTGCCTGAGTTTACTATGCCTTTAAGAATTGATAACGTTTTAGCACGCATTGTTGGTGAAAGATTAGCTCTAACTGAGTGATCTTTATTTATTATTCGCATACATATATAAACTCTTTGCTTACACATAATTAATATTTTGATAACTCTAATTTATTTAATTTAATATATTTTTTATTTATTTTTTAATTTTTTTTTGACACAAGTTAGAAGAGCAAAACAAATTTAATCAAAAGCTTTGTCAGCATCAGTTAAAGCAATTCTGTATCTACATTTGTTAGCGTGAGATCTTTCTAAACCTTCTTTAACACCTTCAGCAGACATTGGAATTGTTTCAACCCAAGGCTTAATACCCTTTTCTGAAGCTAATTTAAACATATCAATCATTTCAACGTGTGAACCTAAATGGCTGGCACCCATAAAACAAGCATTAGCCGTAAATGATCTTGGAGAAACAGTGAATGGTGATTCAGGTAAACCAACAGAGACCCACTTACCACCGATCTTCAAAGCCTTTAAATAAGCGTTTAAATCGAAATTCTCATTGGAATTAGCGGTACATAGAATGACGTCCAATTCGAATGCAAGATCATCAATCCAGTTTTCTATTTCGGTAGTTGCAATGAAATGATCAGCACCTAATTTGATAGCATCCTCTTTCTTTTTATAAGTTCTGGAAAACACATAAGTCTCAGCACCAAGGGCTTTGGCAAATTGGATACCCATCATACCTAATCCCCCAATACCAACAATACCAACTTTTGGTTTTGCTCCATTTGGTAAATCTTTTGGAACGTTTCTGATTAATGGTGAATAAGTTGTGATACCAGCACATAAAAATGGAGCAGCCTCCTCATTGGTTAAGTTTTCAGGAATATGGAAAACAAAATATTCATGAATTCTAACATAGTTTGAATAACCACCTTGAGAATAGGTCTCTGATCCATCTGGATTCTTATAAAACCCACCAAATGTATGAACTAACTTTGGACAATAAATTTCATTGTTGGATTTACAAATCTTGCAATCTAAACAAGCATAACTTTGAGCGCCGACACCACAACGATCGCCGACTTTAAAATCAGTAACTTTTGAACCAATTTTAACAACTTTACCAATGATTTCATGACCACAGACTAATGGAAATTTGGCATTAGCCTTTTTCCAACCGTTTCTTGAGGCATGAACATCGGAACCACAGATAGAACAAGTTTCAATCTTAATATCGATATCGAATTCTTCGAATGGCTTTGGAGCAAATTCGTACTTCTTAACGGTCGACCAAGTTTCTGGTGATGGGTCGAAAACAGCAAAGCCTGTGAATGTCTCTGGGTAACCCATTTTATGAGTAGTATAATTGCTCTTTATTTGTTCAGAATAATTGGCAATTGAAGAATTGATAAGAGAATGAACCAGGAACTTTGTGCCAATTTATAATCAGGGTGATGATCACTCAATTGATGTAGAGGTCGCGCAATACCCGATCAAGAGGGAGCCCAAAATGGGAATAAGCGGTTTTGGATCTATCATGTGTGTTTTATCTCGCTTGTACTGTACAGTAACAAAATTTGGAGCTATTTATTTTATTTGTATATAATAAAAGTAAAAGTCCTTTTCATCCCCTTCGTGGTCGGTATGATAAGGGTAGCTAGAGATCATCCTCGGTACAATGAAATACATTGAGAAAATCAGGAATCTCAATCAGCCGGCCATAAAGGGTCAGCTGGTACCCTATAGAATAAGATCGATTCATCTAAATGAATTAGAATTTTGAGAATTTTGAGAATTTTGAGAATTTTGGACCTTACAAAGACAGAGCTTCAACTTCATTTGATAATAAATTCTATTCGTTGGAACTCCAAGATTATTTGTCAGCTTTTGAACAGATGGTTTAGAATATAGGCAGTTTGAAAGATTGATTCAACTAGCCACGAAATGTTTTAGCTAGATTAACATCTATTCAGGGTCTGATCACTTACACAACAGTCTACAGGCCATTTCTTGGTACTAGTGCCACTATTCTTCGAGTTACAGGCTCAACAATTCTAACGCATTAATGATGCCTCGTATAAACGAAAAAGAAATCAAAGATTGTTCTTGAATAGCATTATTTCTGATCATGCCTAGTACGGGTTTTTCTTTTTTTGTTGTTGCACCTTGAAGCAAAGTTTCTTTTTCATGCACTACATATCCCAGAAAAGAATTGGGTGTAGTAATTAAATGTAGGTGATTGATTGGAAATGACGAAACTTCAAAAGAAACCAAGGAATTTCAATTCCTATTCAATTCTTATTGATTTCTTTTCATGGTATATACAGATCGTTCCATTGGACTGATGGCAGATGGCCAATAGTCGATCCATCAGCTTTGAAAAATAGAAAAATTTCAGTATCTATGTAAACATATCTGTATATCTGAAAAGCTTTAGCTATAGTTATAACTCTAAGATATATATATATATATACGACGCATACGTGATCCGGCTATTTTCTAGTGTAAACTGGTCCAACTATAAGTCAACTCTTTAATTTCTATCCAAAATCTCTTGGAAACCTCAATGATCTAAAAGTCTCTTGGATGTGTAGAGCTAGTCGACAGATCTCGGCAGTAAGCCAAGTCTGTACTATATAAAAAAATGCCGAGAAGCAAACAACCGCGGACTGGGTTGGTGAACCTTCCAAAATTCGAGCTTCACCAACCTCACCATATTCCAATATTAAATTCTGGTTCCTTACACTTGAATAAATATTAATTAAAGTGCTTAATTACCTAAAACTTCTTGTTAGATCTTGTTACAAATAGCATGCATATCATATGGATCAAAATCAAATTTAAGCTTAATTGCTGAAGTTCGGGATAAAGCTATATGGGTACCGTATTCGTGGTGACGTATTAATGATGGTGCTTGCCCTTTCGGAGAGTCACAGGAAGAGAAAGAAGTGTTTTCTTTCTATCTATAATGTGACCTGGTGTTTATTAACATATGCAGTAAAATTCCTACGATAGGCACTGTTTCTATGAGCTAGTGTGAATTCCTTTATTGAGCAGATGATAATTGGTTAGTATAATTAAATTAAACTGAAATAAGTTTAAGGGTTATAACTGGTAGTAGATCACCAAAGGAGTCAGTAGCATGTACAAGTTAGCATGTTTCATGTAGACGCCAAAGCTTTCCTGTACGTGTAGTATAGTTCCATAATTTGCATTAATTAGCGAAATATGGCATTAATTAGTGTCTGGCTACAGATTGATCGTCTATATTGTATACAAAGTTCGGAAGATTTAGCAAAATTGGATTATAAAGTTACAAAATGAAATGAAGATAAATCAGGACTGCTCGGTCTGAATCAAAACTGTCCTGCCAATTATATATTCCATATAACACTCTAGTAGCCAGCAGAGTAACAGTACAGATTACTTTAAATTAAGGTTGGAACCAGAATATAGTCAGAATATCCTCAACCCCTTGAAGAAAAAGTTATTTGTGTAAATTAAGGAAGGAACCGTAATTGGTCGATTTATTTTGCTGACCTTCAGAAATTAACTTCTTTTCTGCAGGATAGCGAGCATTAGCTCTATACATTGTTGACCATACAGAGTATGAAAAATTCGTAACTCATATCGATTGCGGAACTATCTCTTTAAGGTTCTAATTGCATCATCATAATAGTGTATGCTATATATACCAGTCAGTATCGCCAATCATCACGAGGCAGCTAAATTGAGAGAGGGGACGTTTGAGATACCGATCGATTCCTGCCTGGTCATGCTACATCTAGCTAGAGCTCCGAACTTATGAAATGTTGATAAAAGCCCTGTATAATACCTTTAATTTAAGCAATTATATCGATAAGCAGGCATCATATATAGCTCCTGATTCCTGAGTGATCATTAATTATTCAGTTCGGTAGAGGAGCAATAGATTCTAAATATGTAACAGCTTCCTGGCAATTAGATCAACAAATAAACACAGCCTAATGGTCTCGCAGGCAACAGAATTCGACGAACAAAGTCGGCTTTTAGTACCGGTGCTAGTTGGTAAGTGCTTGTTAGTAAACAAATCACTTTTAGCGTGTCTTTTCTTTGTCGACGGTAGCTGGCCATATATATAATTGTAAAACCACCTACGTATATAGATATGGAAGTACAAGTTATATAACTCCATTTACTGTGTTGGAAACTTAGCAGAACAACCAGGTCGTTTAATCCATTCTTGGTAACTCGTGACTGGCCGGCATATGTCACATCTGAATTCTGCGGTACGGATTAACTCAGCATCTAAATTGGCTTTATTTACCTTTTACCAAGACAGGAAATAACCAGCAAAGCTCTGCGGGACTGAGACCGAGAAATTGAGATTATCCTACAAATTTACTCGAAGTCAATTAATTCATTGATCTGTACATACATATGCATTAATTCAATAGATACACATATATATATATATATATACATATACATATATATATCTTGTAATTCATTTTTTTTAAAATTCGATCTGGTACGTAGAAGATCTGTACTCGCTCGATCTATCATATTAATTGGCCAAATTAAGGATCCAGCAAAGGGAGGGAGAAAATTCTGTCGACAGGTCAAAGAATTATGTTCAACAGCAGAGATTCTATATATATCTTTATATCTTTCAGTATAATTTTCTAATTCCTGGATCAGCATGTCACAGACCTTTTTCGTATTAGATACCGTATGCGCCGAGTTCAGTTCCAGCTAAATATATGTACTAGGATGACTGAGCTGTATCTATAGGAGGAGCAGCTTCGGATCATGAAAATTGAAAGGTTGAAACTGAGCGAGTGTGGATCTCCTGGCAGGAGTCGTCGTGACAGGCTGCTGTTGTCCCTGGCGAAGTGTCCCGATCGGGCCTAAATTGGCTGTCGATAGCACAGTCTCTACCCGGCTAACGAGGCAGCTCTGGACCTGTCGCACGGGGGGTCCAGGCGGGTACATGTGCACGCGCCATTAATTGCAGAGGCCTCCATCCCGTGGCCCGCATTCCAGACCAGACCAGCCGTAGAGTTCTCGCTCCTTCCGTTCTGGGACGAGGGTAAATACCGCGCCGCAGGCTGAGAATAGGATTTAACTGGTGGAGATTTTCCCTGCTTAGCGTGAGCTGGAACTGGAACTGGAAGATATAAAACCTCCTCCATGTCCTCTTTTTCCTGCTCCTAACTCTCTTTTCTTCCTCCTCTGCTTTTCCTTACAAGTATACCCATCTTCACTCGCTAACACATCTTATCATGAAGTTTACCACCTTGCTAACAATCGCTTCCACTGCTTTTGCAGCCACCACCTCTTCTATACGTATGTATCGTCATCGTCTACTTCCTTTTCCCCCCTTTTACCTAGCCGACGTTTCCAGCAGTGTCAATTCTTTTTTTCAATCTTTGCCAGTGTCTTCCCCTTTGATAGCTACAACTTCTAGCATTGTGATCGAGTTGCTCGCTCTACGTGTCTACTCCTTTCTAAAGGCCTCTCTCCTTTAGATGAACTTTTCAGAGGGTTTTGCAGAGGCTGCTAGTGACGCTGATCTCGATCTCCAGTTTTCTGATTCCGATTTGAGAATTAGCTATTAATAGCAGCGTTCCTTTTTTTTTCACTTTGCCCATCGCGCGCACGTTTACCAGCCAACCCTTACAGCTAACTTGACGTCCTCTCACTCTGACATGCACTTGATGAACAGATAAAAAGCAAAGTGCCTCGCAACACTTGGGAGAGGCGGCATTAACATGGGCAAGTCACTAGCTATACTTGAAATATCTCTATTCTTTATTACTCGTTCCAGGTTTAAGCCTGGTTACTCTGAGATCATCTTTATGGATGTGCTGCTGCAGCCGCGATTTTCAATCGACTATGGCGTGTTCGAGGCGTTGACTTTCGGTATTTGGAGACCTCCTATACAACCACACCTTACTAACAATCTCGTTACTTTTTTAACTTAGAGGCTACTTTAACTTCAACCACTCAAATTGATGTCGCTTCTGGTTGTTCTTTCGATGATGGTTACACCGCCACTGCTCAATCTGACTTAGATTCCTTATCAAGCTGTGATGCTATTGATGGTGATGTTTACATTTCTGGTAGTATCGGTTCCGCTTCTATTGCCAACGTTAGAGCTATCTATGGTGATTTAGTCGTTTCCAATGCTACTGGTTTAACTTCTCTGGCTGCTGATTCTTTAACCACCATTACCGGTGAATTAAGACTGACCAGTTTAACCATTTTAGATACTTTATCTTTCGGTTCTTTACAATCTGTTGGTGCTATCAACTGGGTTACTTTACCAGCTTTAGTTGATACTGGTTTATCTCAAGTTACTGAATGTAATGCTATTGTCATTTCTGATACTCAATTATCTTCCATTGACGGTATTAACCCAACCACTGTTGAAACTTTCAACATTAACAATAACTTACAATTATCTACTATTAAGTCTGATCTTGAAACTGTTACTAATGCGCTGTCTGTTGCTTACAACGGTGAATCCACTGATGTTTCCTTCGACAAGTTGTCTTTTGCTTATAACATTACCTTCTATTCCGTTTCTTCTGTTTCCATGGCTAACTTAACTACTGTTAACAAGTCTATTGGTTTCTTTGAATCTAATGTTGAAGAATTATCTTTTACTGAATTAGAAGCAATTGGTGGTGATTTAACTATTACTGACAATGACGAATTAACTGACTTAGATTTCTCTCAATTATCCACTATTGGTGGTGGTTACGTTATCACTAACAACTCCAAATTAGACTCTATTGGTGATTTTGATGACTTGAAGTCTGTTGCTGGTGCCGTTATCATTACTGGTGACCTTGACAATGTTACTTTACCTTCATTAAAGACTGTTAGAGGTGCTTTCACTTTAACTTCCGATGGTTCCGCTGACTGTTCTCCATTCGATGATTTACATTCCCAAGGTTCTATTCAAGGTGATTACACTTGTGAAGCTACTGGTGCTTCTTCTACCTCTGAATCTGGTTCTTCTACCAGATCTTCTTCTTCATCTGAATCATCTGGTTCTTCCGATGACTCCTCTACTGCTTCTGGTTCTGAATCATCATCTTCATCCGCTGCCGGTGCTGCTTCTTACGTCATCCAATACAGCTCCATCTTTGGTGCTCTTGGTGCTGTCTTATTTGCTTTATTCTAATTCTAGTGTATACGAGTGTCACACAACATTTATTATTTTTGTGAAATTTTAACGTACAATGATGAAATAAATAAAAACATAATCAAGACATTCTCTATTTTTAATTTTCTTAAATAATTATTTTAATATTGTTTTATTTTTTGAAAAAATATAAACTCATATTTCTCCTCTACTCCTAAAGTATATCACATACTTCTTTGTCATACAAATTTTTTTTTGTTTTAATTAATATTAATCTCCTTTCTGTTTTATATTTAATACTTTCCCTTTTTTCTTTTTATTATTTGGTTACTTCTATTATCTTTTTTCATTCGTGTGTTGTTAGTTCGTTTATTTTCCTCCCTTTAACTTCGTTTACATTTGTTTTACATGTGCTTTAATTAATTTTATATATTATAACTTCTTTAATCTTAGATCTTATGTCATAATTTTTAATTATTAATGAAGTGGTAATGGAATAGTTTTATTTTTTTCTCTAAAGCACTGTATTACTTTTGTAAATGTTAACATGGGAACTATTTTAGTGTGATGAACTTTTCTTAATATGCGAACGTACGTCAGTTACTCTTTTGGTCTTTCTGTTTTTTGCCTTATTTTCTCAATTCGATTTTACTAGCTGTTTTATAATTTGAACATCGAGTCAATCAATGGAAGTATTAACATCTTATATCTTCTCTATATAATTTTTCGATATCTTAATAATACTTGCATTATAAAGTTCTAGGTGACGTTGATATGCCAAGTTGGTACTTGATATAAAAACGAAAGAGAAATGCTGTAGTACTTTACGACTAACTCGTATACGGCCGAATTGTTTCAAGCTTGTTATATCTTATCTAATATTTAAACGAAGTAAAGTAAAATTGATACAAGTACGTAACTCTAAACAAAGAAATCAATTTTTAAAAATTTAGATATGGTGAAACTGTTCTATTTAGGGCATGGTTTATAATAATCAACTTATAAACCCTTACCGTAATTACCACTAGCAAAGAAGTCCAAAATAATCTTAACGATATGTTCTAAAGCACTCAACCACTCCTCTAATTGTAAGGCAACTTTTTCTTGATCAGCACCTAACTTCTTAAAGAAATCAGCCCTATATGGACAAGCCTTCATAGCCAACTTGAAAATTGGTTTAACTAACATGGAGTGAAATTTAATTAAAGTTTTAGAGTATCCATCAGTGAAAGTCTTTGTCATTTCATCATTTGGTCTTGAAACAGTTTCTCTCATTGAAACGGCAGTGAATTGTAAACCTCTGGTTAACCATAATAAACCTTGAGTTGCGGTCTTCTTCTTGTCTGTAACTTCAGATAAAACCAAATCTTGTAAAGTAGCAGCTTTGGCTGGTTCAGCCAATAATTTGGTACGGATTTTGGTGATGTTACCATTCATATCATTTTGAACAACTGAAAAAGCAGAAGAACCCAATAAGTCTAAAAAAAATCAATGCAAATGTTAGTAAAAAGATGTCTCTCGGTCCGGTTTCTCTGTGTATCATCTGAAAGAAAAAGAGAATTGTTTGTACATACCAAATAACTTGACTAAAGATTCTGAAGCTTCTAGGAATTCGGCAGTTGAAATCTTACCGTCAACAACTGGAACGTCCTTGAAGGACTTTTTCATATCATCAAAGAAAGTAGTGGACATGGTGGGTTAGAATATCTAAACGAGTGGGATACCTAGTCTATAGGGGCTATGGGTTATAATTCCAAGAAATATCACATGAAAGGAAACGAAACACTATATCAACAGAATCAGTAAATCACGAAGTGCGCTGTGCTGGCACTGGGCACCGCCGCTTACGTAAGCAAGGAGGTGCCCCAACTGGCCAGGGGCACAGCCTCCTCAGCCGCAGCAATGACCAGCGTGCACAGGCAAATTCCAGAACTGTTTTATCTAGGGCCCTTATATATAAAGACGCTTAGATGTCTTCATACCTATACAATCGGTCGTACCTTTTTCGTGTTTATAACTGTTACTCACAACCTTGATTCTTTCAGATACACCCTATTATGTCCAATCTAGCTTACAAGTTTGCTATACAAAAGGTATGCTTTAGCTTGATTATCAATTGTGTCTTCATTACACTTTCAGCTCATACTAACTAAATCCCTTTTTGCGATGATTCAAGACTTTAAAACACACAGGTTTAGGTAATCTGGTTAAACTCGGCGATGAGAATGGTGATCCGTATAGAGAACCAATTCCTGAAGAAGAACTCGGATTCTGGCAAAGAAAAGGTACTAAAAGAAAGAGAGGTTTACCAGCTTTCTTGTCCCCAGAAGATCTAAAAGTATTGAAATCTGTCAGAAAAAGAGCTTACACTTTGGATCAAGCTTTAAGTATTTGCGGTATTCGTTTAGGTTATGGTGGTATTGTTGGGTTGATACCAGGCGTCGGTGATGTTATTAACTTATTTTTCAGTTTAATGGTCGTGAAGAAAGCTAATCAAATTCAAGGTGGGTTACCTGAAGCTATGTTAGCAAAGATGCTAGTTAATGTTATCATTGATTTCTTACTAGGTTTGATTCCAATTGTTGGTGACTTTATTAATATTGCCTACAAAGCTAATACTAGAAATTTCATAATGTTAGAAAAGTTCTTAGTGGACAGATATACATCTGGTCCTGTGGCTACTGGACCTGGCCCTGCCCTTATTGGTGGAAATGATGGTCCACCTCTTCCACCAAGAAGTCCATCCCCACCTCTACCACCAAGAGATTCAAGTTTACCTCATAGACGTTCTAAATAGGACAACTGAAATATTCTCATCCGATTTGCTCTTCCCTTCACCTGTTTTGGAGACTCGCCTCCCTCCCATTTACAAAATATATTGCTGGATTTTATTATTGTTATACTAAACGCGTTGAACCTTTTCTTACTTTCATTTTAACAATTATATTTGCTTTTATAAGCTTTTGTGTCATTTAAGCTATACTTTTTTACGATCTTTTTTATTTTTGATGTTTTTATTGTTCATGTATACGGTCACTCTCATTTAATGTTATTTTCTTTTATTATAAATTAATTTAATACATAATCTCCTTTTTCTTTGAAAAAAAATAGTAAATTATTTATTAGTACAGATTTTTAATAGTATATACGATATAAGTTTTATAAGTTTATCTTTGTAGATTTATATGTCAAGGTTCTTTAAAAATTCAACTACCTTCCGACAATTAAAGATTTCAGGCTTATCGTTGTAATATTCAGCCCTAGGTAAAACTCTTAAAATATTGTAGACCTCGTCACCAACAATAAATGGTTGATTAGGTTGACTATTGTTTCCAAAAGGTTGAACCATAGAAGCACCATTATTAACATTAACTTCTTCGATCTCATTAAAAGAAGGAGCGTACTCCGCATCCTGGTTACTGAATCCTTTAGATAACATAGAAGGGAAAGGTGAAGCATATTGATCAGTCAACCTAATTGGATTAAACGAGTCAAATTCACTTGAAAACCCAGATAGTGCTAAACCAAAAGGGAATTTATCTGGGAATTTTTCTAAGAATCTATTTTCTAACAATTTAACAGAGTTAGCGTCACCAAAATTTAATTCAATTTTTAAATATTTTTCAAATAATTTTAATAAAGATTCTTGGTCATTCTGTAAATTTTCCAATGAAGACTCTAAAATTCTCTTACAGTTTGATAAATCCTGAATTGATATTAAGAAATTCAAATATGTATCAATAAAACCAAAATCTTTGTTGAATCTTTTAAATCCCAGCTCAAACGCTTTTGAAGCAATAATAGAATCTTTTGTATGATATTCAATGAAAGCATAATCAACAAATATATGCCAAGTAATCCCTTCAAATTTACGACTTTTGGAAAAAATTTGTCTTGCTTGAGATAATCCAGATATTCTTTTACTAGTTTTCATTAAGTATGAGTATGCATTAGTTATTGTTCTGCTCATTGATGATTTTTTGTCAATGTCGGTCAGTTTGTTATATGATAGAATTAAACCTTCAATTAAGTTTGTCCAACATTTAGTAACTTCTTCTAAATTAGGTTCTCTTTCATAAAAGTTGGAAATTTGATAAGTTAATGTAAACGATTGTGGATTTAATATAAGACCATCTTGAATTAATTCTACCATCTTTGGAACTTTATCTTTAACTGTAGACAAGTAGGAAGAATAGTTATACCAAACTTCAGGATGAAATCTAAGATATTCTGTGGATAGTCTATAAACATGATTTATTCTTTTTTCTAGTTGATCTTGCGGTAATTTTAATTTATTTTGTTTTTCCCAAGTTATCCAATCAGTCCAATAATTTAGTTGCTTTT
This sequence comes from Ambrosiozyma philentoma, assembly GCA_003707675.3. NCBI lineage: Eukaryota > Fungi > Ascomycota > Pichiomycetes > Pichiales > Pichiaceae > Ambrosiozyma > Ambrosiozyma philentoma. The sequence continues at coordinate 360,402 of PPKZ03000005.1, forward strand.
TAAGGTAAACTCTGTTTGTAATAGGTCTAATACTTTTGGTTATATTTAAGAGCTCCTGCACTAATGGTCTTAATTTCATATATTCTTGTGACTTTTCGTTGATAAAACGTCTGGCAGTTGATGGATCAGTTTCATTTTCAAATGTAGTATAAAGTTTCCAATTGTCTTCTAAATACTTTAAAGGTAATGATATGGATTTCCGTATCAATTGTCTTGTGAGCTCTACTTTACTTTTAGATTCGTTAGAATTAGAAGGAACCCAGTTAGTTAAAAATGTTATATAATCTGTCCAAAGTGGTTGAGAATTCAGGAAATCCAAACCAACCATATCAATAGCAAAATTATAGGACTGTAAAACTGTATTTCTAGCCTCTTCACCCCCAATAACAACATCATTAGCTTTCTTAACAAATTCAATATAGCAAAGCCACAAGTCAACATCATAGATTTTTGGTAAACTCTTTTCAAATAATTCTTTAACTTTACCACGATTTTCTCTTGCAAGTTCAAATTCTATGTATGCTCTGAAAACTTTACCATCATTTCTGAAAACCTGTAAGTAGGAGTCAAATATGTTTCTAATATCATCTTCATTTTGCGTTTTGATGACGTATTCTATTAACATCATCCATTTTGTATAATCTGTTGGATCATCGCCCACGTAAAGTTGTTTGATAGCATCTAATGATTGTTCTGGTACACCCTCCGTAGGCGTCTGAGTAGGGACAGAGTCTATCTTTCTCTTTTTGTTACCAGGTTTGGTCATATAGAAGTTGTTGGGATGATAAGTGTGATTGTGAGTTGAAGTTTTGTATAAGAGGGCAAGTGGGACTGACTGTTATTAGTCTTTTCAGCCTTTACGTTTTGATTGTTTTCGCAGTTCAAGTTCAATTCACTTCAAAACTCGAGCATGTTTTACCGCAAATATTGGACTTTTCTGTATGTAACCACAATACACTAATGCCAACTCAAATTACAGCAAAAGATGTATATTTATGGGGTGATGGTACCAGAGTTGCCCCTTTTGATATTGATTCAGTGGCTGTTCTGGCGTTTTTAATGCTTTACAGTTTATCAGATAGAGTTAATATTAAGCCAAATTCAAACCACTTTATATCTTCGAATGGCCAACTTCCTGTTTTGATAACTACAGAAGGTACCCAGAAACATGGTTTTAAGTCGATTCAATATCAACTCTATGATCACTCTGCTAAAAACCTGTCTACTGAATCAAGATTTTTAAATGAAGGCTTTTTAGAATACGTCGATGAAAAGTTTCAAATTATAACAAATTATAATTTCTTTATAGATAAAGAAAATTATGAAGGTTATACAAGGGGTATATTTAAAGAACTGTTACCTTTTCCATTGCAATATACTCCTCCTATAGAATTTAAAGCTCGTGCCTACGAGATGTGTGAGAATTCTGGTATTAGTATTGATAGTGCTTACAATGAAGAAGACCCTGAAGAATTAGAAGAATTAAGAGAACAAGAAAGAAGGTTGAAAGAAACCCCAATTTTAAGTAAATCTCAAGGAAGTAAATTACAAGCCTCATTAAGTGAAGTTTTAAATAAGAAGAATTTGTTAACAAATATGAAAATACTTGATTCGTTTGAAGAAGTTATAGATACTTACATTCAATTAAAAAGTGAATCAAAAACTCAATTTTTATTTAACAGCGAAAACTACACAACAAGTGAGATATATTTTTTCAGTCATTGTTATGCTAACACTATCGAACCTTTAGAGAATCAATTTTTGAAATCATATCTGCAACAAAAGTATCCAGAATTATTAGAATTAACTGAAACTTTTGCTAAGAATTCAGGTATTGAATCCAGCATACGGGGTTCCTCGAGATTAACTTTGTTTGCTGCTTTACACAATAGTATTAAATCTTACATATAGTTTTGTTATTTTAATCCTGTTTATATTTGTACATTATACGTATATTCACGAAATCATGTAATTATAAATTGTTAAATTATATTGTATTATTTTTATATTTAGTAAAGATATGAAATCAATAATTTAAAGTTGTAGTTAAATTCTGATTAACTTTGGGGTTTCTTTAGACCTTCGTAAACATTATAATATAGCACAGAGCCGTCGAGATCAAGTATGGCCATTAGAAGTTTTGCTGGTTTGAATCCTAATTTATTATCTAGTGACATGAAGAGCACATCTAAATCTTCTAAGGACACTTTTGTTGTTTTATGAACAGGAATAATGAAATCATTTTGGCTATTTTCTTCAGATCTAGTTCTTGGGTCGGTGCCTTGTAAAAGATGTAGGGTAGTATTTCCCAGTTCAGTAGTCAAAGGAAAAACGTCAGTCCAATGATGAAAGTGAATTAAGTTGGTCTCCACCTTGTCAGCCAACGCTTTTGTATTTGTGATCATTGTTGTTTGTGGAATAAGAACACTTCTAGCTCGGCTCACGAATCGCAAATCACCTCTGCTCGTTGTTTTTGATTTTAAAATTTCTGGAGTTACCGACTTGTTTCCGACCTGATGCTATACTGCTAACCTTTGTTAGATCTTCCAAGTCCCAACGTGGCCATGAATACAAATGTTTCAACTGGGGTAAGGGTTCTTCCTAATAGGGCTTCAAATGCTGCTCTTCGGACAGGAAGAAGCGTCGTCAGAATGCTCAGAACTAACAAAGACAAGCATTTGCAACAATCAGTGCATCAGCCTATTAAATTCAAGAAAGTTGGAAGAAAATCAAAGAGTCTTTTAAATTGGTTATATTCAGCTTCATTGGTGATATTCTTAATTATATTTCTAGGTTTTAATTCTGTTCTTCCTATAGATACCATTGCAAGCTCTACGACCTCTTCAAGTTTGGCTGTTAAAGCTCTTATCATTGTTGTCGCCTGTGCTGCTTTTATAGTTATTTCAATAGTGTTATATGTTCTAAGAATCTTAGTTTTGAAATTGTATTTGCAAGATATTCCAAAGGCCTATATTCCTATTACACCGAAGGATATACCAAGTTCATGCTCAGAAGTTATTCAGAGTGGAATTATACAATCTCAAAAGATACAAAGATTAGCTCGTCCTCAAGGCGTTATTTTACATCCTGGATTGTACCATATACCCAGCAACAGTGATAATTATAATAAATCAGGATCTCTAGATGACAGTGAATTTCCAGATAACCTAATCTATGAAAATGTTGTCAGAGCTATAGGAGAAGATATCAAATATAAAAATGTGATCACTATTAAAAATACATTGAAACTGGTTGTTGATAAGAATATGACTTTAAGAGACATATTATTGAAAAGGTTTGGGCCTCAAATACAGCAACAAAAGTTGGATATTAAGTCTGTTACAAAGTTGAAAGATTTCTTATTACTTTATGAAAATCTAAGATTCAGTGGTGCACCCATTCAACACAAGGACTTTATAAGATTGATGAATCTTTGGAACCAAGTTCAAATGATGATTTACAAAAATAACCAAGGCCAAGACTAAATTTAGAGTTAAATGTGCTACTTTTCTACACATATGTAATAATATATAATGTATAAATTTAATTAAAATGTATCCCACAAATCGACATTCAAATTCCATCTGAGGGCGGAATTCGAACTTCCTATAGGGACGAGCAACCTGATCTCGGAGAAAAAAAAACATAAATCTTTTTAGATATATGGCAACGGAAATAACTTGACAATTTGCATTATTCCGCCGTGGCAATATTCTCCTGTTTTAATAATTTTTGATTCGAAAAAAGGAGAAAAATCATTAAGAGAAAGAAGAACCAGTGATTGTAAAGATTCAATCCGAATTGTTTTGTAGCCAGAGCGAGTGAGTGAAAATTTGAATTGTTGTTCTGCGCACGCCCTTCTGTCAATGAAGGGCTTCTTTATTTTGCAAATTTTCACCCCACCCTGGAATAGTTTTGTCTCCTAAATGATGAGAAATATTAGAATGTGATTATTAAATTCTTATAGTATTTTGAGGAAGGTGGGGAAGGTGAACAATCAAAATCAATTAAAATGTCATCCAAGTGCATAGTTGTTGAAGCTTGGCTTCGCGTTTAACTTGATAAAGAAGCATGTAATTTTTGCTTTCAGAAAAGCCGTTCTAGTATAGTGGTCAGTACTCATCTTTGTGGCAGATGCGACCCCGGTTCGATTCCAGGGAACGGCATTAATTTTTTTAATTCTTGAAGCTAGAAAGTTAATTCGGATTTCGCTTTTTTAAGGGTTAGCTTAAACTACTAAATAATAATATTCGAACACGAAACGAATTTTGGAATTGTATTAGCGCTTATAAATAAAATGATGTCAAGAAAACTTACGTATGTACTTGAAAAAGAATAGTAATTTATTCATCCATGGTGATAACAGCTCTGATACAGTCACCAGCATGCATATCATGGAAAGCTTCATTAATATTTTCTAATGGATGTCTGTGAGTAATGAAATCATCAACCTTGATCTTACCAGTCAAGTAATCTTGAACTATACCAGGCATTTGAGTTCTACCCTTAACACCACCAAAAGCACATCCTCTCCAAACTCTACCTGTAACTAATTGGAAAGGTCTAGTTGCAATTTCTTTACCAGCAGCAGCAACACCAATAACAATTGATTCACCCCAACCTTTATGACAAGCTTCTAAAGCATTTCTCATAACACCAACGTTACCGGTACAATCAAAAGTGTAGTCACAACCACCATCTGTTTCTTCAACTAATTTATCAACAATTGTTTGGCCTGCAGGTAATTTAGTTGGGTTAATAAAGTCAGTAGCACCAAACTTTTCGGCCCATTCTTTTTTACCATCATTAATATCAATTGCAATAATTTTACCGGCCTTTTTTTCAACGGCACCCTGAATGACGGATAAACCAATACAACCAACACCAAAGACAGCAACATTATCACCTTCGGAAATATTAGCAGTGTTAACGGCAGCACCATAACCAGTAGTAATACCACAACCTAATAAACAAGTTCTGTCCATTGGGGCCTTTGGATCAACGGCGACAATTGAAATATCAGCAACGACCGTATATTGAGCAAATGACGAACAACCCATATAGTGAAATAATGGTTTCCCTTTACAGGTGAATCTTGAGGTGCCGTCTGGCATTAAACCTTTACCTTGAGTAGCTCTGATCTTACCACATAAGTTAGTCTTTCCAGATTTACAGAATTTACATTCTTTACACTCTGGAGTGTATAATAAGACAACTTTGTCACCTGGTTTGACATTTGTAACACCTTCACCAATGGATTCAACGATACCAGCACCTTCATGGCCAAAGACAACTGGGAAAACACCTTCTGAGTCAGCACCAGATAAAGTGTAGGCATCAGTGTGACAAACACCAGTGTATGCAACCTTAACTCTGACTTCATGAGCCTTTGGTGGAGCGACTTCAATAGTTTCAATTGATAAGTCTTTCTTTGCCTCCCAAGCGACGGCAGCTTTACAAGTAATGGTCTTTGAAAATGGCATATGTTAGTATAACCCGATAAAACTTTCATTGCAGATTTCCGTGTTGTTCAATGAGCTGTAAAATTCAGTGAGATGATTAATTAGGGGATACACACTTTTCCGACAGTAGACATGATGATATAATGATGTTGAATTATTGATCTGGCGAAAGAAAAAGTATAGGCAGGTAAAGAGTTACAATTAGGGGAGAAAAGAGCAAGTACTTATACTTGGTACAAAGTTGTGCTCAGGTTCGCAAGGTACCCGATTCAGACTTCCAGTGCGGAAAATTGACAGCGTTAATTCTCTCCACATCGGGAAACTTTATACAGCGCAAACCCGGAGAAATTGCTAAGACGAATACACCGAACCGTTATCAAATCCACAGTTAACAAAGCTATAATCCAATAAAAGATGTTGTAATAGATCAATTCATAATTGTAGCTGTTTCTCCATATACCTTACCTGAGTTGACAATTGAGGATCGTACTAACCTGATCTACGGCTCCCTCGGTTTGTGTTCTCTTCTTAACATCGACATTTATGATAGGATATGAGCAATATTATGCTCTTGCCATAAGAACAGTCATTGCACCCAATTCAGTAATGTTTGGTATGTGGAAGGAAAAATGTGATTTTTTAGTAGAATTGATCGTACTTGCATCAATAATACTGGACAGACGAGATGTTTTACCATTATCGGAAATATATCAAAAACTCGCTAGCCATATTGTGAGATTCAAAACAAGCGCTCACCAAATACTGTCTTGTTGTTGTGTCTTTCAACTAAGACTGCATAAAAGATATTATTGGATGACCATAAACTAGCTCTTTACATTGGAGGGAATAAACTAATATTTTAATAAACGGAGATTAATAAAAAAACAATTGTAAAACAATGGTCCCTAGCAGGATCGAACTGCTGATCCCCGCGTTATTAGCACGATGCCTTAACCAACTGGGCCAAGGGACCACTATTGACCACTAGAGGGGATTAATATTGTTATACAATCTTATATTAGAAAAGAAATTATTTCTAAGGAATAATTTTCTATTGGAGTATCGGGTAACAAATTCAATGAATATGTTGGCCTTTACCAATTGTAGATATCCTCTTCGTGGTTTAAATACAACAGAGGGTCTTGTTGTAGACGAAGGTGCAACTATTGGATTTCTCTCCTTTGTATCTCGTAAGGTGAGGTAACCTACGTAATTGGTGGCTGTATAAGTATAAGTTGCTTTGTATACTAAGAATTCTAACCGGAATTAATTTATGATAAGACTTGACCTCTATTCTTCTCACTATATAAGTATATAAATCAATCCTAGAATTAAGGATTATTCCTCGTATTTATATAAAATCAATACAGTCTCATTTGCGATTTGACTAATGGGAATGGTTCACCAGGGAGGATCTTCTTTATGCCACGTACACCATATCATTAAAGATGGAATTGACTATCTTATTGACTATGAGTACGTTATATCGTTAAAGGTAGAATTAACTATCTTATGTACTATGAGCATCATAGTTCCGACATTTTCTCCTATTTAAAACAAATTAGCCAACTAGATTAATTTGAATTATGAATTTAGTTTAGTGGGAGTACATCGTATTTTCAAATTTGGTGATGATTTTTCTTAAAATGGTAATTTAATATAAAATGTTCAATTATGTAGTAAAAAATCTAAAGGTTCTTTATTAGTAGCTTAACCCTTATTATTCCTGGTTCTGCCAAATACAGGTGAGTGACCACCACCGTATAGTTATTTCTACTAAGTAACATGCTCAGCGATCCACCGAATCTTTTATCGCTACAAAATTCAACTCGGCAATTAAATTAGTGATTACTTGAAGCTACAAGCAAGACTCCTCCTGTTTCTTTACAGTATATTCATCCATTTAGTATTCTCCCATGAGCGTCCTCATAGAAACAACAGAAGGAAACATTGTGATTGATTTGTTTGTCACTTCAAGCCCAGATGAATCTTTAAACTTTTTGAAATTATGTAAATTGAAATATTATCATTACAGTCCATTTATAAACATACAAAAAGATTTCATAGTTGAGACAGGAAATCCCAATTATCCTGCCCATTCAAGACTACAGAATATACTTGATATAGACGAGTTTAAAGAAATAACTTTAGAGGTATCAAAAAACTCACCGAAACACAATGATATTGGCTTTGTTTCATTTTTCAAGCAGGGCAATAATTCATTTGAATCAAGATTTGTGATAACTACAACTAATGATCCAAAGGCACTAAAGGCATTAGATGGAAAAACTACAACTTTTGCAAAAGTAGTAGAAGGATTTAGCACTTTAAACAAAATTAATTGTGCAATTCTAGATGAAAGTCAACGACCACTTAAAGATATCAGAATACTCCATACATTTATACTTGATGATCCATTTTTGGCTGATAGTCTTACCATACCACCGCATAGCCCACTTCCAACTGAAGATCAAATTGCATCATTTAGATTACTTCTTGATTCTGATGATTATGACGACGACAAACATAAGAATAATGAAATTAGATCAACTTCACAGGCATTAACTTTAGAGTTATTAGGCGATATACCTACTTCTGACATCAAGCCAAGTGAAAAAGTACTATTCATCTGCAAATTGAACCCAGTAACCGGAGAACAAGATCTAAAAATGATCTTTTCAAGATTCGGAACAGTTACATCTGTGAACATTATCAAAGAACAAGAAACTGGAGATTCGTTGTGTTACGGGTTTATTGAATTTGAAGATAAAAAATCTGTTGAAGCTGCCTATTTAAAAATGGATAATGTTTTAATTGATGATAGACGTATTCATGTTGATTTCAGTCAAAGTGTTAAACATAGAAATCACAAATTACCAGGAGGCTCAAGAGATTATAGAAGCTATTACGAGAAGGCTGAAGGCAATGATCAGAAAGATAAATATCGCCCAAAACATGCTAGTGATAGATCTAAAAGTAATTCATACTACGGAGAGCAAAATGATGATAGGCGTAGATCTCATCATCGTGGCCACAGAAGCCATCATAAAAGTTCACGCCCTACTAGTAGCAGACGCAAAGAGGAGGAAAGAAGCCGAAGCAGTGGTCACAGAAAGCATTATATCTCCTCCTCTTCCTCAAAACATTAATTCGTATCTTAGGGTTGATCTAAATTTGAATGATTTTATTGTACATGTCTTGTTTTGCTAGTGAGGTTAATTTATATACAGAATAATATATATTAGTTTTTTAGGATTATTTGTTACTGATCTGACCCACCATAAAATCTTTAACAAATGGGACACTGTTGATTATATCAACACCAAATGATCTAGCCATAACTAATGGTGTAAAATCAGTTGAATAAATTTTATGAATCTTGTCCACAATGCCAAGTAAAACATGGTTAGCTGGATATCTTTCACTGAAATAGCCTTCCAAAGCAAATTTTGTACCAATATCCAAGCCTCTCTTCGTAGCGGTTTCTAAAGTCTCGACCAAAGCTTTAACGTCACCTTGACCCATATTCAAACCTTGACCAGCTAATGGATGTGTGGTGTGGGCAGCATCACCAACCAATGCAACTCTTTCGTCAACGTAATTATCAGCATGACTTAGTTTCAATGGAAATCTACCTCTTGAATTAGGAACAATAGAAGCAACTTCTAATGGATAATTCTCAAACTCTTCTGGTTTCAATTTGGCATTAAATAAGTTCAATCTCCAATTAATTTCTTCTAACAAAGAATCATCATTTTTAGAAGCCAACTTATATAAATAATTGAGTTCATCGTGAGAAAGCTTAGCCCCTGCATTAACCATCGCAATAAATTTATCCTCTGGAAGCTTCATTAAAATTTCAGCCAAGTCTGGGGTAGTAGACCAAACTAAAGAGCACCAATTATCAGGTAAAGGTAATTGAGCTAAGGGGCCAGATTTAAGGAACCTTTGCCAACCAGTTGGAAATCTGAAAGCATCATCCTTATATTTCAAGGTAGCAACAATACCCCATCTGTTGTAGGCCCAACCTCTGCTTTCAATACCTGCAAATTTTCTAGCAGGAGAATTGTAACCATCACATCCAACTAACAATCTTGTTTTAATAGAATCCCCAGTAGACAACTGAACAACTGGCCAATTCGTTTTCACATCAGATTTAATTTCAATGACCTTTGTTTTATCCAGTATTTCCAATTGATTTTCCGGGGACCCCTTATTAAGCTCTTTAATTCTCTGTAATAGACCCGATTGAATATTAAAATTTTCACACATTGTTGCAATTCCTGGTGAGTCAAATTCAACCTTAGAGCCAGTGACACCATCATAAGCATGAATATTATCATAAGTCTCAGTTCTTTCTTCCTTGAAATGGTCCCATGCCTTGATTTCTTTTAAGTAAGAGATAGTCGCAGGAGTTAAACTAACAACTCTGTTCATAAAGTTTTCTGGTGGATTGTCATTGAAACTCTCTAAAGGGGTAACCAAATTACCTCCTTCAATTAACTTACATTTCAAGTGCTTCAAGGTAGGTGAATTTTTAATGGCTGATGCTAACGTTAAGCCTGCTGGACCACCACCAATAATAACAATATCAGTAGTGTAAGTAGCAGCCTGGGTGGCTGTAGCCATTAGTCTTTTGAATAACATGCCGAATGGACTGAGAGAAAGGTGTCAAGATGGAGTAGAGCTGCTCCTCCCATACTTCAGTCAGAGAGAGACTCCTACAACCAATAATCGTAGTATATTTGAGAATCACGAAATGGTGAGATTTATTCAAGGCTGTGTTCGCCTGTGAGGTTAAACCCTAAAGGTCCTTTGTTATCTTCTTACTGATCTGATTTACTTCCAGGTACCAGATCAAAAATCAAATTAAAATATATCCGCTATGGTAGTCCAAAGCATAAATTAATTATACACGGAGAGATTGATGGTTTTACGGTTGTATATTTTTCTCCATTAAGTGTTACTATTTCCCATGCCTCATATATCGTAAAAAAACTTCTATTCCAAATAACAAAAGACGGTGAAACAAAATAAAGAGAAAGCTGAACAGATTAACTAATTGAACACGTAGCGTAATACAAAATGCACTTTTTAAAAGGAGAGAGGGAGATTAACCCTAACCTACCCTAACCTAATCAAACACGCTTAAATAAGCTTCAGCCACAAATCTAGCTCTAGCGTTCAAGAACAATTTCATTTCACTTATTTCCTTATCAACTTCTTCCATGAATTCAATTATAAAGTCAACCAATTTATTTTTCATCATAACTTCATTATGGTAATTGGTCAGCAAAAATGAAATATCATAACCATCAATTGGAGTTCTTCTTAAAATTAAAAAATTTTCAGCACGCTTAGTTAAGAATCTGGTGAATTGATCAACTAAGATATTTTCAATTTCATCACTTTGTTTAATTTTAATAGAAAATCTAACTGAATTAATACTTGGCTCAATTAATATTTTTTCATTTTCATTTCTTGCAATTTCAATTGGATTTAATAGTACTTCTTTTGTCTTTTTAGATTCAACTTCGGGATAATTGTGTCTTTCAACTATTTGTGATGAGAAATTAGATAAATTTAACGATGCATTCAATGAATGTCTAACTGCTGTTAAGTATGGCTTCAATGATTGCGACTGTATGAATAAGATAGGCGTAGACGAAGAGGTGTCGTTAGTAAGAAAAGAGCCTGATTGATATCCAAATGGAAGCTCGTCCGGTGGAAGTACCCTGAATTGTTAAAAACATACCATTGCTGTAACTATGATTGATTATTGTTGTGCTGTTAATGTGTGCTTATGATAGGAGCAGAAGACAGGTAATTCATATGATATGTTGTAGCTAGCTTTCTCGATTAATATGGGTTTGATCGACAATTAATGTGTGGTGCACGGGTTTACAAATGGGGAAGCTTGTTAGATATCATATTAAAGATGAGATGCGTTTCTTTTACTGTTCAGGAAATACCCATATCAATACAGTTCACAAGCCTTCAATATATAACCATGACCTGGGAAGAAGCCACCGATGAAGAAGGAAGAGTTTACTATTATAATTCAGTCACACAGCAGACGCAGTGGGAGAAACCAAATGAGCAAGACACAGACGACCTTACCAGTGGTGAAACAACAGAGTATGATAAGATTGATAGTTTATTAGAAGATTCAGAGTGGAGAAGAGCAACTACAGATGATGACCAAGTGTATTACTATAATTCAAAGACGGAAGAGTCAGTTTGGGAGTTACCCGAAGAGATAAGGAAACAATTAGAACTAGAAGGTGTTCATTTTGATGATGAAGAACCTAATAATGAAATTGAAAATCATGAGAAGGGAGCAGAAGATGGGAACAATTTGGAAAGTGAGTACCCTGGTAATTCTATTTCCGAGTTAAAATATGTGTTACTGGATAGTGAAACAACTACCACTGGTAATGGAAAATTTCAAATACCACAGGTTAAAAAATCTTTAACTAAGACAGATGATTCTAAGCAATATCAAGACAACTTTTTAGAAATGTTAAAAGGAACTAATGTTGATTCAACATGGTCGTTTAATAAGGTCATGGAACACTTTATTCAAGATGAAAGATACTGGATGGTTAGAGATCCATTACTTCGAAAACAAATGTATGAAATCTATATGATTCAAAAGGCAGAAGAGGAATTCAAGTTAGAAAATAGTTCAAAAGAAAAATATAAAGTTACTTTTTTTGAAATTTTAAAGAAATATGATAGTATTAAGTATTATACAAGATGGAAGACGTGCTCAAAACTGATTTTGGACGAGCCTGTATATTCATTGATTTCAAATAAATTAAAAAAAGAATTTTTTTATGATTATGTTAGAGGATTAAGGTTAAAACACGAAGATAAAATTAAATCTAACAAGAAACTTGCTCTAGATAATTTGGCTAAAGAATTAGAACCGCAATTAAAAATCGATTCTGATATAGATGACTTCATTAGAAAATATAGTAGTTATCAAGGTTTAAACAGATTAGATTTTATTACTGTTTATGAATCTATAATGAATAAACTAGAGATAGAATTTGATAAAAAATATCAAGAAAATAGAAAATTAAATTTAAGAGAGAATAGAAGGGCAAGAGATGCCTTTAAATTATTGATGGATGAAAAATTTTCAAATGTTAACAAAGGATTAGCTAATTTGAAATGGTTTGAATTCTTAGATGCCATTAAAAGTGATGAAAGATTCCTCTCATTATGGGGTCGTACTGGATCATCACCAATTGATTTCTATTGGGATTTATTAGATAAAGAAAATCAAATATTGAAAGGTGAAAAGGATTTAGTTAAACAGATATTAATCACTAGTAATTTCAAAGTGAATAAAGAGAGTGAAAATAATTATGAAGAATTTAGAGAATTGGTTGATGAAAGCAAGGATGCCGATAAAGTGAACAAGGATAATTTAAAGTTGATTTATGATAAACTTGTAGAAGAGGCACGTTTAGCAAAGAAGAGAAAACTAGACGAAACAGAATCTACGGCATCAAAGAAAAGACTTACAACTCTAGGATATGGAGCTCTTTGATAGTGTATATTTTTCTAATAGACTTATATCTTGATTATTAATATTAATTATTAAGTAGTCATTGAAAGAGTAAGGAATGTGGCACAGCCATATAATGCGCCATAAGCTGCAATCTGCCACACCACATCAATTTTTCAAGATATCATATCTCCAGGATAAATAATTGAAAATCGAAGCATTTGGTTTTGCATACCTTTAACTGGACTGAAGAAAACGTCAATCCTCCTGATAACTTTCATATTATTCTTATTTAACAGTGTTTTTTATTAAGCTTTTTCAGTCTGTCATACCACAAACTTCCAGGACTTTAAACAAACCTCCTTTATTCCGTTTCACTATGGGTCTAGTCCGATCGAACTCTACATCATCAGAAACGCCAACTACCCAGCAATTAAATGATACAGTTTCAGTAAAAAACCTAAATGTTTCTTGTCAGATTGATAATGAATTAAAAAAATTGAAACTAAATCTTGATTTAAAGACTTCATTCTCAAAAGCTAGTGTGACCGATGATTTGAAGTATTCCATCAACTATGCAGTTCTTTCAAGAGGAGTTAAGGCTTTTGAAGCTAATAATAAAAATAAAAAATTTCCATCATTGAGAAAACTTGCTGATGAATTATTCAAAGACGTTATTTTTAAGGAAAGTACTGATTATGCTAGTTTGTCTATCAATGAAATCTTTCCAAATTATCTTTTGCAGGCCGAATTCAACAGATCAATAGATAGACAGTCAGACAATATTACTTCACAATCTCGAAACTCTGATACCATCAGAATAAGAAACCTTAGACTAATGACTATTATTGGAGTTTTTACTGAAGAAAGATTTATGAAACAACCTGTGGTCTTAGATGTCACTATAGAGACCAAGAACAATTCTTCATTATGGAGTTTAGATTTAAATGCAGGGTTGGCCACCAAAATATCTAATTATGTCGAGTATTCTAACTTTAAGACTGTTGAAGCTTTAGTTTTAAATATTTGTAAACTAGTTTATAAAAACAGTTCTGGAATCAACAAATGTGAGGTTAAAGTACTAAAACCTGATGCAATTGATTACACAGATGGTGTTGGTGTTTCCATTATTAGAACTAAAAAAGAAATTGATGAAGAAATAGATGATATAATTGAGTTTGATAATGATGACATTACTGTTGATAAGTTTGTTATTCCCAATTTAAACTCAGAAACCACAGGAGTCAGCAAGGAGAAACTACACACTGTCTATTTGGCCTTTGGTTCAAACGTTGGAAATCAATTAAGTAATATCACTGGTGCAATTGATTCATTGAATGAAAAAGGTATTAAAGTATTACAAACATCATCTCTATATAAGTCCAAGCCTATGTATTACTTAGATCAAAATGACTTCATTAACGGTGCACTGAAAGTTGAAACGTCATTATCACCTAAAGAATTATTAAAAGAGCTGAAAGACATAGAATACAATGTTTTCAGACGTGTTAAGAAATTTGATAATGGACCAAGATCAATTGATTTAGATATTTTATTTTACGACAATCTTATACTCAATGATCCAGTTTTAAATATTCCTCATATAAGAATGCTTGAAAGAAGTTTTGTTATGCTACCGTTATGTGAATTAGTACCACCTTCCTTTATACATCCAGTTACAGCAGAACCTGTTCATGAACATTTGAAGCAATTAATTACTGGTACTAGACAAGTTGATGCTGACATTCAAGAATCCATTGATCTAATTAACCTTGTTCCATTGATTAATAATTCCGAAGAATTTAGATATATAGAATATGACTTATTTCATAACAAATCCAAAACCCAACTTATGTCTATTTTAAATGTTACTCCCGATTCATTCAGCGATGGCTCGGAATCTAATTTGAATCTAGAAATTCTCTTGAAAAGAGTTGACGATATGATTGCAAATGGTGTTGATATAATCGATATTGGAGGTTGCTCCACTAGACCCAATTCAGAGCAACCTTCTGAAGAAGAGGAATTGAATAGAGTATTACCTGTTGTTAAAGCAATCAGGGAAAAATATCCTTCTTCTCAAGACATTTTATTAAGTATTGATACTTACAGAGCCATAGTTGCCGAAGAAAGTATTAAATTAGGTGCAGATATAATTAATGATGTTAGCGCCGGATTATTTGACGAAAAGATTTATGAGGTTGTTGCTAAATATGGCGTCCCATATATTATCAATCATCTAAGAGGTGATATTTCGACTATGAATAAGTTGACTGGTTATACAGAAGCTCACAATGCTGATTTAATGATATTTAACAAGTCTGACAATGAGGCCAAACAGTTAATAAATGTAATTTCAGAGGAACTGGCTACTTGCTTTGCGAAAATGACTGCTAAGGGAATTAGAAGATGGCAAATAGTTCTAGATCCCGGCCTAGGATTTGCTAAAAATATGAAGCAGAATTTAAATGTTATTAGAGAACTTTCTTTTTTCAAAAAGTATCAACAATATAACACAGTTACAGGAGAATTCATTTCATTTGAAAACATCCCGTTATTACTTGGTCCTTCGAGAAAGAGATTTATTGGTGCTATAACAGGTAAGGATTTAGCTAAAGAAAGAGTTAATGGGACTAGTGCAGCTGTTACTGCCTGTGTTGGCTATGGATCTGATATTGTTAGAGTTCACGACTATAGGGAAATGAAGGATGCATGTTTGATGGCAGATGCTATTTATAAGGGAATTTATTAGATTTTTAATATACATAAACGTGACGATTATGATGCATTTTTAATTTAATTTTAGCTAGTCTTATTATATATAAACTAATTGATGATGTAATTAATTAAACAAATGTAGAAGGAATAACAGTGAGAAAGAGAACAAAAAAAAATAGGTAACTGTCAAGGAAAGAAGTATAGGATAAAGTTAAAAGCTATAAAACAAGGAAACAAACGGAAACAAAGATAATAAGCATTATATTTTAGTAAATAAAAAAAAAAGCAAAGAAACATAATCATGATAGGTATTCCAGAAGAAAAGATTAGATAGAAAAAGTAATAAAACAGAGCAACGTCAAACACATCACAACATCCAACACTTCAACCAACTTCATCAACCCCCAATCAAAACTCCATCAAATAAAATTTATTTTTTTTCAACAAAACTAAACACATAAACAAAATAATAGCAATTCATAATTTTATTTTTTTTTAAAATATTTTCATCATCATCAATAATAACTCTCAAACAAATAAATTTTCTTTTCTCAACAAAACAATAAGTAGTCATCATAAATCAACAACAACTATCTAAGCTTCAGTACTTGGACAGTCTCTGGCAAAATGACCTTCTTCACCACACTTGTAACAAGCGGAACTACGTGTAGATGGCTTGAAATTGGTACCTTCTTCAGTACTTGGGCAGTCTCTGGCAAAATGACCTTCTTCACCACACTTGTAACAAGCGGAACTACGTGTAGATGGCTTGAAATTGGTACCTTCTTCAGTACTTGGGCAGTCTCTGGCAAAATGACCTTCTTCACCACACTTGAAACAAGTAGAACTACGTGTAGATGGCTTGAAATTGGTACCTTCTTCAGTACTTGGGCAATCTCTGGCGAAATGACCTTCTTCACCACACTTGTAACAAGTGGAACCAGAAGAGGACTTGCTAGCGTGACAGTCTCTGGAGATATGACCAACCTTACCACAGTTGTAACATTTAGCACCAGAAGATTGACAGTCTTTAGCAAAATGGTTAGCACCACCGCATTTGTAACAGTTAACTGATGAACCACCTCTGGAAGAAGATTGCTGATAACAATCCTTAGCCATATGACCAAACTTACCACAGTTGTAACATTTAGCCTGAGATCTGATTGGTTCTGGACATTCGGATTGAACGTGACCAATTTGTTTGCAGTTGTAACATTGCTTTTGGGTAGTTTGTTTTGGTAATGGACAGTCCTTGGATTCGTGATTTGGTTGCTTACAGTTGTAGCATAATCTTTCAGTTTGTTCACAGTCTTCAGCTTTGTGGCCAGCTAAACCACACTTGTAACAAGTTCTTGGGAAATGAGACATCGTATCAGATATATTAAGTTTCCGATTTGGTTATAAGAGAATTCTTCAAGCAGACTGGAATGAAGAAAACTGGCGATGATGATGACCGCCGAATTTTGCTTTGCACAAAATTTTGTGCCAGTTTTCAATTTTTCAGTCAATTGTGTGGTGCACGACCATAAGCTTGAACTACAGCAACAGTAACCGATTCATAATATCTCTGATTTACTCTGCCTTAGGTATAATAGCTTTACTTGTAGCTTTGGAAACGGTTATATTATCTTTGTATTATTACGTATAGAGTATTATTTCTTGAACAAATCTTCCTCGTCAAAGTCACCTTCATCAGACGAAACGTCATCAAATTCAGCGGGCTTCCAAAATGGATTGTTAATCTGACTAGCACTTGGACTTAGCCTGCTGCTGTTTTTTAAATTCGATTCTTTGAAATAATTCTCTTTATTACTATCTGCATCATCATTACTGGGCACCTCTTCTTCACTAATATCAACGATCTCCTGTTTCTGAGAATTATCTAGTCTATGTTCAGGTTCATGCTTATCCATAATATACAACCCATAATCATTTGTAGCTTCCATCTCATCATAAGCCTTTTCTAAAGCGTCACCAGAATAACTCATATCTTCAACCATTAGTCTTGCTATTACTTCTGGACTTAGTGCATATAATGTAAAATATCTAGTACCCCAGAATTGAATAACTTTGTTAAACTTATACTTGGATTGTAAGAGCGTTTTCAATTGGCCTTGAATATAATCAGCTATGATATATTGTCGAAGTTGTCCATAATATCCATGGTATATGTTCTTTGGTAGATTGATGATTTCTATATCCGATATAACTGACCGAGGAGAAGATGTGGAAAACTGTCTGGCCAATTCATAAAAATAAGAGCCCTGTTTACCATTTAATATATCTTTGATCACATCTAAATATTTATCAGCTTTCTGAAGTATTTTTTTCTTGCTTAATACAGGAGGATTAAAGTCTGGTATTAACTGTTTATATTTCTCTTTCACTTTCTTTATCTTTAAATTATCATCACCTATTACATTATCCATGGAGGTTAGCTGGTTGTCAGGGTCATCTAAATCTACCGTATCATTCCCCAACAGATTATTGATACTATCGTTTCTCAAAAGCTTTTCTATAGTATCCGTATTGGCAGTTGCTTTATTATTATTATTACTATTCTTCTTCTTTATTCTTTCAATATTGGAAATAAGAGCCTTGGTATTTTCCCCAATTTTCGAAGAACTTTCAATCAAACTTCGGACTTCATCGTCAGCAATGGGAATTAAAGATTCTTCTCTTTGAATACCTATTCTCTGATTTTTCTTGTTTTCTGCATTTAAGTAATCGTCACTACTTTGGGCATCTTGGGATGAAGATATGTTTGCAATATGCACACTATTCCTGTATTTTGATCTAGACACTGTATGCGATGATGCATGACTTAGCCTATCCATGGGAATTTGTTGTTTCTTACCCCTACGATTTTTAAGTGACTTTGAGGCTTTGAATGATTTTTTGGAAAGCTGGCTCAATGAAATAAGTCCAGGTTCACTAGATGGTTTCTTATGTCTCTGGGAATTTGGAACTGTATGATCTATATCTAATGAAGGTGGATTGATTTTTGATGGACTAATGTCGCTTAAGGATTGTGAGAAGTTCGAGAGTCGTCCCTTTCTTGGAGTGGGTGGACCCTTTTTCTTGAGTCTGTCCAAACTTGAAAATGACGCTTTCTTGATTGGCAGTATCTCCGGATTTCTCGCCATTAAGTTTTGGAAGCTGTGTTCAGGTAGCAATCACCTAGACATAAACACGTTGAGCAAAGAAAGAGATTAAATTGATCTGACTATTTCTAAACTAAACACTTGAAGCGCGTTGCCTGAATCGAATTAATCGACCCAACGCGTCGTCTTAGTTTGATTGGTGCACAGAGGTCTGCTTATAGGACTTATCTAATACTTAACTTAAGGACGACCAATACTATAGTGTAGTATTACCAATATACATCATAATATATAAATATAGGAGCGATATCAAAAAGCAAATAATACGCAAAAAAAAAACGAGAGAAAAAAAAATATTAAAAAGAAAACAAATTGTAATTTAATGAGTTAAGAATAAAAATATAATATTAAATAAATTCAAACAAATTCAGAACAAATTAAACAAACCAAACTGAACCAAATTTCAAAATTAAACGGAACACAAGCGAACAAATGAAGGAAAATAATAGCTTTATTTTTTGCATATAGCAAATTTCGAGTAGCAAACAAGCACACAAAAGAACGAGACAGTGAATATGATGGACACCTAAGGGATCACAGAGTGCCTAGACTCCATTTTCACGAACAAGACAAAGAAACATTAAAAACAAAAGAATAAAATATGTGGATTAAAAAGTTTTAAATTTCAATTAACCAATAAAAGAAAAAATATAGTAATTAGATCATGTATTTGAGAATAATTAAAGCAAAGGATTTAAATTCAGGAAGACTACTTCATTTGGGATTTTAAGTGTTCAATTTCTTTTAGCTGTCTTCTATTTTCCTCTTTTAAATGAACAAGATAGTCAGTGACAATGTCTAATATCATTGATTTGTTGAGCTTCTTACCTCTATCATTATCACTTGGACTGTATTCGCCTCCACTTTGGGATTCAACTTCGAATGCGATATTTTCTTTACTCATCCAAGGAACTAATTTCTGCAGATTTGCGATTTTTGAATTAATGTTGATTCTGTATTTTCTTTCAATTTTATTGTGGGCTTTTCTTTGGGTAACTGTCATTGGCTTTTTAACTCTAGATGATGATGATGACGAGGTACTTGAAACTGTTGATGAGACAGAACTTTTTCTTCTTCTCTTTGTATTTGTCTTAGTAGTAGACTTACTATTATTTTTTGGAATGGGTGTAGCTTTTAATTGTTGTAGGTCTTCTGATTTGATAAGGTTTTCTGTTTCCTCTATTTCTCTTTCAATGTCATTTATCGAAGCTGTATCTGGAGATGTAGAATTAGTATCAATGGAAGTGATCTTATTTGGCTCATCATTATTGGAAACTGAAGTAGCGATATCAAACAATTCGTCGTTGGATAAAGAGCCATAACTACTAATGGAGGTAACAGAAGCCTTTCTATCCTCAGAATCATAATCAGACATCTTAATGCTATCATAATTGTGCTGTTGAGACTGTTGAGGAGGAGCCTTCACTGTGTCATCATCCAGGCCAGATAACCACAGGCTGTTCACAGCAGCAGGATGAATACCAACTTGGGACATGAAATTGTTGCTTGTAGTGTCATTTCTGGATTCATCGAAAAATGCAAATTGGGAATTGGCGTGGCTATTGCCGTTGGACATTAACATATTTTGCAGAGTCTGAGAAAACATAACAAATTAGGAAAACAAATAGTGTGTGGGGATGAGATTGCTGCTATAAGTGTTATTTACGGTACGAATGAGTGGAATGTAAGATGTGAATTGTCGCCGGAAAGAGAAACAGAAACTCCGTTGGTGAATTGACGTCAGGTGGGTATGAGATGTGAGCAGTATGGGTTGTCAACAACAGTAAAGACTAAGGAGAGGTTGTGGAGAAACAATGTAGTTGTTCAGACTAGGACGGAAGGGCAAGTATTTATAGCAAATTACAAATTGGCCAAAGCAACCTCATAATTCAATTAATTCGTACCCATTTATCGGCTGTGACCGCATGTTAATTTAACTCATGGCTGCAGATTCGATTCGACCGACAGCTAATTAAACTTTGGGGAATCATAAAGTTAAAACGTTTGTTAATTTATTAATTAGCTACATGCCCGGTACTAAACAAGGTTTTGCCAGATCCGAATGTGATTGCCGCTCGGCTCCTGCTCCCCCTAGTTCAGAGCCGCAATCTCCCCAGATGGGTATCTGCGCGGCGTGGTCGGGCTTGTCCAATGCATTGCATTGCAATTGTTGATAATGTGATTAAAGGGTGATACGCACACCGCCCACGCCACTTGAGATCTCCTTAAAATATGATATTTTAAACCATCGGATACATTTCTTCCTTAAATTCCTTTCCCAACTTTGAACTTGCTATATGGGTTTCCTGTATATGAAATTCCTTTCACCCTTTTATAGGTATAAGCCATATAAGTACTTTATGCCCTTAGCATACAGCTGGTTCTTCTTGTCTTTCATTTATCTAGCTCAACTGTACACAAGAGCGAAGATACAATGCTCATACCACACCCCCTTTATAATTTACTTTTTCACAGGATTGAACTTTATTTCCTTGCGTATAGTTAAATAGACTTTTGTACAGTTAAGGGGATCAACGCACGTACATGTATCTTTACAATTAACTGCAATATTTAAAATATTTAAATATGGCGCCGGTACCTATAAGTAAACTTAAATGAAACCATGTAGGTATATATTAATAACCAGCAACTATATTAAGAAGATTAATATATTCACTGGTTTTATATTTAAAGTGGGTACGTGGGCCTGTTTGGAAAAATAATTAAGATGTTTAAACTTTAATTAAATATGTATTGAAAATTTTGAATTTTGGCAATTGCTCGGAATCGTTTCCATGAACGAAATATTATATATAGAAAGTAGTTGTTAGTTTAATTAAACTATTTACAATCTGAATTCTAATGTTCCAGATTAATTCATGAACGATGAGATGAGTTAGCATATCTACTGCTCTTCGAGCATTAACACATAAAATGTATATGTATACAACCCCAGTATAACACAGTACTAACTGAATGCAGTTTTTCGATAGTCCTATAATACTACCTTAACGAGATCGAATTGCGCCACCAAAAATACAAGAATGCGCTTACTTTGGTTAAATTCCAACATTTTACCATGTACTTTAAATACAAATTATTCTTTCTATGCATAGATAAAATTTTATATAATTAGTGGGATCATTTAAGAATTGTTTCATTTCTTCGATAGACGTATTAAAATTATATGCCTTGGTTTTGCAGCTCTAGAGATCCCTATAATTTTTTCTTTAATTTCGAATAAAATCGCATATATGCGCTAGAATCACTCGGCTGAACTTTAGCCAGATTTAAATCTTTCAAAACTAATTTTAAGGTACCACTTATGTATGGATAAAAGAATCTATAAAATATATATATTCGTTTATACAGATGGTCGAGCTCAAACTCTTCACTAGTGATCGATGGATGGTTAATAAGCGATCTTACATATCCCTTGCTTATAATTGACTATACTTAACTGATTCCTCTCATGTTTATGGCTTGCTTAATTATACAGTTCTCTCCAATTAAAATCTTATACATTAATCTTACGTTTTTTATTGCAGCACAATACAACCTAGATATTTAAATTCTCTTTATTCCATATTTGCCATACACCAACTTTAACTTAGAGCTTTCACTTAAGATAGGGTACCATGTATGTCTGGAATTAAGTAGTTTTTCGGTTCAGACTGTCTTAGTATCTTGAAAACAAACATTTGTTATAACTTACTAATATAATATATATAAACGGTTATATAACTCCAATATGTCTCAATGTTTTAATGGTACGCAAGAATCGACCAATATTCGATCGATCAAGCCAAATTGTATAAATTAAGTCATATGCATAT
This sequence comes from Ambrosiozyma philentoma, assembly GCA_003707675.3. Taxonomy (NCBI): domain Eukaryota; kingdom Fungi; phylum Ascomycota; class Pichiomycetes; order Pichiales; family Pichiaceae; genus Ambrosiozyma; species Ambrosiozyma philentoma. The sequence goes on from PPKZ03000005.1 coordinate 383,101, forward strand.
GTATGCTGGTCTCCTAAATAAATACCATAAATTCATTAAATATTCAACCGTGCATGCACATATTTTCCCTACACGCAAAACATTAGCACACACACACACACAAATATATATGATAAGGTATTATAGATAGTAGCTATATAGCTAGCCAGACTCTGGTCTATGTGCGGTACCTATGTGCTAACACCCATATGTAAATCTTGCTTTTGAAATCTATATGGATTATATATAACTTAAACATAAATATGATAGACTTGCTTGAAACTTTGAATTTACTTAAATTGCATTCATATAGTTTATATATACCATGGCTATAGTTTATATACATTACATATATCTATGTATAAATTAAAAAGCGGTACTATATATAATGTACATACGCACGTACTTAACAGATCGAACAGAAAATTATAGAGAAGAACTGGGAAGGTCTTTGGCTAAGCGGCTCAATCATGTAGTTACATAAATCATGTTTATAATCCAAACTGTGCACGGTCTTTTGTACGATATTATTGACCAGTAATTATCGTCCACTCTGTTATTATGATACAGAGGTTGTGCACAATCTAGACTATATAACAATTTAAATAAATTTTTATTTCGATTAGTATTAATCGTTACAATTAACAAGTGGTTATAGATTCCCAGACAATAACTATATTTTTTTTACTTGCTCATACATACGGTTATCTACATCATAGTATAGAAGTTAATTGCACGGATATTACAACAGCTTAATAATTTCCCAGAAATTGTAAATAGTATATGTAGCTTAGCTATATACTGGTATAATGAAGTATATGCAATACTTGGAACATTAACTAAACTTAGAGATGCCTGAAAAAGTTGGAAATAGAAGAGATATATGCTGCTTAATTAACTTATGTATGGTCGTTTTAGGATACGATATTAACTTGCACATTATGTGGAATTTGAAAGCCAAAGGTTTTCAAAAGTTTCTTTCAAATTCGTAGAATTGAGTCAAAGTATAATTTAGCGTTGATTAAACTTTTCTCTATGTGTTCCCAACTGGCACTAGGTTCAAGATATCATCACTTTCAATTTTTATCAACTTAAGTAGATGAATAAGCATATCTGGATATAATTACCGGAACGTGGCATAAAATGGAAATATATACCAAAAATCTTTTTTGAACGTGCAATACACAGTTATAACACACTTGATTGGTATATTTTACCATATAAAATCTAGAGATATATACAGATTTCAGAAGCTAGGAGACGTATGCATACGCACATAGACGTGCAGATATGGGTACATACATGTAAACAGCAATCTCCTTTTTCCCTTTTTGCCACGGCAGAACATGTTGATTAGAATTTAAAACATCCGGCGCCTGGGGACCTGGAGATCTTGATTTTTATCTTTTTCGGCAAGGGCGGTGAAGTGCGAAGATATTAACCCTAATCTATATATTTAGTTTTCCCGCGTCTATATATAGCTTTGTAGCTCTGATGGATATAATTCAAGCTAGCTTATATACAAGTGATTATATATGAGTCAAATATGTTCTGATTTTAAGTCATATTCCTAGATTATTATAACATTTAGATGAAGTGTATACCCCGCTTCGGGCTAACTTGCAGATATAAAACCGATCAAACTATAAAGGTGTATTGGTCCATGAGCCGTGGAGAAGTTTTAAAAAAAACACATCCGGCCGAAATACTTACCGTCCGGATGGGATCAACCGCTATACATCCATGTTGCATGTACAAGGCTAGACTTATTTTAAGTTAGGAAGTACGTTTTTTGAAGTGCGTACTATATATATAGACAATATAGTTAATTAGTATGCGATAGCCGAGTTAATCTGTGGCGTGTACTAAGTACTAAGTACTTTTACAACTTTAAAAATATAAAATTTATACTGTACTTATAATGACGTACACAACTTTTGCCGTTTATATTCCCTAATTTGCTCGATCATTATGCGAGGTAAATGTAAGAATATTTCTCATCGACCATATACATCTATTAATCAATTTCACCTTATAATAAATTATCAGCTTCATACTATTAGATCGATCTAACTATCAGATATTTCAATAATTGGCCAGTACCTATCATAACGGCTATCCATCACATACCTTACGACGCCTATAAAGTTAATTAATTAGTTTGTCTAATATTTATTATATACTGGGAAATTATTTAAAATTTCAAGATGGTAGAAATAGAGTAGTGAATATAGTTAAATAGATATTCAGCAATGTTAATACCTTAAGATCTCAGATTCACCGGGCCGTTTAGAGGTACTCCTTTCAGAATTATGTTAGACTATATATATACTACATTCGATATATATGATAAATCTTCCCCTTATGAGAAAATTGAATTTGAAGATATATATAAGTGGATCTAAGCTCTATAACTATAATTAAGGTTGGGTTAAGCTTATTGGTGCAATCATTTGGTCCCTTAAACAGTTTTAGGAATGTATATTACACTATAGCTGTATTCAAACCCCGATTGTGATCTTCTTGATTAAACTCATCCACCCAATTACAACTGAATTTTATAGAGAAGTACTAACCAGATACATTAGATGTAACTCCTCATATAATACCACGTGACCTAGACGTCCAAGCAATTTTAAGGATTTCAATTAAGACAAAGCTTGAAATATAAGATACAAAGATGAACGAAAGATATCGTTCATAACCCTAAATCAGAAGGAAGTTTTCCAATCTCAACTTCACATTTTATCACGGGAGAGATGCATTAAGTTTAAAATATGTTTGGTTGTAACTTGGCTGCACATGGCTGTATTATATGTATACATATATATCCCGCTTTTTTAAGTACAGCTATGTAGCAGCTGTAGCTATGTAGTACCTTCATTTACTGAGCACACTGGTCATTTGGGCGAGGAGACTTGCAAGCAACGTGCCTTTTTCAATGAAATCACGGCTTTGTGTTTTAACAGTTATAACCTTTCCTCATGATCATTTATTTATACCATTGCACCATCAATTTACATGGTCCCTATCCTTAAAGCTAATCACACCATTAAAATTACACTTTCAAAACTTGCATCTTTTTTTCAAATCGTTTCACATGAAACTGATTGGCTAGCTAATTGACATCTTTTCATAGTTTCACCAGTGAAATTAGTTGAGCAATATTGAAAGTTATGACAATGTAACCTCCAATGTTGGGTTCAAAATTTGCGAACAGAAAACAGGAATACCGGACTGTGCCGTGCAGCCTAAAATTAAGGAGTGTAAATATAATCTCCGTCAAATCCAAACTATTTGATCCAAGATACCTCCAATCGGATGGATTGGTGATATGTCCGTTAGGAAGTATATTGATATATAATCAAAAATCATAATTGAGGAAGGGTCAAATTCAAGTAAACACATTGAACAAAGTTTAAAGGAGGGAACACTTTTCAGACAAATTGAAATTAATGATCATGGAGGGACATCACTTGAGAGCATGTGGCTGGAATAATAAATTAGAATGTAAACATAGAGCAATCAATGCCGAAAAACAGAAGTCAGTTAAGAAGAGGGAGAAGAAAATCATGTGTTCTAGAATAGTAAGAGGAAGATAGTCACTCAAATCAAGAAATCACATCACTCTTAATTTAGATTGAGAATTGAGAATGCATGATCTCTTTCTCAAAACTCATGTTCATGTCCTGGTGCACGGGTTTACTCACAAAATTCGATTTGAGCGCTCATCAACAACTCTCCTGGTGGCAAAACACGAAGTAAGTCACTACAAAAGTAAGTTACCGAAATCAACGTGAAACAGCTACAACAATTTATGCCAATATGTCATTTATCGATACTCTCTCATCAGGTGTTCCTAGAGTGCCAGACTTTCAAATTTCTCAGGATGCTTACTTGATCAAAAACAATTTAGCTAAACCTGAATTACTTGATTCTTTCTTAAGTAAAATCAAAGACAGTTCAATGGCACCATATTATCATTATTTATACTATGATTTAAAGTTACAGGGATTAGATTGGGATCAATCATTATATGACTCAATGGTTGAAGCTAACCAGACTAAAGTGACTGACCTAACTAAACAAATTGAAAAATTAAGTGAAGGTGATGAAGGTGAATTAGAAATATTAAAGATATGGACTCAATTGGGCGAATACTACGCTTCAATTGGTGACAGAGCTAATGCTTTAACCACATTAAAGAAAACTATCGATTTAGCCCCTTCAACAGGTTCCAAAATAGATTTATTATTAACAATTACAAGAATTGGCTTCTTTTATGATGACAAATTATTCACAAAAAAATATTTAGATGAAGCAAACGGATTAATTGAGAAAGGTGGTGATTGGGAAAGAAGAAATAGATATAAAACTTATCTAGGTATTTATTCAATGTCAACAAGAAAATTTGATGAAGCATCCAAGTTATTCATTGATTCATTGTCAACTTTTACATCAACTGAAATTGCAACTTATGAACAAGTTGCTCAATATTCATTAATATGTGGTGCAATTTCATTAGGCAGACAAGATTTAAAGAAGAAGTTAATTGAATCCCCAGAAATTTTATCAATTAGTTCGAATACTGATCAATTAACACCAATTTATGATTTGATTAAATCATTATATTATACAGAATATAATAAATTTTTCCCAAGTTTAATTGAAACCGCTAATAAGATTTTGAAAACAGACAAATATTTACAACCTCATGTCAACTATTATATTAGGGAAATTAGATGTAGAGCTTATTCACAATTATTAGAAAGTTATAAATCGTTATCTTTAAAATCAATGGCCAATTCATTTGGGGTTTCTGCTGAATTTTTGGATGCTGATTTATGTAAATTTATCCCAAATAAGAAATTAAATTGTATTATTGATAGAGTTAATGGTATAGTGGAAACCAATAGACCTGATAATAAGAATAATCAATATCACTTATTAATCAAAAATGGTGATGGATTATTGACCAAATTGCAAAAATACGGTGCTGCTGTTAGATTAAGTGGTGCTGAAAAGGTCTAAATTAGGTTTTACTTTTTAACTTTTATATACTATTAATATTTTAATATTGACCAAGAAAAAAGTGTATTTAGCGGGACTGTAAGTCCAAAATAACAATAAAAAGATAATCATAAAAAGTATAAAGTATAAAGTATATAGGCAGATAGGGGTTGTACGCAAGACACTCAGATTACAATCAGAACGGCAAAAATAAAAAAGGGGATGCATCTAGTGCTAGTAAAGAGAATAGCTTAAATTAAAGGCTTATCGGCCATTTCACCTATTGTAACACCATCAATATCATTACCTGCTTCAAGTAAATCATCTGAAGTACCATCAACATGTTTTGATTTACTAGCATCTTCAACATGCTTAGTTTGAACTAAATTTTTAGAATCGACAACGGCAATTTTAGCATCTTCAGATCTTGAATTATCTTCGGTTGCAATGATTAAACTGGTTTCTTGAGGGTTTGAATCATCACCGTTCTTAGAACTTAAATAATGAGTGATTGGTTCTAATGATAACTGTGGTGAGTCGCTGATATCTGTTAATAGATAACCGCCAACCAATAATATGAAAGCGACGGCAATCAAGATAAGGAACTTTTGCTTTTGTTTTGATTTTGTGAAAGCAGATGAGGTGGACATGTTTGAAGGGTTGTTTTTTTGTGTTAACTTTAGGAGGAAGTGTGAACACTGAAGAGGAGTTAACACGTTTGAGTAATAAAGTAAAGTTTTTTTAGCTTTTTCAGTGTGCGTTTCATTTGAGTATACGCGTACACATTTAAGCTTATATCTGGCTGTTATTATTACGCTTATGTTGAAGCGGTACGACATAAAACAATTTATATAACTAACAAAACACATACCTAGAAGGTTTCCAAATCTGGACAGAATTGTCATCGGAACAACTAGCCACCATAGTTGAATCATTAGGATTCCAGTCAGCATCGTTAACACTGAACAAGTGACCGCCATGAGTGAAAATCAATTCATTACCTGATGGTTTATTAAAGTTCCATAATTTAATTGTAGAATCAGATGAACTCGATAATAAAATAGAGCCAAACTCTGGATTCCACTTTAAAGAGGTAATCGAATCTTTATGAGCTGAATTTATTGAACTTATTGGCTGATCCATTGATCTTAAATCAAACAAAAGCAAATTACCTTTCACATCACCCATCGATAAGCCAAATTGATTAAAGGGATTAAAATCCAAACAAGTTAATGAATTCTTCAAAGGATTTTTATAGTTAATCATTGGATCGTCATTTAAAGATTTTCTTGAATCAATTAACTTGAAAAACGTATCATCACCAACAGTACCTATTAAATTCTCATTAAAGTAAGAATATTGTAATGAATTGATGGCCATACTATGCAAAGGGGCAGAAGAATTAGTAGTTAATGATTTGGATAACTTATTGAATTTTGTAATATCCCAAATTGCAACCATACCATCATTTGAACCCGATATAAGTTCACCTTCTTTGAATTTATTCCAATCCAAGCCCCAAGTCTCAGTTTTATGAAATTTCAATGTGATATCACTATTATCGTTTGAAATTAAAGAATTATCATAACTATTAGACTTTTTGGTCCTATCGAATATTAAAATATCACCTGTATTCGAGGTTGTTGCAATTAAATTTGGATTTTGTGGCATGTATCTTGCTTTATTAATATCACCAGTATGCGGTATTTTTTGTAATAGATTAAAACTTGTTAGATTAGTTGGATTTTTTGAAGTTATGAATTCATTTTTGATGTCATTATGATCGTTGTAAATATTCAAATCATTCATAGAATAGTTTGATTTTTTAAACTGATATAGTTTTAAATTTTCAAATTTATTGTAACCTGAGGAGTAAGAAGACAGTAGTAACCTTTGAGATATTATATTATTAATAGACTTGTCTATGTCGGGAAACCATTGTAAAGTTAAAGATGGCCAGTCCAATGGATTTGTTGATATGAAATCATATAAAATTGGGGAGTTCTTTTTCCAAATTTTGTAGTTCAACTCTCTCTGCTGGTCTATCAAACTTTCTGATGGAGTTACATCAAATATATCTTGGCTTGTGATCATTATCAAGTTGATAGGAAGTGTATAGTTTTGTTTTTAAAGAGAGTGTATGCTCACTGTATCGTTCTAAGTTTTAACTATTATACGCGTCAATTACAAGTACTTACAACGTACCTACGCGTTCCACTAAATTAAACTTGAAAATCGATGTTGAGATATTGGGTGTTTCACTACTAGACATTCCATTCCTATTTTCCATAAGCTCACGAGGAGCTCATTGGATAATCAGGAACTATCTAGCTGTCTATGGCTATCTTTCTTTCTCTGCCAGATGTGCAATTGGTCACCACTACTTACTGCGATGACCATCTGCTCTGCTCCTCAGATCTGAATTGCGGGTCATTTATCGATTCAATTAATATTTACAGAAAATGCAGTCGTCCCCACATGTTCAATTGGCTAGTTGTAACCTGTGGATAGCTGTCCATGTCTAATTATAGCTGATATTCCCTGTTATCTACTGCCTCCTAGATATATGGTTGAATACCCGTTCTTAGTTGAAATTATAATCGACTGAAACGAAACATGTGTGGAAATGGAAGATTCGACGCCGGATCAACCACTGAAATTTATTTATAGAGCATGTTGTCGACTACTAGGGGAGTTAGTTCCTCGGGCGGGAGCCGTGCCGTCGAATTGGAATCACTCCAGCATGGTGAGCCCTTAGTCTGGCCTGTCGACAAGCGGGCGTCGCAGGGCAGTCGCAGGGCTTGCCCGGGCTGCCTCAGCTGGACTGCTCGACGGTCTAGATCCCGTCGACACTCCCTTAATTTGTTTATATTTATACTGGCACGTCTCCTGTTTTCAATTCAAGTTCAACACTTTTGCTCGCAATTGCCCTTTTCTTCTCTGGTTGTTTTGCCTTTTCTTCAACACAAAACACAAACACACTTTTGCTGACGTTATCACAATGAGTAAACACTTGAAATCCCAATCCACCTACGCTTTCGAAAACACTTCTACCAATGTTGCTGCTTCTCAAATGAGAAATGCCCTAAACAAGCTGATCGACTCTGTCCAAGACCAAACAATTAAGACCAGATTCGAAAATGAAATGGACTCCTTTTTTGCTCTTTTCAGAAGATATATCTCCGACAAAGCAAACGATACCTCTTTGAATTGGGATCAAATCAGATCTCCAACTGTTGACGAAGTTGTCGCTTATGCTGCTTTGAAAGATGATACTGCTTCAAACTTAAACAAATTGGCTGTTTTGAAGTTAAATGGTGGTTTAGGTACTTCAATGGGTTGTGTTGGTCCAAAATCCGTTATTGAAGTTAGAGATGGTCAATCCTTCTTGGATTTAGCTGTTAGACAAATTGAGCATTTGAATAAAACTCATGATACTGATGTTCCATTATTATTGATGAACTCTTTTAACACCGATGCTGATACCGCTTTAATTGTTAAGAAATACCAATCTCACAGAATTAGAATTAAGACTTTTAATCAATCAAGATACCCAAGAATTTTTAAAGACTCTTTGTTGCCTGTTCCTCAATCTTTTGATGATCAATTAGATGCTTGGTACCCACCTGGACATGGTGATTTATTCGAATCTTTAGTTGCTTCTGGTGAGTTAGACTCTTTATTACAACAAGGTAAAGAAATCTTATTTGTTTCCAATGGTGATAATTTAGGTGCTACCGTTGATACAAAGATTTTAAACCATATGGTTGAAACTGGTGCTGAATATATTATGGAATTGACTGACAAAACCAGAGCTGATGTTAAAGGTGGTACTTTGATTAACTATGGTGGTCAAGTTAGATTATTAGAAATTGCTCAAGTTCCAAAGGATCATGTTGAAGAATTTAAATCAATTAAGAAATTCACCAATTTCAACACTAATAACTTATGGATCAACTTAAAGGCCATTAAGAGATTAGTTGATTCTAATTCTTTAGAAATGGAAATTATTCCAAATTCTAAATCTATTTCTGTTGGTAACTCTGAGTTAGGTGTGTTACAATTAGAAACAGCCGTCGGTGCTGCTATTAGATATTTTGATAATGCCCATGGTGTTGTTGTTCCAAGATCTAGATTCCTACCAGTTAAGACTTGCTCCGATTTATTATTAGTTAAATCAGATCTGTTCCAATTACAACATGGTTCTTTAGTTTTAGATCAGGCTAGATTTGGTGGTGCTCCATTAGTTAAGTTAGGTTCCCACTTCAAGAAAGTGTCCGACTTCCAAAAGAGAATTCCACACATGCCAAAGATTTTAGAATTAGATCATTTAACTATCACTGGTAATGTTAGTTTAGGTAAAGGGGTTCACTTGAAGGGTACTGTTATTATCGTTTGCTCAGATGGCCAAAAGATTGATATTCCAAATGGCTCTATTTTGGAAAATGTTGTTATTACCGGTAACTTAACAATTTTGGAACATTAGAGTGTTAGTTACGCTTTATATAGTGGCTTTCATGTACTTATTAGTTTAATCATCCATACTCATTTTACTTCATCCTCATTGTTTTAACGTATGTGTTTGCTCTGCTCCTTGTTTGTTTTTTGTTTTATTTTTTTTTTTTTCATTTGAAGTTATTTTTTTACTTTACTGCTTTTATCATGTTTGCTTTTAAACGTCTTTTACATACAGAAATAATAAAGAAAAAAAAGCTTGCCTTCTATTTTCCTTTTTTTTTCTCTGTCACCTCATAAATATATACCATATCCCCTTCTTACTATATACCATTTGTTTTTGTTTTATCTTTTTATTTATTTCGAAAAGAAAATAATATTTTATTTATATAAATTTAATTAAAACTGAAACTTAGTATATATCGAAGTATACTTACGTGTACCTAGAAAAAAATAATCACTTCGACTTATTGAACTCAAATCTACGGAATTCTTTACCTAACTTCTTCTTTCTCTTTCTTTCCATCACCTTTTCACGTTGTCTTGAATTCATCTTATCGAACTTAGCAGTTTGGATCAACTTCAATTTTTCTTTTCTGTTTAAAAATGACTTATTATTCTCCTTTTTATAATTCTTAACGACATCATTCTCGAAATTTTTGTTATCAATTTGGTTAATTTTGGACCTTAGGTAATTAACCTGATTATTAAATTCAGATTTTTGATCTTCGTCTAATTTGTGATGTTTTTTATCATCTTTTAGGATTTTTTCCAATTTGGATAGTTCCTCTTTTCTATAATCATTTAAAAACTTGTAGTTCTTTAATAATTCAAATTCATTTAGTTTTCCTAATGTTGAATCAAATCTGATATCTTTACTGTATTTGCTTGATTTGAAGTATTTTGTGTTTTCTAATAACCCCGGTATTTCACGAACTTTAGGAGGCTTGAATTTGGTTGATGATTCAACTGGTGCATGCTTGTTTTTCTTCTTGTTGTTGCCCTTAGATGAATTTTGGTGCTTGTCGTATTTGGTTGTTCTTTCCTGTTTTTCTTCCTGGAAAAATCCATCTCCGTCATCATCACTGCCTTCTTCTTCCGAGTCGATTTCTGGATCATTAAATTCATCTTCTGATTCTGATTGATATTTTCTCTTCTTGTCCATTGCATCTAATTTTCTTTGAGCTGATGATAATGCACCAAAAGACAAAGTTGACATTTCATCATTTTCCTCATCATCTTCTTCCTCCTGTTTTCGTCTTCTCTGTTGTTTTGTTGTCTGCTTTAAATATCTTCCTAATTCAAATTCATCATCTGATTCATCATTATTTAGATTCTTATTATTAAATCTTGGTCTTTTTATACTGTTCTTCATTGTGTTTTGTTGCAGGCTGAGTATGAGTTTGTCTGTGTTTTTTTTTTCTTTTAGCGGTTTAGTCCGATTAAATGCAAATGGAATAGTATCCTGTAGAGTTGTTGTATTAAAAGAGAAGTATAAATATATTGTTTGATAGTTCATTTTTAATATTTTTTTCTTAAAAAAAATATTTGAAAGGCTTGAGCCGCAAACTCTGTGCATATGCCACATGTGCGCTGTCGTGAGCCATGAGTCGTGCTTGAATTATTGTATATCTATAGTGTGGAGAAATTAAAGAGACGAGATGACATATGAAACCAGTACCGAACACTCGAATACTAGTGATATTGCGTCAATGCCATTTAATTCGGAAGATGAATTACTCGGGAACGCATATTATTCTTCTTTTGCTGGATACCCAAGAGTTCCAAGGACAAATGGGTCAAAGGAACAAAAAAGATGGGGATGGGCTAACAATCGGAAGGGGTTCAATTAGCTCCACTTACTTGAATTGTCCAGCTTGCATGCCATTTGTGTGAGATGGGATGGTTTATTGTTTACTGTCATACGATATAACCCTTTCTAGGGTCAAGACATACTTGTAAACGTGGTAACTCGGAACCTTAAATAGTGGACTTAGGTACAAGGATATATACTCTCGAGATTGCCAGCTAGATTGCGAGATCGGGGCTAACTGTATAGCGTTATCATTGAAATCTCCGCCATCGCCACCCACCGCGCTGTTTAGTTATCCTCCTCCTATAAGCTAATTGCTGTTGTTCCATGTATCGTATATGGATTATATCGTATAGTGTAGTAACTGGATTGCGCCTCGATCAATTCCGCCAGTTCCAGGTTCAGGTCCAGGTCCACCTCCACCAGATTAATCCTCAGTTAAATTAATTAATTAATTCCATCCCTTCCGCTCAGATCAGATCTAGTGCTAACACTATTACTGTTTACTCCTTTTCCCGCTCCTCTTCAACAACGGGCATTACCATCTCATCACTTGATTGAGATACTTATATCCCTTCTTTCCCTCTTCTTGATAGACTTGCTCATCTTGCTCACCTTGCTCTCTTTTGGCCCAACTCTCCACAGGCTCTTATCTACTCAAGCTACCACGCCATCATGTCCACCACAGTAGATGAACAATACGAATTGAAGAGATACCTACCTCCTTATCGTAACCTGTTGAACCCGGGAAAAAGTTATGACTACAGAAACCATGCCTATGTTGACTCCTCAACTATAAGTCCTACGGCCATAACAAAACCTAAGAAACCCCAAGATCATCATTCAACAAAACCAAAATATAAGTCTTTAATAAGCATCATTGATGCCGCTTCTGATTCTCTGTCCATAAAATCTTTTAGATCTTTGAAGTCAAACAAGTCGATCTCGACAATAGTTAAAAATGTCAGACCTAAAAGCATTCTAGAGTTACCTGATGAAATCTTATTACTAATTTTTAGTAATTTATTGAATGATCAAAGGTCTTTAGTTTATTTATTATACGTTAATAAAAGATTTAATTCAATAGCTAAAGAAGTTTTATACTCAAAGCCCTACTTTACTTCAACATTTAGAGTGGCTCAATTTGTCCACACTTTAAATTCTCATCCAGGTTTACCTTTAAAAGTTAAAACTCTAGATTTCTCGAATTTAAGAATTGGTATTGATTTAGATGAAAATGATAACAGGCAATTTGAAGATTTTAATTCAAACGAATTCCTAGCAAGTTGGAGGGATTTTAAATACAGGGATCATCCTTTATATGGATTAAGAAAACCCTTGATTTATCAAATGATTAGTCCCCAAATTTCAAATACTTCCAATAATGAAAGACAAACAAGACAATCTTCGACTACTTCAATGAACTCTCTTTTCTCAACACCTAATGGTTCTGTTGATTCAATGTCTCCAATCAGATCAAGATCAAGATCCAGATCAACTTCGTCTCCTGAACCAACTAGGCCAATGAACAAATCTTCTTCGCTAACCCATAAGATAAAAAAGGTGTTTAATAATAAGCACGAACAATCTTCATCGTCAGGCTTTAATGGTCCTGAAATGTCTGAGTTATTCCAATCTTTTGAATCAGCTCAACATAAAAAACGACACCATCAAAGACGTAGAACCACAAGTCATGAGTTTCAAATCAACAGCACGCAACTACAAAAAGTGCACATCCCATTATCTAAACGTAGACCATTCACTTCTTCACATCCTATCCAGAATAGATTTTTAGGTCAGTATAGTTTCTCCAAAGATTTACCTGTAGGTTTTATATTACATTTATTACAAGAGTGCAAAAACTTAGAAGTTATAGATTTTACAGGACTATCATTATCGATAGATTTCGAATTCAACGATTTCCAATATTTTGATTGGGAGATCTCCAAGGGTAAACTACACTCTCCTGCCCATTTCACATCGGATTCATCATATGGTTCTTTGTTATTAGATGTGGGCACGAAAGAAGAACAGAGATTAAGAGAACAGAAAAAGCTAGAGAAATATAAAGTCAGCAAACCTGTATATTGGTCAGACACGACACGTGAGGTGGATTATTATAATCCTAAAGTTCCTAAGATTACAATCGACAAGATATGGACACCATTGATTGAATTAGAGAATGTGAAGTCAATTAAGTTGTGTTCCTTAGTATGGTTAAAACAAACACATATCCAGAAGTTCCTGAATGATAGTTTATCTTTACAGAAAAATAATTTGAAGGTTGTTGATTGTACTGATTCCGGGATGATTAAAGGGGCTGGATGGGCTAGATCTAGGGATATGAAAGAGTGGAGAATGTTTTTCAGAAATGAGTCTAGCCTGCTACGTGCAAGAATGGTTAGACGTAGACAATAAATGAGTGGGTTTTGTTTCAGTGATTATTGATTGATCGTTTTATTATGAATTTGATATTGAGACTGTTTGAGACTGTTTAATTGGAGCTGAGATTGTTTTTTGTTTTTCTTGTTTAGTGAATTGAGAAACTTGTTTTTTTTTTTAATTTTTGATGGGTAGCTGTTATCCAGATTTTTTCGTTCAAGTTTTAGTTTTGGTGTTATTTGGTTTTGGCTTTGATTTTCGTCTATGAGTTTTTTGGTTTTCCTTCAGCTATACTTTATTTACCATTCGAGATACCCCCATTATATTATGATCAAAGGAGTCTTTTTTATTCTTGTTTAGGAGAAGCGACACCCTTGGCTTATTCTATTTTTTTTTTCTTTTTGAATTATTATTACCTATTTGATACGATGTGACTATCTGTTTTTTAGTCTTGTCTTCTTTATTTTCCGTTATATGAGTGTACTTTATTTATGTATCATTACCTTTTTTTTTTTGTTATTTTGCTTGTTACAACTACTTCATTTCATAACGTGTTTTTTATTTTTTGGCTTTGTTGTGTTGAGTGCTTTTAACTAGTCTTTTTTCATTTGTTTTTATTACTACTATTTTGGTTTATGCTATGTAAATGTAGTATTGAACTTGGAAAGTTGTTTCAATTTTGTTACGGATGAGTGTAGTACCAATTCAAGAAATAAAAAGATAAAATAATTCAACATATTACCAAATTGTTAGATTAATCAGAAAAATCAGCAGCTTCCCTATCATCCTTCTTTCAGTTTAGATAACTAGCCTTTTAAATCTAATCAATTTTGGAGCTTTATAAATACACCACAAAAGCATATACAGAGACTAAGTCCTATAGGTGTTTCAAACAATTTATAAAAATTCAGGGAGAATTTATATTGAAACAACACCGAATAATAAACATAAACAGGGTACTAAATCAAATCGTCTATTATAAATTTATTCTTCTCTACCTTTAGTATATATTGAAAACAAATCTTTTCAGCCAACCGATAGTCATTTATAACTGTCTTCTCTTATTAGAGGTAAACCCATTGATAGCCGTTGTAGTGTATACGTGTGTTCTTTGTCCGGTGACTGACTGTAGAAATGTGATTTGGTAGCAGCAGTAAATTTTTAGCGACGAACGTTTATTTTCTCTTTGTTCAGTTTTAATGTGTGCGCATTGGGCAGCTTAAAGAAAGAGACCGTAATTCCGCTGGGAGATCGGCGGCTGGCACTGAGAATGATTTTTCAGCAAGACTTATCGACTTTGGGTGGGCTCACATGTATGGTATCGTTGATATGCTGTGGCATATACATGCTATATGGTATAGTACATAGATATACGCATTCGAACCTGAAGATATCACAGAGCTTGGTCCCAATCGGGATAATCTGAGCAACAGCCAAGGTGCATTATCATATCGTTTCTTTTTCTGGGGGTGGGTTCACGAACCACAAATCACGGCCATTGGTGGAGACAACTGAGTACAGCTGGGTATCGCCCTAGCTGAATTAAAGGTTATCGAATTATGCCATCTCCATAAGACAAGCCCAACGTTACCTGTCTGACAATTGCATTGGCCATATCTTTGCGCTCGTGCTATAAGCTAAGCTAGGCTATATAAGGCGCCCCTCTCCAAGAATTGCATATCTATCCACCATTTGCTAAAATCGCAGGACACCTGGAATCCGTTTCCCCATACTCACTTTAATCCATATCTATCTGTGATGCTGTATTTATATATGCTTTGTAATTACCTATACAACCGATTTACATATTACTGGAAACGAAACTGGAGAGAGTGGGTGGGTACTGGGTATATGCAAGGTAGCACAGCACGAGGATGCCTGTTTTACAAATTCGCAAACAACAACCTTAATTTATGAACCGGACTCAGTGGCTATGATTAGCTCATTCCTGAATAATAAGCCGGGGAACTCTGTTGTGTTATCTCAGAGTTGACCTGTGATTTTTGGGAGGCAGCCTTGGAAGTTGGGGGCGAAAAGTTAAAGTAGTTTGTTATACTCGTTTTTGAAGTTCGAAGTTCGAAGTTCGCACACCACACGTCGAATGAGATTCAGATTCAGAATCCGGGCTTAATTCCACTTGTCTTATGCTGTAACTGGACACGTTGACTAAGGTCACATTATCAGTTGCAGAGGGATCAATACCTAGCTAGATGAGAGAGATACTCCGAGAGAAGCAGCAATCAATAAGGGCTCAGAGACAGACCGGAGAAGAAGCTTGACGTTTGCAGAATATATGGACAATGGCCTTACAGCTACGTGCTCGACTAGTGCTTTTATTTATTAGATTGATCCTAGAAGTAGGATGGTAACTTTCTTATACTCTTCTTCTTCTTTCCTCCTGTTTCTTTACTCCATTCGACCTGTGTCTCACTCCCTCCCTCCCTCTACCCACCATGAACGACGGTCACTTCCCTCACCAGGACAGAGCCCTCTCAGTCTCTCGCTCTGCCAATGGTAGCCCTGTGTCTGGGTCTTCCCTTACCAATGCTCTTCCAGCTCCAGTTCCAACGCAACACACCGAGTTGCCCCCAATCTCCCAGATCACCCACCACCACTCTCAGTCTCCGGCCCCAACCTCAACCACCCTCCCTCCCATCCACTCTCAGAATCGCTTGGGCCCTTCCCAGAAGTTGAACCAACCTCCCGTCCAGCTTCAACACCAGCAGCGCAACGCCAACATCAACGTTTCTCAGTCTCCAGTGCTTCCTTCTCAGACTCAACCTCTTTACCAACAACGCCCTTACCTCTACAACGGTCCACCTCCCTTCCCTGGCCCCCAGTACTTCCCCATGCACCAGCCACAATCACAACCACAGCAAGCTCCACCTCGACAGGACCATCTCTATCAGCTCTATCCTCCCCGTCCTGGCTCCGGCCCTGGCTCTGAAATGAACTATCCTCCAGTGCAGTACATCCAAGATCAACATCCTCCGCAACTCCCTCCCATTCTACCCACAAATCCAAGTCCTGTGCTGAATAATTCTCCCGTATTAACCCATCCCCATCCCCATTCTCAGCAGCAACAGCAACAGCAGCAGCAGCAGCAGCAACAGCAGCAACGTCCCCAACAATTCATTCCACAACAATCTCAACA
Source organism: Ambrosiozyma philentoma (assembly GCA_003707675.3). Classification (NCBI taxonomy): domain Eukaryota; kingdom Fungi; phylum Ascomycota; class Pichiomycetes; order Pichiales; family Pichiaceae; genus Ambrosiozyma; species Ambrosiozyma philentoma. The sequence continues at coordinate 399,894 of PPKZ03000005.1, forward strand.
ACAATATTATCCATCATACGCTAATAATACTAATAATGGATCCATTTCTTACGATCAAACAAACCCATCAATGTTAAGAGCAAGAGATTCCACAGATCATAATTATGAAACTTCTAAGAAAAATTTTAATCTAAATCAAAGTTCTGATCGCAGCGAGAATTCAATTAATCATCATCCTCACAGTACTGGCAGCCATAATAGTAATGGTACACCAAATCAAATAGAAAATAAAGTAGCCAATAATGATATCCAAATTATAGTAGAGAAGTCAAATCCAAATTCTGGTGAATTACGTCGTAACTCTGATTCCGTTAAACCCGTTTTAAGTTCCAATCCAAGTAACAAATCTGTTTTAAATAATAATCCAAATCAACTACCTTCTGTTAGTCAAGTTTTCCAATCCCATCCTCCTGTTAAATTTACACCGAATCCATCCCAGTTTCAAGCTGCAACTCCACAACAACAGCAACTGTTATCAACTAATAGCAATACTAATGCTACATTGAATGAACAACAACTACGAAGAGTTAAAGAAAACAATACTGAGATTTTACAATCATTAACTAAACATAATTCAACTACTAATAATACCAAATTATCACAAGATGCAATTGATCAGCTTGAGCAACGACTGATGAATAAATTCCCAGATTCAATCCCATTACCTGGCTTACCAGTTATTACCCAAGGTTACGTTCCAATGATGATGTCTCCTCAGGGTATTATAGTTCCTCTGAAATATGAACCATTACAGTTGGATAACGGATTGGATTCTTCAATTGTTCCTGCTTTCACTCCATTATGGAAAAAATCAATTGCTAAAACTAATAATGTCACACCAAGAAGAAGCTCGAACAGCACTGTTAATCGTTCGAGTTATGGATCTCATAATGCTTCTGAAAATGACATGGGTTCTCCGTCGGATCGCCCAGTCACTAAGAGAAAACGTAACTTAAGATCGAGTTTGATTATTGATGTTTCTTCTTCCTCGTCTTCGTCCTCTCCAAATAATAATAGAATTACTACCGGTAATAACAAGAAAATCAAATTAAATCCAGAAGATAAATTGGCAGCTTTTAGATTATGTTTAATTTCCGAAGAGTCATTTGAAAGATTAAAATTAAATAATGGCGATGATGATGATCAAACTTTTGAAAATCCAATGGAAATTAAATATTCCAAGACAATTACAAGTTATCAAAATTTAGATCTAAATTATTATACTTATGCTAATTATTCAGTCATTAAACAAAGATATTTAGAAAAGTTTAATATTCTTGCATCCTCGAATGAAGACAATAAAAAGAATGAATTACTTCATGGATTAGAAAGAGATATGGGTGAAAAGAAAGATTGTTCATTAGTTAGAAATGAATTATACAAGAATTATATTAAAGAAAAAATATATGATAGTTTGATGGATGAATCGTTAGAAGTGTATAGTCACATTTGTCTCGAATATTCATTAAGGTTATTGAAATTCAAGAAGTTTTTATTGAATCAGAAAGATCTTTTGCAGAAAGGTAAAGGACAATTATATCTAGTTGAATCAAGCAAATCTGAACGCTTATGGAGATTATTTTTAAACGATTTGGAAACAAACAAGAGCAAGAACGCTATGGTGGATGATACAAGAGAAATAAGCCCATTTTTAACAGGGGCTGTAGATTCTGAACATGACAGTGATTGCTCATCTTCTGCTATATCAAGTTCTGGTGCTAATACTGGTGGTACAGATGCAACATCAACCGCCAACGCCAATAGAAGAGGAAACACAGTTCGACAACTATCTACGCGTATTAAGAATGCACAAGTGAAGAAGAAAATTAGACAACAGAGAAAAGGTAACACTGGCAAGAAGAAGGATGTCAATTCCGTCCCTGTACTTGATGGATTATGCCCAATTTTAAAAGAAGATGAGTTTCAATTATTAACTGACCCGAAATCAAAGCTTTTTGAAAATGTAATGGCAAAATCAAATAATTCGGAAGTTAAATCATTGGGTGATTTCAAAGATTTGATTGAGTATTTTGATTATAAATCGAGCTTTAACGAATTATTATCAAAACATTCAGATAAAACAATTAATAGAAATTCATCTGTTTATAAAAGTAAGAAGATGATCAGAGACATTCAATTAGAAGAAAATAGACATTTGTCAGATACAGCCAATAGTGATCGATTAAGCTCTGATGAAAAAAGAAGCAGTAAAATCAGATCGAACTCAAGAAGAAATTTGGTTCAGTATGGCAATTCAGTTACCACTAATGGTGATTCGTTTACTTTTGATGATGTTGATAGAAATCAAATTTTGGTCAACGATCGTGAATTAGCTAATTGTTTTACGAAAGTTTACAATTCTCCGGTAGGATTAACCAATTCGGAAATCGAGAATGATTTGAAGGACATTTGGAGTAAGAAATATTAGCATTGATTTGTACCAGTGAGTCAGAGTTATCTCGTTTAATTGGGCTTTCTTAATTTTGTCAAATATACTTATCATTTAAATTTATTTTGTATATTAGTTTATATTTAACCGCATTTAGTACATATTTACTCACAACCTCTGGTTACTAGCACAATTTCAGTTGAGTTACGTAATGCGGAATCCTGGATGAATTGATATGGATTTCCTCTATGCCTTAATGCCCACTAGTTTTATACGAAGTCACGAAGAAGTTGAACAAGTTAGCAAAACCCAGGAACATATTGCCTCCAAAATTTGGAAAGCCAATCAGTGTGCGGCGTGCTCTGCATGCGAGTATATCGTGGCGCGGGTGGCTGTGTATTGGGTTACGCTGAACTGAAACGAAGCTGGCGAGAATTGGTTGCACCGGCCTGAATTACTGGGTAGCAGCTGGCAAACCGCCGCTTGCCAGTGCCCGCGCAAGGAGCCAAAAGAAGCGGGCTTATGTCAGCGACCCGGAGAAGTTACCCGGCCGAGTCAAGCGTGCGTGGTGGCTGACACCTTCGCAGGCCGCCGTTCGCTGGGCTCGGAAGTGAGCTCAATAGTCTCGTTTCTCGCTGTTGGCTGTTGGCTGGCAGGGTCGTGTACTGGTTAAAATTGTGCGAGTGGTCGACCCTATAAAAAGTTTTCAGCTTTTTTTTGGCCACTTCCAACTCTTACTCTTCTTTCAAAAGACTTGCTCCTTTCCCCCCATCCACAAGTAGAACTCATTTATATATAAAATGTCTGCCGAAGAAGAAGTATGTTACAATCTATAACACCCTATGTGAATTGCACCCTGGCTGTTCTGTCTGCTTGCTCCCATTTTCTATTCCATATCGATTAGCCCAATCCAAGATCTCAAATCTGGATCCAACCATTCAGTTTACTGCCCCACATCCAAAGGTCAAAATTGTCACCTTCTCCAACTGCCTCTCACTGAAACACCTTGCCAGCTTCAACAATCGCTATCCAAAAGGGATCAATGAACGGTCTGGGGTCGCTGGTCGGCCAATTGGAAATAAGTTGATCTTGTGCTCTCAACCAAGTGACTTATCGCTTCTATTAGATATGACAGGAGTATCTGTTTCCACTCAACAGTTTCCAGAACAACACCAGGGAATGTTCCATCCCGCTTCGTTAATCACACAACCAGCCATATACTAACATCCTTCTCTTATTTCTTATAGCACAACTTCGAAACCGCTGATGCTGGTTCCTCCTTAACCTACCCACAACAATGTTCCGCTTTAAGAAAGAACGGTTTTGTTGTTATCAAGGGTAGACCATGTAAGATTGTTGACATGTCCACCTCCAAGACTGGTAAGCACGGTCACGCTAAGGTCCATTTAGTTGCTATTGATATCTTCACCCAAAAGAAATTAGAAGATTTATCTCCATCCACCCATAACATGGAAGTTCCTTTTGTCAAGAGAACTGAATACCAATTATTAGACATTGATGATGGTTACTTAAACTTAATGACCAACGATGGTGAAACCAAGGATGATGTTAAGGCTCCAGAAGGTGAATTAGGTGACAAATTACAAGCCGATTTCGACGACATGAAGGACTTAATTGTCACTATCATCTCTGCTATGGGTGAAGAAGCTTGTGTTTCTTACAAGGAAGCTCCAAAGGGTGCTTAAGTGTTGATATAAAAGAAATGAGAATCTAAATTAAACTAAATAATGGTTTTTGGTTTTTTATTTAATATTGGTAGAGAAATTATATTTTACTTTTATTCTTCTTCTTTTTATATTCTATACAATTTGTTGATTAGTTCTAAATTATTCTAATTGTGTTTTCATTTTGAAAAGAAAAAACAAAACAAAAATGGCTTCTTTTGTTTACAGTAAATTTTTTTTTGATTTTTATTTCCATTGTCTAAAACTAGTTTTTTTCTTTACTTATTTATTTTCCAATAATCATTTTTAGGTACTTTTTTTTTTGCTTTTCTTCAACCGTTACTATTATTTACTTTATTGTCTTTGAACTCTTTTTCCTATAGTTATTTAAATCCAATCTTAACAATTTTACTAAATTGAAATCTAGATGCGTGTAACAGAAAATGTTCATTAGAAGTTGTATATAAAGAAAAAGTGGAAAAGAGGCGAGTGAGGGTTAACTTAAAGGCTCCACTAATTTAAACTATCAAGATAATTCAATCTATTTAAAATCAAAGTTTTACTAGTTTCCTGTAATTCACCCGCCAATATCAACTCATCCAAAACCTGATTAACCTTATAAAAATTGAAAATTAAATCTAACTCACAAACATTATCGAAATAAACATCTAGAATCTCAACAAACAAATGAATGATTTCTAAATAACTTAATTCATTATCTTTTGAAATCAAATCACAGCATATTATGAAGTACAAGCCATTGTATCTTCTGTAAATTAGTTTTTGATTGTTATTGTTGTTTTCAAACTGAACGAAATTCGACTGTTTTTGATGATCTCTTGATGATATTAGTTTATGCACTTTTCTTATGAGTTGTTTCTTCTGTGTTTCTGGGATGTTAGCGTACCATTTTGATATTCTTAGTTTTCCTTGTCTGTTCAGTGCTAGTAAAAACTGGATGGCCATTTTGTGTGTCTGCGGATGTATACCTGTGTGTGGTACGTTGTGGCATCGAACAGATAAACTTCCTGGTTGCATTGATCAAGATCAAACAGTCTCCTGGCCTGCCGCGTTTTCTTTTAAATGTGAACAGCGCGATCGCTCTCATAAATTTTTTTTTTCTTTCATTTCCATTTCCATTTTCATTTGATGTTTTTTTTTGGTTTCTGAGATTTTCCGATTTATTTGTGGTTTTTCATTTCACTGGTTCACTTGATTACCCATTGTTTTATCTCTTGTCTCTGGCTCGTTTAAATATTACTGCTTTTGTTCAACTTCGCTCTGATTAAATTATTTACTCAGGCCATTATTTCCATTCTTCATTTTTTATCAAGGAACCAAATCCCCAAACTCGAACTCGAATCCTTCCAAATTTGCCTTTCTTACAACCCAGATACTATAGTACCCTTACCCCTATAGTTAATTCAACTCTGTGTTTCCTCCTATTAATTTATACACAGCGTTACCCCTGTTGATTCTTGATTCACGTGAACGGACCGTCCCAGCAACCTCATCTCTTTTTAGGCCGGAACAACTGTTTATCAATCACGTCAATCTCTATATACCACCGATTTACGTCTTATCCTTAACACCCACAAACAAAGCACATTTAGCCATTCATGCTTACTTCAGATAACACTCCTTCAACCTCAAACACCTCAAATAACTCAAAAAGTGGCAACAACGTTCAGGCCCAGTTCGCTCCAATTATAGACAGAATCTTATCAAACCCTTTAACTTTCCAACCAGCTCGTCATCCTGATAAAGTGACTACTAGACCCTCCTCCTATATCACTTTCAAAAGTTCAAAAGATAAAGCTAATAAACCGTTAGATACTTCAACAACTAAAGAATCAACATCCTCATCTTCTTCTCCTATGGCAGCCAAACCTAAACCTACTCCTAAATCAATGGCCGAGGCTGTTGCGAATTATAGTAAGAGATTTTTAAATCAGAGGGAAAGGAAAGAGTTGACTCCAAAACCATCCAAAAGAGCTAAGAACACTAAAACTGGTCTTCCTTCTGATACTTTGGAATCTTCTCCCTCTAAATCTCCTTCTCCTTTAACTAGTTCCGAAGAGATTGCAACCGCTGCTATCGCTTCTACCACTACTACAGATACTTCAACTCCTGAAACTGAACTTGAGTTAGAAATTGAATCTAAATCAGCAAATGATTTCAAGTTAGTTAGTGATGACGAAGATGACGACGATGAAGATGAAGATGAAGAAGAAGATGAGGATTTTCAAACTGCTGAAGAAAATTCAAGTTCAAGTGATGCTAGTACCTCCGAGGAGGCTGAAAGCAGTGTTCCTCCATATGAAAAACCTGAATCTGAAATTTCTGAAGAGGATTTAGTTCAATTGAAGAAGGAAGCTTATGAAGGCTCTGATGAAGAGGAAGAGGAACAGAATGACGACGATGACGATGATGACGATGAAGAAGAAGAAGAAGAAGAAGAGGAAGACGCTGGCTCTAAAGATTCAACACCAGATGAAGCAACTAAATCTGAATTAATTTCTCGTAAGAGTACCCCACCAACTTCCCCAGATGATGACGAGGACTTGATTAAGGGTGATTTGGTTCAATCATCTTATGAAGATAACGAATTTTATGATTTTGATGAGAAATTTAATGATAGAGGTTCTAATGGTTCAACTAGAATTTATAAATCTTGGAGAGAGTTTAGATCTTTCGTTCCCCCCTTAGGCTTGCTTAATCATGGTGTCACTTGCTATATGAATTCTGCTGTCCAAGCTCTGGTCCATATCCCTGCTTTGTTGCATTATTTGGTTGATGTGCATAATGGTGATTATGGTACCACTATTAAAAATGATTCAGTTACAAAAACATTAGCCGATACAGTTGCTAAAATGTATCAATTGGATAACAAAGCTGGTAAAAAGATAAGTTATATCAATCCAAAGAGACTAATCAGAAGATTGGAAGATATTAATTGTATGATGTCTGAATGGCAACAGGAAGATTCTCATGAATATTATATGTCATTGATGTCCAGACTACAAGAAGATTCTACTCCAAAGGGTGTCAAATTGAATGAAAGTATCATTTATGATATTTTTGGTGGTTTATTAAATCAAACTGTTACTTGTAGAAATTGTGGTCATGTTTCAACAACTCAACAAGAGTTGTATGATTTATCTTTAGGTTTAGATAATAGAAGAAAAAGGGCAAGTAGTCTATTGGATCCTCATCAATTACTTGAATTAAAATCTCAAATTGATAATTCAAAATCAACTGATGCTAATTCAAAGGATCAAATGAATAATTTCTTAACTCAAAAAATATTGAAAGCTCAAGAAGACAGAAGAAGTAGATCCAATACACCTGAACCTAATAGTAATATAATTTCAAGTCCTGCAGTCGCTTCTACTTTATCAACAGAAACATCATCAACATCAATGGCGCAACAACAACAACAACAACCGCAGCAGCAGCAGCAGCAATTAAGCCCAATCACAAAGTCTCAAAAGCAAATACCTGCTAATAAACCACGTTCAAGTTATTCTATTGAAACTTCCCTAAGCGATTTTTTTTCACCTGAACTATTAAAAACTGATAAGAAAGACAAGTCTGGTTACTTTTGTGAAAATTGTAAGAAAACAACAAATGCAATTAAAATCTCAACGATTGAAAAAGCACCAGAAACTTTGACAATCCATTTAAAAAGATTCAGATACGATGGCCAAGCTTCAATGAAAGTTAAAACAAATGTTTCTTATCCAAATATTTTGGATTTAACTGAATTCACAACAAGTATGGACGTGCCAACTAAATATAAATTGATTTCGGTTTTGGTTCACCAAGGCAGATCAGTTTCCTCTGGTCATTATATCGCTTATTGTAAACAGCCTGATGGTTCTTGGTCACTTTATGATGATGAGTACGTTAATACTGTTAAACCAAGAGATGCATTAACTGAAGAAGGAGCTTATGTTTTGGTTTATAGCCGTTTAACTCATAAGTCTGTTGGAATTCCACAATCTCCTGTTAAGAAGAGTGTTAAGAACAATTACGATAACAACAAAAAGTCTACTAATGTCAGTAGAGGAAAGAAGAGAAAGTTTAAGGAAAATAATAACAGAAAGTTCGATAAAAATAATGGTAAGAAGCTCAAGAAATCCAAGAATTTGTTCTGATTCAAATAATTGTAACTTTGCTTTTTAATTGTTGTCATATGGTCATTTGTATTTTGTCTTATTGGTTTTGTTGTACGACGCTTTTAATATAGATACTTGAAATTTTTACTTGATTACTTAAACATACTTACTTACACTGATTGAATTATAATTTGTTCATCTGTATATTAGACTATATTATCTTGGCTTTCTTTTATTGTTAAATTATACCTGCTTTTTTTCTATTATATATTTTACCTGCTTTTATTTTATTTTGTTAATATTATTTTTCTTTTTTGTCTCATGAAATTGTTTTGATATGAAATCATATTATTTTTTTTCATCATTTGGTTATTGTCTTGACTATTCATAGTCTTTTTTCAACTGTTACTACTTTTTTTCTTGTTTGGACACATTTCTTTTATACCTTTACTACAATAAAAATGATGCTTATAACTTTTACTAAACCATAAAATTGTTTAAACGCAACGCAAAACGCATCAAATATTATCTTAAAAAAAAAACTGAAGGTAACTAACTATATACAGAAGTACAATAACATCGTAGCAAATTTTATTATACAGAATTTTTAAATGACGTTGAATAATAATAAGAATAGGAACAAATGCAAAACATTCCATCTATGGAATAACTTGAATACCTAATGTTCTAGCAGTACCAATAACACTTTTACAAACATCTTTCAAAGGAATATCGGATAGATTTTCATCAGTTTTCTTAATCTTAGCAATTTCATAAACATGTTTTAAACTTATAGTAGCTGCAAATTGACCATTTTTGGCCATTCTACCTTTTCCTAAATTATCACTACCTTTTTCTAATCCTGTAACTGTTCTCAACAAATATGGAACAGTAGGAGTCTTGATATTAAATGTAAATGTTCTGTCTGGCTTAACTATAAGTTTGACTGGTATTGGTGTTCCTGGATTGTAATGTGCTGTTCTAGCATTGAATTCTTTACAAAAGTCAATGGCTTTGACACCTTTTGAACCTAAAGCTGGACCAACCGGTGGTGTTGGGGCAGCTTGACCCGCTGCAACTATAAGCTTGACTGGGACGTTTTTCAATGATGCCATATTTCTCTTTCTTGGAAGTACTTAATTTGTTTTGGATGAGAGGGATCGCCCGAATGAATTTTAAAGTCGATGGAGTAAGTTTTTATCATTAAACCTTGATTGTTGATCGTTGAAAAATCAAAAAAATTGGATCGACGCGAGCTGCGTCGTCGGCCCAAACGCTCATTTTCGACCTTTTAAAAAAAGGCTTCTTCTTAATTAGGATAGCAAATTGGTGAAGAATGCGCTCGAAAATAAGAGTTAATTCACACATACAATATTGCATAGTACATAAGAAGTTTCATTGATCCATTGCTACAACGAAAACTCTGCTCCAAAAGTTTCAAAAGCCTACTTTTATGAGGCAATTTTTGACTTTTCAGTAAAGCAAGGTTGTGCTTAATTATAATAGTAAGAGTTATAACTTCTTTTTATAAGTTTACAGTATAAATAATAACATGCAATAGAAATGAAGAAATGATATAGGGAAAACGAAGGAAAGATATAGTTTCATCTTATATCTATCTCAAAGGAGAAATAAAAAAGGAAAAAAAAAACATAGCCAACTAATAAGAAAAGATCGTTTTTTTTGAAAAAAGTGCTTAATTTTAAAGAGATTCTAAAAGAAACATTGCAATTGATCATATAATCAAAGCAAAAACAAAGCCACCAATTAATCCCGTACCACCACCAACCATACAACCTAATGAATTACCCATTCCATTTGAAACTGAAGAACTAGTGTGCTCAGTCGATTGTGTTGGAATTGAAATTGTGATTCTAGTGTTTGGTGTGGAACTTGTTGACGATGTAGTTAAAGTATCAGTATTTGCATCAACATTATCAACCGAAGTAGTATCACTAGATTCAGATCCAGATTCAGATGAATCTGTTAAACTTGAACTAGAAGAAGTTGATACAGCGATAGTTTCGGTGACAACCGAATCTTCACTCGTAGCAGAAGTGCCACTTAAATATGATGAATCAGATTTACGAGTCGTGATAGTAACGAAACTCTGAGTGCTAGTATTAATTGGACCAGTTGAAGATGTTGGTTCTTCACTTTCGGAAGAAATAAGAGCAACAGTTGGGGTAGAAGAGTCGGATTCAGTAACTAATAGAACAGTGGTTCTCTGATGGGCTGTAGTGGAGGAAGAGAAGCCTGATGAAGTTGAAGAGGCAGTCCGCGAAGAAGAAGATGATGAACCAGAGGTTGTTGAAACTGCATTAGCAGTTCCGTAAGAAGCCAATTGTGCACTAAATTGGTTGTTCAAATCTGATGTTAAAGACGCTTCATACGAAGAAACAGCCGCCGCTATAGATGCTGATCCTTCAACTGCTTGTAAAGAGGCAGAGAAGGCATCCCAACCTGCTCCGTAATAATTGTAAATAGAACTAGTTAATGCATTAAATTGAGCGACTTGATCTGCTGAAGCTGTTGATGTAAATCCATCATAACCTAAGAACGCAGCGCTTAATGCACTTGCTCTAGCATCACCATAATTATAACTACTTGTTGATGTTCCACCAGTAGTTGCTTGTTCAGAAGTCGAAGCGACGCCAGTTGACGAAGTATCAGTTGACGAAGCATCAGTTGACGAAGTGGAAGTGGTCGAACTGGAAGAAGACGTCGTTGAAGCTGTTGAAGTGGTTAATGATGAGGAGGATGTACTACTAGTAGTGGAACTGGAGCTAGACGAAGTTGTTTCCGTACCCGTTAGAGAAGTTGATTCAGCATCGACAGAACTTTCAGTAGCTCCACCAGAACCTGTTTCCGAACTAACTGAACTATCGCCAGCTGTGACTGCAATGGTCGTTTCAACAGTCGTTTCATCAGCTGTCACGTATTGTGTTGTCGTTAATAATAATAAAAGAAGTGATAACTTAAGCATAGTGAGTGATGACTAGTGATAAATGAATTAATAACAAGGGCCCCGGTACTACCTTCGAACAATAAATATGTGGGTTTACCGAAGTATTTAAATAAACAAAACAAACCCACAAACTAGTGAACACGCCCAAAAAGAAGAAACGATCCGACTCCCGAGCTCTAGCCCTGTGACTTTGCCATTTTTCACTTCTTTCAATCCGGGGAGATGATTTACTTGGAATTCTGGCTTTCTATACAACACCATATTTATATCAACTCTAGATACAACGAACGGACTTAATTGTACATGTAGAAGCCGAAGCCAGCTCTATACAATCAGCCTTAGTTAGTCCTTGGGACCTAAGCTTGTATCAAACTGTTATGGTGAACTCGATCGAGTATCTACCTGCAACTACAACTTTATCTCGGTACTAGATCGACCAGTTGAATCAGAGACTAGATCGATCCTCCTCTCTGGTACTTCTAGACTGTGAAGTATAAAGAAGCATGACCTATATTTGTTTGGCAATCAGGTGAAGTTAACATTTTGCTAATTAAGGAATCAATCCTTCTAGAATGATACATCCGTACACCGGAAACATTTCAAATTTCAAAAGTGAAAAGCGTGTAACTAAAGTGCCATTTTGAAAGGTATATATCAAATCTTTTGTGGTAATAATTGACCAATTAACACCTACTTAATGTACGTAATGTCTCATGAGTATTACGTAATCTTCGGTTTTAGAGCTTGAAACTTGTGAGTCTGCTTTCCCAATTCGATTGGTCAGTCTTGAAGTTTGTATTAGCTTGATAGAACCAATTAATTTATAAAGTATACATAGTAAAAATATAAGACATATAATTGTAATTTATATAAGAACGGTTAAAAAACGATGAAATTGAAGTATAAATCAATGCACAATAAAAAACCAGGAGTAAATTAACGTACTTTAACGCAGCTTAATAAAGAATTAAAAAACAAAAAAACAATGGAAACACAAATTTAAATAACAACAAATAAATAAAAAAAAACAGCAAACAAGGGTAAATAAAATAACGTAAATGAAATTTCAAAAACAAAAACAGTAAAAGGTGGAACATGGAAGCAGAAAAATAGCAACAAATTATAAACCAATCAAAAAGATGGAATATAGATATAGCAACAGAAAACACAACTCTATCTAAAAGCACAACAAAGAATAATAATTATGAGTGATTAACTGTGGAAACTTTGAAATCTAAGAAAAAAACGTGAAATAACTTTTAATATATGGTATGATGAATTGAAAGTTAAACTGCCAGCTAGGGCAAAACAAAAACAGCAAAATAGTGGGAAAAAAAACATTACAATGACGATGATGAACGACAATTAATACTGAATAGAATCTCATGTTCTTTTCTATTTCTTTCTATTTTTCTTATTTTTTTCTAACATTGCAATATGAGCAACAGACTGATCAACTTGGGTATGTTTGTGACCTTCACTTGAAATAATCTCACCTTCACAATTAGCATTACCATTTTCATCAATTATCGTACACATTTCAACGGAACTAAACCATGGATCAATAAAACATTCATCAATGGAAATTCTACAGGCTGGAGCTAATCTAACCATTTTACTAATCAATGGGCGGACATCAGAACTTAAGGCATTCAGTAATCTTTCCTCACCCATTAAATTTGAAGTGTGTTTTGAAGCATCGTCGCCGTCTTCTGGTGTTGTGGTTGCTGTCGGGCCATTTAATGAAACTTCTTCAGGAACAGGAGAAACAGAAACAGAATTAGGTGATTGAGCTTCAATGACCATTGTATTTTGGGATGCTAGGTCTGTATAACTTGGAGGGTCAGGTAATCTTCTTAGCAAATCACCAAATGTAACACCAGGTTCTCTTGATGCAAACATTTTAAAACTTGGATCAGATAACTTCGGAACTTTCCATGGGAACTTCTTCAACATCATACAGCAATATATTATAGCAGCGGACCAAATATCAACAGGTCTTGGATCATACTTATTAAAAACACAAACTTCAGGGGCTAAGTAAGGATCAGAACCGACAATGCCTTGAGCTTCAATTAAATTATTTGAAAAGGGATACTGGAAAACAACAGCGGAACCAAAATCAATTAATTTGACAATACCATCCTTTGTAATAACACAATTATCCAACTTTAAATCTCTATGAGCTAAACCAATCGAATGAATATATTTAACACCATTCAAAATTTGCTTGAAACAACAATTAATTTCATCAGTCGACATTTTATTAGACATAACAATTGCAAATAGATCATAATCACAATATTCCATAACTTGAACAATTCTTTCATTTTCATAAGAAATTTCAATTGTTTCAACGATATTAGGATGCTTTAGAGTTGAGCCAATACAATATTCACTTGTGATTTTTTTAGAATAATCACGTTTAGTCTCATGTTGATATTTGGCTCTGAACTCCTTAACGGCAAACACTTTACCGTCAGTGAATCTTTTAACTAATTTAACTAATCCACCTGCACCTGCGCCCAGGTTTTCACCAAACTTACTATATCTTTTACTAAATGGGATTTGTGGAGTTGTATTACCGCCAATTGAAATTGGCATATAATTAGTAGATGAGTTAGTTGAAGATGTTGAATTTGCGGAAGTCGATAATTTAGGAGATTGACTGATGCTATTATTATTGTTATGATAAGACACAGAAGCTCTTTTAGTGTAACCTAAAGGTGAGGTGCCATATTCATTATTATTAATAATTTGTCCGTTAGTTGACGCTTCCGTCATTCCATAAGTTGGACTACTGAATGAAATCCCCTTGCTTGAATAGGAATTAGTAGTGGCAGCAGGAGCAGGAGCAGGAATAGTTGTATTAATTGCAATTTGTGGGGTGTTTGTAGCGGAAATCATTGACGAAGACTGCTGACGTTGAGCACTCAACCCAGCACTAAGATTGGACACTCTCGGCGTCGTTGAAGCGGATGCAGTCGGAGTTGAAGATAGAGAGACAGATCTTCTGAAAAACCTACGTAAGTCAGCCATAGACGAATGTCTTGTTTGAATTGAATTGTTGCTTTCCATACTTGATTGAGAAGAAGGGGAATGAGAAGCAAAATCTGCAGGAGAAGGCGAAGATGGGATATGTTGTTGAGGGATGTCATACAAATTAGTTGAAGTTCCTCTCCTTGATTTAGAAAAAAAATTGGCTAAAGACGTACTTGATTTATTGTTGTTCAAAGAACCATTCATGTTGGAATAGGAAGAGTAAGAAGAATTCCTAGCCTCTTGAGCTTGCTGAGCCTGTTGGATTTTTTGTTTTGAAATAATAAATCTTGGTTCTAACTGATTTGGAGACGAAATCGCAGGAGACGAAATGTGAGTCCCAGTAATAACTTGGCCATTAGCTAAATTTGGCATGTTGTAATTCGAGGAAGAGCTAGCAAGAGAAGTGGATAAATTAGAAGATCTACCACCTGGAGCAGAATAAGGAATGGCATTTGATAAATTAACAAAGGAACCAGTATAAGAACCGTTTCTTGGGATGGAAGAAGAAGAAGCTGGAGTCTTTGACCTAACTGAGTTTATAGTTGTTGTTCTGTTGATTTTGAGGGGTATTCCTCTGGCCCCATTAACTATATGGGTGGTGTTTGAATCAGTACTTTTCACTTCTGTGACAGTTGAACTGATAAGGCCGTCAGAGTCAGTATGATTATGAGAGCGACGAGGATCATATGTTAACTCGTCAGTGTGGGAGTCATCGGGAGAGACGCCATCTAGAGTGATGGTAGTTGTTATGGTTTTGTTATAGACGGAATCTTCGGGTTCATTGGAGCTAGCAGTAGTGTTGGTTTTCAAGTGGGAAGGTTGGGCGGGATTGTGGTTGTTTCTCTGCTCATTTATCAACTTCGTTAGGGAGGACACCTTGTGAGAAGAGGGGTCAGACATGATAGAGGTGGTGGTTGATGGAAGAATAGGAAGAGGTATGGATGGGGAGAAGAAGTGGTGTTAAAAGGATAATTGTGGGTCTTGTATTGATGATATTGAGTTATCGAATTATCGAAATGTTGGAACGGTCGTGGTCGAGTTGCAAGTTGCAGATGTAGAGCGAGCCGAGTCAGATAAGAAAACGAGAGCGGTGCACGAGCTGGAACTGAAGCTGCTGATTGAGCCTGAAATCTTCGACGTCTCTGATCTGAATCTGTGATCTCTGGCATTACAGTACAGGACGTTCCCTGCTACAGAATACTAGCAACTGTATCATCGGCCGTGACTACAGAGAACAGAGAACACTGCATGAATTGCAGTCTCCTTACCGCGCAGTACTAGCTAACCACGCAGAGTCGCAGACGGGCCGATGCCTCTAATTTACTAGAGCCATACCAGCTATAATTATTTAAAGTCTATTGTACATTATACACAAAAACTAGTTGTTGTAACGGCTTCTTTTCCGGTTTTCGTAACTGTCGTAGTTGTCATACCCTCTCTTTCTGTCGTTGCTGTTGTTGTTGTAATACCTACTCTGCTGTTGGTTTTGGTTTTGGTTTTGATTTTGATTTTGGTTCTGGTTCGGATTCTGTCCACCTTGGCTATTATTTCGTCTCATCGTGTTATTATTATTAGTTGGATTGCTTTGGCTATTGTTGTAATTGTTGTATTGACTATTGCTATTATACTGTGGACGGTGATACTGTCTTTGCTGTTGGCTTTGGTTTTGACCTTGGGTTTGATGTTGCTGTTGTTGAGAAGGAGTACTTGATCTTTTAGGTCCCGATGGTGTAGAGGACGGCGAAGCAGGAACAGAAGCTTTGGCCTGCTTGACGGGTGGTTTGGGTAAATTAGGCTTGCTTAATCTAGAATTAACAGATCCAATTGTAGAACTTGTAGATGATGATGATAATGTCGTAGGACCAGAAACCTTCGTACTAGGTGTGACTTCACGAGACTTGTTCTCTTGATTCTTTCTCTTTTCCTCCTCTAATCTAATTCGGAGTTCTTCCTTTGATGATGGAGGACGTGGTCTATCAGAGCTAACAGTTGCACCATGTGCTGCAGTTTTGGAAATCGGTGTCTTTGGTGTAACACTCTTCGATTTAGATTTAGTTTCAAGTCCAGGTGTAACATTAGCATCCTTCTTACTTTCTTCACCTTTCGCTTTAGAAACGATACTACCAGGTTTTGCTAAATCATCTCCAGTACTCATTTCAACATCTTTGGAAGGTCCCTCCTTCTTCTTTGGAGCAGTTGGGACAAGTGGCACAGTTGTAGTGGTAGTAGAAGTAGCTGTCGAGCTACCTGAAGCAGAATATGAAGGACCTTTAGGAGGACCAGCTGGAGGAGCATGATGAATGCCCTTTGGTTCAAGAGATGATTCTTTAGAGGAAGTTTTAGAATCAGTAGCAGTTGATGATTTCAAAGTAGGAGTAGAAATTGGAGTTTTAACTTTAGCTCTTACAGGAGGCTCTTTCTTCTGCATGCTACTTAAACCAGTTAATCCATATGGTTTAACAACAGGTGCTTCTTTCTTAGCTCTTTCTAATCTTTCTTTAGCTTCAGTTTCTTTTCTAGCTTTTTCTATAGCGGCCATTTTTTTCTTTTCAATTTCTAACTTCTCTTGCTTTTTCTTAACTAAAACATCCTTATCCTTTGGATCCATTTCATAGAATTCCCATGTTGGTATTAATGATGATTTTTTAGATGCAATTAAACCAAACAAAGCATTTGATGCTAATTTAATATCTTCTCTTGAGTCCGAATTGCTTATTGATGACATTGTGTTACTTAATAATTCAGAATGTTCTTCAGTTGTTGGGAATGCACTTAACAAATGTTTAACAAAGATGATAGCGTTGTTTCTTGTGGTATAATAATTTGAATTTAATGATTTAATAACTTGTTTCATTAATGATTCATGCCACAAGAATAATTGTTTACGGAATTCTTCAAACCCTAATTCTTTATCTAACGATTCAACATCTTTCATACTATTAAAAGGCTCTTTATCAACATCCATTAAGTCATCATCTTTCTTGGTTTCTGCTTCTGTTAATAATCCCAATCCTTCTCTCTTGTAAATTTTTTCATTTTTTCTCCATTTATTCAAGGTTTCCAAAACTTGTTGATAAAAAATACCTAAATTTTCAGTTTCTAAAGAAGTATTAGTGAATAGAGTAGCCAATAAATAACCACCTGAAAATAATTTGTTCAACAACAACCCTAATGAAAATACAGGTGTATTAATCTTATGCAATAAAAACATAAATTTAGCTACAAACATAGCGTCAAAGGAAGAATGAGATAATCTAGGAAACAAACAAAATTCCAAAAGTTGTTCAACGTCACAAACACTACCATTGCTAAACCAATCATTTTTTTCAACATCAAGTCTTTTCAAAGTCAACTCATAGTTATTCTCGTGTTTCTCCATATCTTTTCTAATCGAAATAGCGATATCTTCTAATTCCTTTAATTCATAACTAATTCTATCGATCTCTTTGCTTGGTAATTCTCTATCCTTTAATTTCTTAGAATATCCAGAAATTCTACTCTTAATATCATTGGTCTCCTGATTATAAAAATCCTTATCAAAGGAAATCTCATATAATGATAATTGCCAAAAAGTTGAATAAAAGCCAGGATTCAAGGATTCCCAGTTAACCAATGGTAATGCTTTAGGCAACGACTCAATCAATTCATCTAAAACGGTTATCTTGTTGTTACTTTCTTCGTCATTTAATTGTTGCTTCTTAATCGATCTACTCCAATGTCTTCTCCAAATCTCAAAAACCCATTGCGGTTTCACATTATAGTCAATTATCAACTTATCAGCAGAGATCATTTTTTCTTGGAAAATCTTAGTTTCAATAGTTTCATCAACCAATGTAGTAAACGTATGGACTAATGATGACAATTCATCAAATCTTTGATTTAGAATTTTTAATGGATCTTTGGATTTATTAATAATTGTGTCTGGTAATCCACATAGTAAAATGTATAATTCACTTAAGATATCCAACGAGATCATGTTATTTAATAATTCACGGGAACTTGGCCAAGAACTGATTCTCTTATCTTGAATAGTCATATAAATTAATCTTTTTAAACTGGTTTCGGAGTTCAATAATACGATTTGTCTTGCATTTAAATTATTAATTGGTTGAATACCACTCATCGTACCAATGATTTCTTTAAATAAAAATACCATGTCAGTTGAACCATCATTTAATGATTTTAAAATAAATGTTAAAATAGGTCCTAGTTTAAATTCTTTATAACTTTTCTTAGCTATCTTACCAACAAAACTTGATAAATTTTGAAACCATTGCATATAATTCAAACCATCATTTTGCATTGCAACCCTATTACCATTTAGTTTGTTCAATAGTTGAAAAGTTAAAACATCCCAAGTGTAACCATTGAAAAACTTTGATGAATTAACTAACAGATCAGTTAAACTATTGTAACTTTCTAAGTGACCCAAAAATGTATTTGTAACAATTAATGGATTTCCAAATATTAATTTATTTAACTGTCTTGACATAATTGATAAATTCTCAACAGACAATCTTTTTAATAAATCTTTGGTTTTTCTTTCAATCATACTAGTTTGGATTTTGATTTCTAAAACTTGTTTACTTGTAACACTTTGAAATTCACCGTACAAATTATACCTTATATCTAATGAATAAAACTTTTCTAGTGTTGCGAATGCTTCATTAATTGATAACATATCATTAACAAAAGGGAAGGTAGGATAAATAAATTTTCGGAAAAATTGTAACCATCTATCTTTATCTTCACCTTGTTCTAAATAGTATGTCATTAGTCTAACCAACTTACCAAGTAATTTGGAACTTCGAGCTATTTTAATACCATTAAAATAAAGAACTTGATGGCATAATTTAATTAAATCATCACTATTTTTAACTGTAGGCATGTCACTGCTACTCTTTTTCTCAACCAAATCAAATGAATAATAGTTCTCGTATAATGGAGTAATCAAATCTTCAACAGCAGTGTTTAATAAATCGGCCAATTCAGAATCTAAAAAAGTAATGAAAGGATATTGAACTAAAACAAATAAAACCTCATCCATCATTTTATATTTCAATAAGAATTTTAAAAATATAATCTTATGAATCATTTTAAGTTTGTTGTTCAGAATGACTTTTTTATCTTCAACTGGTTTGGTAACGGGTCCAAGTTGTTGCTTCTTTGGGGCAGAAGCAGAAGCATTAGTTCTACTCTTCATACCATAAAAATCATCATCGTCGTCATCATCATCAAGAACCAAAGGTGCTGCCAAAGCTAATGCAGAAGCAGTGGCTTTAAATGAGTTCTCCTGTAATTGGTCTTTATATAAAGTGTACAATTCATCAATTGTCTTATCCTCTTTGGCAGTGATCTTAAAATCAGCATCGGTATCAAACTCCAAAGGCTTCAAGCAATTATAAATGGCATGGAATTCTAAAATACCTTCTTTAATCAACAACGTTATTAACTGCAATTCTGGGATTGGTTTAGAATCAGAGATATAATTCAACAGATACGAAGTAAGCAAGCCTTTAACTGTATTATTATATTCTTGAGGAATCCACCATTGAGTTTTCTTGAAAATTTCCAAAATGAAAGGTTCATGAGTTGGCAAATAATGAGAAAAAATAGACAATAGAATTAAAAAGCATCTATTGGTATCCAATTTAAAATGACCAATAAGTCTTTCTAAAGTATTAATATAATAATCAACCATATTTAAGGCATCTTCATCTTGAAATAATGTTGCAGTTTCAACAATTACTTTACTGTACCCATCACTCTCTTCGTGTAAGGAAGAATAAGTTTCAATACCTAAATTTTTTGATCTTGCATCTCTATAATAATGTCTATTATACAAAGGCCAAATTCCTTGTTTTAAAATCTTAGGATCTAAATATAATAATTTCAGATTCTCGTCAATTTTTGTTTTATTAATAAATTCAACTAGATTCTGATCAACATTATTCTTTTCATCAGCTTTAAGGAAACTTTGGAAAATTAACAAAAAATGCACACCAGCTTGCTGTCTTTCCTTTAAGTTTGGAATATTTGTGATTGTTTTGTTCGTTAGGTCAATTAACTTCTCTTGAGATATTCTATTTGGATATTCAAATACATTCACGACAATCTCGTAGAGTAGGTCATGATAATTTATTTCTCTCTTGGCCACTTTATTTGTTAGCTCATCAAAAGTCTTTGGCCAATCTTCTAAAGAGGAGTCCGGGATGAGCTCCCAAGAGTATTCAGGGAGAACGGCAGAAGTATGCTGTTCTTCTGTGTCGGACATTGTCTGTTTATGGCTGTTGTGGAGTGAAAAGTCCTGCAAAAAGTCAGACAGGCCAAAAGAGGTGATTTGTTGATTTGTTGATTGGTGTGCACAGTGGAAAAAAATAGACGAGATTTAATAACTCTCTGTACGTAATCAATTACTTTTTTGCTTACTTACCCAGAATTTAGAAACACCATAACCACTACTACTAATGGTATGTATCCAGCTCTGTTTTACTCTGATATACTCCATAAATGCCTGTTACTAACCCCCGTACTCACAGTCCGATAAACTAAGAGAAAGACAAATCTACGAACAGCTCAAGTCCAAACATGTTGGACTAGGAAACGCCGATACCACAAGAGACGAATTCATAAGCAATGTGAAAAGAGACACATATTCCGCTTTGATAACCCATGACCCATTGTTGGAGCATCTAAGTGTATCTTTAAACAAGCCGAAACAGTTAGTTCATTTTGAAATGATTGAAAAGATGGTCAAACCTCTACCTAGTCAAAAATAACTGAGGTTATGATTGATGTTACTGTATTTTGGATGTGGTCCTACTTTCTAATGTATATTATGTTATATGAAATTGGTTTAATATAAATTATTTATTGCTTTTTTTATTCAATTATAGATTAAATTTTAATAATAATAGAGTGTTCGTACAAAAAAAAAGTAAACCTAAAGAGGGAGGAAAAACAACCAACAAACATGAACATAAGCATAAAAACGGTAAATGGAAACGGAATTGACGATTTCAGGAATAACTCAATAAGCTATAGCCTATGGTGCAGAAAACAATAACAAAATGAAACACAAAAAAGGGCAAAACGGCGAGATAATAATTAAAACAAGGAAATTAAGAAGAAAAAAATAGTTTTTAAAGATATTAAAAATCGAAAGTGTGTGAAAAAGAGTAGACAAATATTTTAACTATCAAGAATATGAATATGGGTGATCGGTATTTTGAGATAAATTGAATTTAACTAAGCACCTAATAATGGGGCTTGCTCGCCAGTTGGTTGGCTAGTGGTGTAGTATGAATTCCAAACATCAATCATACCGTAAATAGAACCAAGAAAATCCAAACCGGAAATAATAAAGGCAAAAATCCACTGTAAAGCAAAAGCCTTGATAAAAATTTGACCTAAACCTAAGCCTAACATTAAGAAAGAGGTTGCTAAACTAACTGACGCATCTTTGAATAAAGCCAATAAGATACCTGGAATCAAAAAGAAAGCCCAAATGAAAACATTAGCAATAATTCTTGCGACAAGTGACTCATTGTGAGAATGAAACAAACAAGCTCCGTTCCAGAAAATAGCATAGATGGTCCAAGCTAATGGAATACCTGTAATTGCAAAATGAACGACAAACCAATCCCAAATGTAAGTGACTGAAATAGTTTTACGGTCACTATATAAAAGAACCAAGTTGAACAAGTTGACAAATAAGATAATTTCAGATAAGACGAAATTTTCTTGGGCAAAAAAATAACACCAGAAGAAGTTTAAGATGTTATTGACTGAGAAATGAGGGCCAACAACGGCTAACACATTCATTTCAGATTCAGTTGGGATTTCATTATCAAAGAAAACCTTAACAATAAAGAATAATTGGGATGCTAAAGCAATGACCCAGTAAATTGCGATGATAGCAATGGAGCCAGTGAATGGTGTATCATAGTGGCTGCCAAAATGACCAAATAGAAAGTATGAAAAGATACCAAAGACGGAGAAGGTAAAAGATAACACGGTGGTTATCTTGTTGTTACGAATATCAGCTGTTTCTTGATCGACCATTGTGGATTTATTGGAAGATTTGAGTTGAATCGATAGAAGGAGGAAGCAATTCTATTCTTTATTAAGGTGTTCTAGCTCTCCTAACTGAAACGGATGATTTAAGAAATCAGTTGCCTCATATTTATTGCTGCATCTGGTGCACAGATGTTGCTGTTATAATTAGACCGTTAATATTAATGAATGGGACGCACCTACTAAACCTATGATTGCTCTTCTGATCAGCGTATGATTCTAACCCACAAGTATATAGACATTGAACATTTTAGGGAAGTGAAGTCATTTCAATTGCATTACCAAAATGTGAACCACTTTGCTTTTGAAGTGTTTGGTTGGTACACGCTACTGAATCTTGTCTCTTGCAGCAGCATGTGGTTCTACCATTCAAGTACAAGCCAGCTATTTTAAAATCCTGTCGTGCCAATATCACAAGCATTCAACTCTATAATTTAGGCTAGGTATAATTGTTTAGCTTTTGCAGTCATGGGTAGGCTGGTAGACAAGAGTAAACGATATTCTTCTTTCCAAATATCCTTCCGCAACGAAGTATCGTTAAACCCTGGTGGTTTACCATGAGAGTGCATAGCTTATATAAGTAATTTAAAGTTAGTTGTACAGTGAAGCCCAGCTTGATTACTGTGTATTACTATGGGGAAACTGAAATTGAAACAAACTTGTAACACGCTTGAAGGTACCTACTATGCTAGCGAAATTGAGAGTGGAATTAAAGATCCAAATTAATAGCTCTAACTTCTAAGCCTGTCGACCCCAGTAATTAGGTTTCTCTATCCAGTGAAATGAAAGCGTACAGTTGTCCTTTAATTCAGAGTTGAAGATGAGGAACGAACAAACACCAGGAACGAACACCTGTCATCTAATCCCTGATCCTATTTTCGATCGGTGAAATTTTTTTAAACGAAGAAATGATAAGCCTTAGTTAAGTTTACGTTGCGTTTAACTCACTTCTACGTGCACGTACGTCGTAACGTTCAAGCTGCGTTTTTGATGGGTGATAAGCCACTATCTCCATCTCCCTACAAAATTAAGTGAAAAAGCGTGCATGTTTCGTTTCGTATACGTCAGATTGTTGGGACAGTGAACATTCGAGTTTGAAGTTTTTCTTATATGTTTCACCGCAAGTTCTTACTTTCAGAGGTTTTTCCTTCCCAACCAAAATCGGCTGAGTCTCATACATCTTTTGAATTAATAAACCTCTGTTGATTAATCGTTATCTTAAGTTTCCCGATACACGATTCGGGAGTCGGAGATGCCACAGTGACACATGTGGAGTTAGAAGGATTTAGTTTTAGAAGTGATTAGAAATCGGGAGAACCCCATGGAAAATTTATCTCGTTCAATTAGTAAAGCCAATCTGGGGTAATAGGACATTTGTAATCTCAGAATGAGGACTCGGACATATCTCAGCTGCCCAATTAGGTATTCCACCGCCCGGATGAGCATCTAAAACAGCAAGCTTCTCAGAATTTTCCAGAAAGAAGTGGATCTGATCCGGATCTGGTGAGGCGCAAGCCGAGAGAGACAAAGACCGAACCCGACGCCCTGGTCCGAGGCCTGAGCCGAACCGAGCCCTATCTCCTACAAAATCCGTGACTAAGCTGAGAGGGTGAGTCAGCCAGTTTCTTTCATGTTTGTCATCTGCCAACACTATAAATACCTCCACGTCCCCCGTCTTGTCCTAGCATTCCCAATCTTAATTTTACTTATCATTCCCTCTTCAACAACTAAGTTCCATACACGCTTACTGTACTAGATTGCAGTGACCCCCTTTCGCTCCACCTAATAACCCCTCCTAATTCAATTCCCTAATCAAACTCCAATATGAGACAAGCCTTAAGAATTCAAACCACTTCAAACACCATCTCAAGAGACTTAACCACAATGATCAAGTCAAATAATATCAACATGTACTCGACCCAAACCAATGGTTGTACATTGCCTGGTACTACTTCTACTTTTCAATCTCCGGATTTATTAGATGAAAAGTTATTTAATTTAAAGTTAAGATGTGCTAATTCTCCTCAATCTCCTAGATTCCCAACTTTGCATTCTTCTAGAATGATAAATAATCATGAATTAAATAATAATGATGACTCTTGGTCTTATCATGCTGTTTCTCCTGCCCAATTAGAAAGATTCAAATCTAATTATCCAAAAGTTTCAAACCTACTAAATCAAAAATCCACCGTCACGAGTCCTGCTGCTACCCAAATCAATAGTGATAATGTTGAGTTAATTCAAAGATTAGAAAAATTAACTTACAAATATAATACCTCTGTGCCTGTTATAATATCTTCTTGGTTAAGTAACAGTGGCAATTCAAATGGTATTAAAATCAAGTTAAATGAACAAGATGTCAATTACCTAAATGAATCAATAAGCTTTTAAGAGGGCTTGCTCCTTCATTTTTTTAGCTTAAGCTGGTCTTCCTTTGCGCATCTTGCTTCTTTTCTAATTTTTACTCCTGGGTCATTGCTTCGTTCTTATATTTCACATACCTCAGCGCCTATTGCTTTAATCTTATTTATAATTCGGTCGTTCCTCTATACATATAAACTTATTTATCTAAACTATTTATTTACATTTTAAAGATACCTTTCCTCCAATATATTTATTATTCTCATCTGATTTAATTGTTTCGCAAATAAAAGTATTATAGTCAAAGTAAAAGTAATTAATGAAAGTAAAATAAAAAATAGTATAGTAATGTTAAATTATATTTACAAAAGAAGTTAAACAAAAAATAGTAATAAAAGTAATCAACTGAAAATATGATATAAAAGAAAGTGAAAATGCTCCTAATATGTTAAAACAAAAAAATAAAAGACAACTCACAAAGCATTTAAAACAAAAAAAGGGATAAAAGAAAAAGTATACACAACTTGGAGATCTTACTTCTTTTCTTCAGCAACAGCTGACTCTTCTTTAGCTGGTTCTTCCTTAGCAGCTTCAACAACTTCAACAGGACCTTTGTTTTCGACCCAGTTTTCCCATGAACCAGTGTAGTTTAATCTATTGGTGTAACCAAAAGTAGCTGCTAATTCTTCAGACATTGTAGATCTAACACCAGCCAGACAATAAAATAATAATGTCTTTTCAGTAGATGGTTTATCGAAACCAAATGTTAATTTGAATTCTTCATTGTCCAAACCTAGTGCACCTGGGGATGATTTAACTGGGATATTGATAGCTGATGGAATATGGCCTTCTTTAAATTCTTCAGGTTCTCTAACATCAACAATAACAACAGATTCACTTGGACTTTCAGCTAATTTCTTGACTTCTGCAAAGTCAACAACTGTAGCTGGCTTTTCTTCTTCAATGACACTGTAATTTCTTCTTGAAACTGGTTGTTGTCTGGTTGATAAAGCTGGTTGCCATCTTGAAACTCTGACGGTTCTAGCTGTGGCTGTTGTTCTAGGTGAACTGGTTAAAAATGGGGAAACAGTTCTTCTAGTTGAGATCAAACGAATAGATGAGGATAGGTGAGATGATAACACGCCAACAGGTCTTAATGACACTCTTTGCTGTCTTAGAATAGAGTTTCTAATCAATAATGCTGTAGACATCGTATTTATTCAGGACTAGTACAAGGGCGGGTTATGAATGTATGGTTTTGCTGGAGTGCTGAGCTGTTGTCTTTGTCTCAATTAGTTGATCTGGAATCAATACGAGTACGGTGTTGCTGTCTGCCTTAACAAGGAGAACTAGGTGTCTACCGTTTCCGTTGTTCAGAGTTCACTCGAGTTCATTTCGAATTCTGCGGTGCCGACTCTCTCTCGAAACAAAGCGGAAGCTGAGAGCGGGCCAAGTGCGCACTGCGAATTCGAAAATTGAAGGGTTGTATCCCTTATTCGAAACTACAATTCAAAAAGGGATTGCTAGAATTAAATTAGAGTAAATACAAAATAGAACAACTACATGCCTCCCATTCCACCCATGCCTGGCAGCCCCATGCTTTGGGCCATTTGCTTCATTTGTGGAGAGTTCATCATCTTCATCATCTCACTGGCTGATGGCATACCAGCTCCTCCCATGCCTGGCATACCAGGGAATCCTCCTCCCATACCGCCCATACCCATGTTACTCATCATCTTTTGAACATTTTGCATCATAGCAGGGTTAGATTGCATCTGTTGCATGGCCCTTTGCATTTGAGAAGGACTGAAGTTCTTACCACCCATGCCTTGAGGCATTTGATTTTGCATGTTCTTGGTGGTTTGAGCAACTCTTGCAAACATCTTTTGTTGCACTAGTAAAGATTCGACTTCTGTCACAGAGGTACCGGATCCTCTTGCAACTCTAACCAGTCTGCTAGGTTGATCAATAAATATAGTTCCATCACTATCTAATTCTTCTTTAGTCATCGAATCCATACAATACACCATTTTCTTCATTCTTTTCGACGTTTCTTCCTCACCAACTTGGTTAATCATATCTCCCATTCCACCAGGTAACATAGATGCAATTTTAGATAATGGTCCCATCTTCAAAATATTATTCATTTGTGTTTGTAGATCTCTCATTGTGAACTTACCTTCTTGGAAATTCTTTAATGTATCCTTTTGATCTAAATTTAATGTAGAAACATGTTCCATTAATCCTTGAATGTCACCAATACCTAATAACTTAGAAATAAATTGCTTGGCTGTAAAACTTTCAAGATCTTGTATATGTTCTCCAGTACCGATAAAGACAACTGGGGTATTAGTGGCTGCGACGGCAGAAATAGCACCACCACCTTTAGCATGACCATCCATTTTAGTTAGGATAATAGCACCAAAATTGGATGATTCTTTAAAAGCCTTAGATTGTGCTTCGGCAGCTTGACCAATAGACGCATCTAACACCATTATTGTCTGATTTGGTTTAACTGCTTCACCAATTTGAATCATTTCCGCAAATAATTCTTTTTCTTGTCTATGACGACCTGAAGTATCAACGATAATAATTTCAAATTTTTCTTTCTTAAATTTTTCAACACCATCTGAAGCAACCTTAACTGGGTCTGCTTCAGTATATGAACCATAATAAGGAATTTTTGCCTTTGTAGCATTTTGTTTTAATTGATCAAAAGCACCAGCTCTAAAAGTATCAGCACAAACCATACCAACTTTAAAACCCCTTCTTTGATAATACACTGCTAATTTTGTACACGTGGTGGTTTTACCAGCACCTTGCAAACCGACGAACATAATAACGTTTGATTGTTTCTTCTTTGGTTTGAAAACTGGAGCATCTTTAACATCAACTAGTTCACACAATTCATCAAAGACAGCCTTTTGAATAATCTTCTTTTTGTTAATTCCCGGTTTATCATTTGTATCAATTGTAGTCTTTAATTTCTTTCTTAGATTTAAAACAAGTTTGATATTGACATCAGCTTCAACTAACGCATTAGAGATTTCTTTCAACATGTTATCAACGACATCACCATCGACAACATTTGATCGAGTAACATCTGACACAGCAGCGTTAATTCTTCTTCCTAAATCTGCTAGCACCATGTTGATAAGAGTAGTAGATTTGTTTTGTGTTCTTCTCAACGGGTAGTTGCTTCTTTATGTGCTTGCTAAATCATTATGAGTTGGTGAGCGAGCAAATGCATGCGCAAGTCGTCGGATAATCAGAGTAGAACGCATCTTTACACCACGATGTTTTTACTTTCGGTTTAGCTGTGAATCCGCCCTACTATCTATATGATCTGGTCAACCAATCCTTTGTTAGATAGTAGCTACATTTATATCGTTCCCTGTAAAAAGAACCTCAATGAATGTCTTGAATACATTGCAGAATTCAACAAATAATTTGATCCATTTAAATATAGGACAGGACAATAACAATGCAGTTTCACCACCAAGTTTATTATTCTTCTCAATTATAAATCCTAGTTTGATAAGTGATAACAATTCGGAAGCAATCCAATCACAAATAAAACAGATTATATGCTATATAAGTTTTGGAGAAGATGGAGAAATAACAGATAATGAAAAGGTTAAACATGTTGGATTAATACGAGGTCTTAATGATTTCTCTTTGAAATTTCTATCTGATTCAGATCCAGATTTTGACTGTTTAAATCATGTTGATACTGATAAATCACGAATTATATTTGGTCATTTCGAAAAGCAGTATTGGTTTGTCTGTGGTTTCAGATTTGGTAAAAGTAATGGGGATTTCACTCAACGTGGATTGGCCCCACCTGATTATTTAATTGATGTTTTCCAACGTGGTTATAAATTGTATTCTTTAAATTTTGGATCAATTGACAACAATTTAAAGCCAACCAATGGTAAGTTAAAAATTGAAACCTGGTGGAAAACTTGGTTAAATAATAGATTTGAATTCACTTCTTTCTTTAATATGAACGATAAAGGATTCTTGAATCTATTAGATGGTTATAGGGTTTCTTCTGTTGTTGAACCTCTTGGCTTTAAAGAAAACCTAAAACTAAAGATGAGCGAATTAACCGATGAAGATAAAAACTTGTTAGACATTTTCGTCTTAAATACAAATTGGACACCTTCTAAGAATTTTGGTACTATTTATGTTAATCCAAATTCACCATTTCATCAAGATTCACTTAAAGATTTAATAAATTTATTAGAATCATTAGATTCAGGGTTTGGCTTGTCAATGTACTCATTAACTTCAACAAATATACCCTCCTTAAAGACTTACATTTCGAATTTGAAAAGAATGAACTCGATTGCTGCAGATGGTACGCTGTTTGAAAGATCGTTACTTCAGCCAGCTCTATTTTTGCAAGAACAACTAGCAATGAGAGTTTTCAATCCTTTTACAACAGCTTTTAATTCGGTTGCAAATTTCACCACGTCTTTAATGCCCACAACCTTAGTTCCTACGCTGCCTGATAGCTTTGTCCCAAAAATGAATTTCTTTGGATTAGGAGGTGGTGGAAGCAATAACACAGTTGAAGGTGATGCTTTAGAATCAGCAATTTCTCCATCTCAAGAGGCTAATAATCATGAATCAGCTCCGTTACTACAACCTTCTGAATCAAGAGCTGAATCTAGATCCTCTGGTGTTTCGGTTCAAGAGAGTTTACAAATGACTGATAAATCTGGTAATTATTTGCTTGGTTATACAAAGGATAGAGCGATTGTTATAAGAGATATTTATCTTAAGGACAGCAAAACATTAGATGACGAAAGATGCAAATTAATAATTTATGAATTGAATGGTATTTTATTTGGGATGTTGTATAATCCAGATTCACCTAAATTAAAAGAATCAGAATATTTTGAAACATTGCAAAATAAATTGGATGAGATATTTGAAATTTATTTTAAAGATTTAATTTTAAATCAATTGACAGATTTAGAAAAGAATTTTAACAAAGTGTCTTCATTTTATTATGTTGTTCATGACAACTTAAATAAAACCTATAAAACGTCATTACCTAATATACCAGATTCATCTGAAATCAAAGAACTAAAAATATTTGCAGCTTCCAAAAACCAAGAATCTACAGATGCTTTAGGAAGTAGATCTCAGTCAATCAATCTAAATTTAAACATAATTAATTATTTAGTTAATGATTCAAGTTTGTTTGGCTTAGAGAATTCTGAAAAATTAATTAAGTTAAATAGATTTTGGTGGTGTCTTTTCATTGTTAATAATGATCAGAAAATTATGGTTTTAAAAAGATTCAATAGCAATCATCAAATTAGATTTGACAATAAAGATTTAATTTCTGTTTTTGGTGATGACGTTGCTGAATGGTATAGAGAATCTATCGTGGGTAGTAGTGGTTGATGTGCAAGTTAAGTTTAGTATTATCTTTTCTAATTCTTCTATAGTCTTGATTTTTTAATGGAGTTTAATTAATATTTTGTGACGTGTCGCATATCAAAAGAATAATTAAGGTATCTATATGAGGGATTGACGTAAAGTTCCAAGTTCAGAGGAGCCGTGTGGATAATCAGCTAACGGTTCCAGTTCTTGTTTAAAGGGATGGCCTCTACTTGAACCAAAGACTAGGTTGGATTCTTCTGAACTTGATTTGTATTAACTTTAGATTTCCTTGACTGCCACTTGTAGTTCTTACAGAGATTAAAGAGTTCTTTTTTCATGAACAGTTTTCTCTCAGTTATTCTCTCAACAGGAATCAATTCATTTTTAAGATACTTACACTTTGAGTTTGTAGCAAATACTACTCCAAATTGTTTACTTCAAAGATTCAATTTTAAAGTTAGTATCATAATTTTCAATTGAAGTTATCAAGTAACCATAAAAAACACTAAGCCAGATTCAAAAATAAACATTTTTGAAGTTTGGAGATTTGAACCCGGATTACCGGGTGGCGAGCCACTAATCTCCACGGCTTGTAGAAGCCGACTTAGCTTAGTGGTAGAGCGTTGCACTTGTAATGCAAAGGTCGCTAGTTCAATTCTGGCAGCCGGCAGGGTTTTTTTGCAGGTTTTCTGTTTTTTTTCTAATATTTTGAAGTTACTTAACCCTGATTCATTAATCTAGACTTTGTCTCTGTGTAACTCTGTTCCCCAGCCCTATCGTGCTTGACCAACTGCCAACTCCTTCATTTTTCCAGAAACACGCTTCAAACGCCTTCGTGAATTTCAGACACCTACCGTGGTATTACAACATCTCACAAACACATTCTTCTCTACAAAAACCAAAGTCCACCATAAAATTAAAATAGCTTCTTACAGTATACACATACCAGCTAATACTCCTTACCATTCATCTTCAAAATGGCAACCAAACAGATGAAATGTAAGAACTGTGGTAATACAGAATTCACTCGTGAATACTTGACCGCTTCTTCAGATTTAGCATGTACAAGTTGTGGTGCTGTTATGGAAGAAAATCCCATTGTTTCTGAAGTTACTTTTGCTGAAACTGCTTCTGGTGCCGCTACTGTTCAAGGTGCATTCGTTGGTTCAGATCAAGCTAGAGCTAACTTTGGTAATAATAGAGGCTCATTAGATTCGAGAGAACAGACTCTATCTAACGGTAAAAAAAGAATAAAAAATGTTGCTATTGCTTTAGGTATACCGGATTTCGTGTCCGATGCTGCTTATCAATGGTTTCAACTGGCTTTAACTAATAACTTTGTTCAAGGTCGAAAATCTCAAAATGTTGTTGCCGCTTGCCTTTATGTTGCTTGTAGAAAAGAAAAAACTCATCATATGCTAATTGATTTCTCTTCAAGATTGCAAGTTTCTGTTTATTCAGTTGGCGCTACTTTTTTAAAAATGGTTAAAGCATTACATATTACTTCATTACCTTTAGTTGATCCTTCTTTATTTATTCAACATTTTGCTGATAAGTTAGATTTCGGTAAAAAAAGACTGAAAGTTATTAATGATGCTGTTAAATTAGCCCATAGAATGAGTTCTGATTGGATTTTTGAAGGTCGTAGACCTGCTGGTGTTGCTGGTGCTTGCTTATTATTAGCTGCAAGAATGAATAACTTTAGAAGAACTCATTCGGAAATTGTTGCTATTACCCATATAAGTGAATCAACTATTCAAAAAAGACTTGTTGAATTCAGAAAAACTGGTGCTTCAAATTTAACAGTTGATGAATTTAGAGGTCAAAAGAAGGTTGAAGAAACATTACCTCCTTCATTTTTAAAAGGTAGAGTTACCGAGAAATTGCGTAAAAAAAGACTTAGAGAAACAGTTACTGAAGATGAAACTACATTGGCAAACGATCCAATTTTAAACGCTTTGCTAGAAGACAGTGATTTAACAGAAGATGAAATCCAACAACATATAAGAAAGATTTTGGGCAGAAATGCAAAGGATCAAAAGAGAGGTGTCAATGCAAGATTAAATGGTACTGAACTGATTCATGAGACTGAATATGATGATGCAACTGAAATTAACAAAATTCAATCTGAATTAGAAAAAATGATTGAACACAATAGACCGAAAAATTTAACAAAAGTGCTACCAACAACACAAGAAGTTTTGAATAAAATTAGTGATAATATTTCAGACTTAGAAGACACAGAAATTGATAGTATACTATTAACAGAAGCTGAAAGTAAATTAAAGGAACAGCTTTGGGTTGGATCAAATCAAGAATATCTTTTGGAACAAGAAACTAAAAGGTTAAAAGAAGAAGCTGATAAAATCGCAGGTCATACAACTCATACCAGGAAGAAGAAGAGGAACGCTAAACTTGAAGAGAATATCGCCCTTGCTGCAAATAATCCAGATTTTAATCAATTTTTATCTAATGATTCAGCTAGATTTGGATTACCTTCAACTTTGAACAATGCTTTTAGTGCCGCCGACAGTGCCAAATCTATGATTCAAAATAAATCATTAAGTAAGAAGATTAATTATGCTGCTGTTAATGAATTATTTGATGAATAAATCATAAGAAGCGTTTAGCTAGACTACTCTATTCTTTTTGTGATCGTCCTCCTTAGGACTAAATCCTTTGCTTAATTTAATATTTGCTTTTCTGTATTTTATTTTGATACCTCTTTAAATAGAGCTTGTACTATGTATTCGGAATTTTATTCGTCTTTTCTTTTATTTATTGTTATTATTAAAACACCAAAAATTTGAAATTAAATATATAACACTATTATACAAACGAATGAAATTAAGTTAACGTAAAAAAGTAAAAAAGAGCAAACATTAAACACATTAAAACTGAGGAAATAATAATTAGAAATTGATAAAATGAAGATTAAAAACCCATGCAAAAAACCTAAAATCCCGGAGTATAAACTCAAACACCAAATCTACCTAATCCACGACATTGTGGACATGTTTCTGTATCTAAAAAGAATCTAATTTGCCCAGTTCCTCCACATTTAGTACATAAAACACCACCAATCCTAGGGTCACCGGGGGCCACCACAACAGGAGTAGGAGGGGGAGCAGAAGCAGAGCCATTCTTGCTATCACGAGAAGCTTGCATTGGAACAGAACCAGGAGGAGTACCATAATAATAACTTACAGAAGGAACAGTAGTAGCATAACCGAAGGGATAATAAGAATAAGAAGTACCACCAGGAATCGAAACAACATTCGGATTTAATTTTGGAGCTGGAATTGGGTTATATTGTGTCTGAGCATAACCGTAAGCAGGTGCCATATTTGGTTGAAATCTTCTCCAACAAGTATTGCATGGGTGGCCATTTCTTGTTTTATAGCCTGTATTTTTACATTTCTGACAAAAGTAACCTTTTGGATATCTCCATGGTAGGGATAGGTTTGCAGTATACAAATCTTCTGGCTTTCTTCTTGGAGCATTTGGATCTGTGAAATCCGGATGATGGGGAACGTTTGAATTGTTCAAAACACCTTGCTCCGATGAAGACCCATTGTAATCTGGTAGAACTTCTGTATTTTGTCTGCCTGGTAAAGTTGGTGGAGCAGCAGTACTTGCGTTTGAGGAAGAATACAGTTCATCATAAGAAGGAGGGCTAGATGGTAGCTTTGAATCTGTGGCCTTTTGATCTGTCGAAACCATAACTTTGATTGATTGAACTAAGTTAGCTTAGAAATGAGAAAAGATACACCAATTAGAGAAAAGGACCCTGAATTGAAGAACGAGCAGATATTAGGCATCATCGTAGCTTTATAGCAATTTACTGGAATAAATCCACCGTGATCTATCTGAGCCTCTCTTCCTGTAGATTCCGGTGGCATAGCAAAAAGGTGCACTTCTCATGCGCCACAAAGTTTGCGCTGTTCCAATTAGAGTCTAAATGCTTAAATGGTACAATACCGCCAGTTGGTGTTTGATCTGGGGAAACTGGTCTTTCACAGAACAACTGTTATATTATAGATAGTATTATCTTCATCATGCTTTGGTTGTCCGAACGTCAGAGTATGTTATTCTATCCAATCTAACGTTTCTCCTCTGGGATCATCCAACTGGCTTAATCCAATTTCATGTTTTAAAAGATATATACTAACTTAAGATGCTTTTAAGAATTTGGTGTGTTCTTCACTGCAAGTGGTTGTGTGCTATTCTTACTAGGCATTTTTACCTTGTTTGACTCTGCCTTCTTAGCAATGGGTAATATATTATTCATCATAGGGTTGATTTTAATTATTGGCCCTCAGAAAGCAATTTATTTCTTCACAAGACCGGCAAAGATAAGAGGATCAATCTGCTTTTTATTTGGTATCTTTTTAATTTTCATCAAAAGACCTTTCTTTGGTTTCATTATTGAGAGTTTTGGTATTCTAGGTCTATTTGGTGAATTTTTTTCCACTATGCTTCAATTTCTAAGATCATTACCGTTTATTGGTCCTGTATTATCTCATCCTGCCGTTGCCCCAGTTCTTGATAAGATGGCGGGCGTCAGAGTCTTACCTGTTTAATTACCATTCATTCATTCAAATAACCAATCATTATCATTTTCTTTAAGCAACACTTTCATATTGTACTATTAGTATAAAGAGTTTTTATCACCAATAACTCTTTCCTGTGCTTTACATCTTCAATTTCATCATCCACTCAACGCATTTCCATCTTTATTTCCCTTAGTTTTGTTTATATACGTTTATATCACTAATTTACATCTACTTCCAAGAGTGTACTTTGTACTTTACGTGTATCGTTGCTCCAGAAGCAAACAGTGCAAATCTTACACTTTTAGTAGCATCACTTTTTGCAAGTCTTAATATGGTTATTCCAAATCCCTTCTGACCAGTAAAGAGACAAAAAATATAATATATATACAAGGTTATGTAAAAGAGTATGTACATTTACTACCATTTAATTAATACATTCTAAAACTTTACTACAGAAATCTAGCACTTTATAATCATAGCCATTCTGTCCAATGACTTGGAAACCAATAGATTTACCTCCATATGGAATATTAACAGTGGGTAACCCTGCCAATGAAGATGGAATAGTTAAAACATCATTTAAATATGAATCAATTGGTTTAACTTTATAGTACTCAGAAGTAGAAGGTGGCAAACCAAATGAAGTTGGACAAATTATAAAATCAATACCTTTATCATTTTTTTTGGTATAGTTAATCAATGGATGATCATCTTGGAAGACTTCATTAAATTCATCAATTAATTGAGATCTTAACTTTGTCGCCTTGATAAAATTATTTTTGTAACCATATGAAGATAACGAAAATGTACCCAATGTTATTCTTCTTTTGACTTCTTCACTGAATCCCATATCTCTGGTAAATGTAAATTCAGGCTCAGTTTCAGTGAACTTGTCTGATCTGAAACCATAACGTATACCATCAAATCTGCTTAAGTTCGATGATGCTTCCGAGGTAACTAAAGTATAGTAAGTCGGTAATGATGATTTAATTGAGGGTATTGAAATTGGATATATTTCAACTAACTTACTTTCTTGTAATTTAGCTAACAAATCAATCCATTGTTTCTTAATTTCCAGATTCAAATTATCCAATCGAAACTCAGAAGGAATACCAATTTTAAATTTTCCATTTGTTTGAATAATTTCATTGTTTCTCTGTTTATTAGATATTGATGTAGGATCATTATCATCATACTTATCTAATGCTTTAAAAACGTTATTCACCAAATTTAAATCTTTACTTATAATACCAACGGTATCAAGCGATTGAGCATATGAAACCAAACCCCATCTTGAAATTCTACCATATGAAGGTTTAAACCCAATAGTTGAAGTAAAACAAGCCGGTAATCTAATAGATCCACCTGTATCAGTGCCAATTGCAAAATCACACAAACCAGAAGCAACAGATGCAGCGGTACCACCCGACGAACCTCCAACAATCTTCATTTGATTATCAATTTCATATTTATCCTCAAGTATTGGTCTCAAAAAAGTATGACTTTCGTAATTTCCTTTTTCTGGATCCGATGGCTCATTGTATAAAATATCAGTATTTATAGATTGGTGTTTCGGAGTCCAAAATTTGACTTCTTTGTAGCCTTTAATCAAATTTGATGATTGCTCATATAATGGATTTAAAGTTGGCCCAAAGTTTGAATTTAATGTTGAATTACCCATACCAAATTCATCCATGTTTGTCTTACCAAGTATTAAAGTCCCTTCATTTTCTAACAATTTACATGCTGTAGAGTCATATGGTGCTATATAATCTTGTAAGATTTTAGAGCCACAAGTTGTGGGCTCATGTCTTGTTGAAAAGATATCTTTAATGGAGGAGGTGGTATTTGCTAGTGATCCATTTATTGGCGTACTTTTTGGTATTCTGATGCTGGTAAATATGTTATATCGTGAATTCACTGACTTCAGTTGTGCTAGATTGAATTTCGACATTGCTGGTTCACCTTCTTAAATTGGTATCGAATGTGGGTAAAAATGAGTCGTCCAATCTCCAGAATCCAGATCTTATTTTGCGTTGAAATTTCGAGTTTGAATTTGGCGTATCTACGTATTTCCGTTACTTTTCTCTCCTTAAACGCAAACATACATGAGAAACAGCTGAACAACATGATTGATGGCAATATAACAAAGAAGCAGAAGAAACTGAAAAGAGTGATACCAAGATTAAAACCTGTTCCATATTCCGTTCACGATCTTAATTCATCTTTAAAGCCACCATCAACAACTAAACAAATAACCGTAAACAATATTGATTTCTATGCCACCGAAGAACATCCTTACAATAAAAGAGGTTTCAAATATAAATGTTGTCGTCCAAATCCTTATTTTTCATCTATGATGTATTCAACTTCTGATTTACCACCTTTTACTGCTAGATTCTCATATTTCGATAGATCGATGGGCCTTTTGATTGATGACACTTGCTCAAAAGCGACCGCTTTACAAGGCTGGAGAAGTAGTAGGACAAGTATGGGCATAAGAGAAGGTAAATGGTATGTTGAATTTAAACTGTTAAAAGCTAATGATGGGGAAAGTAATGTCAGAATTGGATTTGCCAGAAGAGAAGCAAATATAGAGGCTCCTGTTGGTTATGATGGTTACGGGTATGGGTTTAGAGATAAGTTAGGCCAACGTGTTCATCTAAGTAAACCTACTGAATTTCTGACCAATGGTGAAGAGTTTAAAACTGGCGATGTTATTGGGTTGCTTATTGAATTACCCCCATTAGCAGAACAAAGGAAAGTAGCTAAATTACAAGCAGAACAAAAAACATTATCGGATCCTGAGCCAATCAAAGAAGAAACCGATGATTCAAATAAAGCGGTTGAAATTTTTGATAAAGGTATCCTTAGGGATCAAATCCCAATCAAATATAAAAATCAAATGTTTTTCGAACAGTACGAATACCAATCAACTAAACAAATGGAACATCTATTAAATCCATTAACTGTTTTTGGTGAAAAGGCCATTCCAGATAAAGAAAGATTTAAGCCATGTAGACTACAAAATTCTTCGATAACGTTATATAAAAATGGTATCAATAAAGGTGTTGCATTTCGTGATCTGTATGCATTTTTGCCACCTTCATCACATCACCATCAACTGAAACCTTCTAAACATAACGATGAAAAGTTTACAGTTTCAAACGATGATGCTACATCAGGTTATTATCCAATGATAAGTTGTTTTAGAAAAGGTATTGTTGAATTCCATCCTGGGCCAGAATTAGAATTTGTTCCTGAAGATTTAAAACAAGATATTGAAAAGAAAGACGTTAGGTTGTTTTGTGAAAGATATAATCATAAAGTTGTAGAAGATGTTGTTTATGATATCATTGATGAAGTTACTAATAGGTCCCTTGACAGACTTGAGCTTTCTCTTAATTCTTCTGTTTAATAATTTGTTTCTATGTTTAATTCAAAAACTGTTTGTATTCTTAAATCATCTATACAAAAAATACTATACACGTAAGGAAGGTAAAAAAAATAAAAGCAGAAAATCGTGCAATCAAAAGAACTTAATTTAGTAAAAAGAGTAG
The DNA here is from genome assembly GCA_003707675.3 of Ambrosiozyma philentoma. Lineage (NCBI taxonomy): Eukaryota > Fungi > Ascomycota > Pichiomycetes > Pichiales > Pichiaceae > Ambrosiozyma > Ambrosiozyma philentoma. The sequence continues at coordinate 438,052 of PPKZ03000005.1, forward strand.
AATAAATCAGTGGACTTAGTACACCTGCTGTTAGGACAATTATCAGTTTCTCTAGTACCAGCACTTAATTCAAAACAACCTTTATGATATCGAACGTAACAATCTTCATTTGGACAAGCTAGACCTCTCGTCAGAATCTCTTTACAACCTTCACAACGAGAAACAGTACCATCCCTATTATTATCAGATTTAAGCTCATATTTGTTCGTTAGATATGGCTTTAATTCCATTAAACATCTTGAAGTTAAAGTATAATGATGCTTGTAAACTTCGAACCAACCTCTACTTTCTAAATCATTCAACAAAAAACTAGCATCTTGTGCCGACATATTACCTTCTATACCTAAATTCCTAGCTCTATTCTTACTAACCGAGTAGGTTAATTTACCCTCTGGGCCAATATTAGGATTAATAAACATTTCTTCAATAACTTTATTAATGTATTGAATTTGCTTTTCTGTATAAGAAGTTGATAGTTTAATTGAACCATTAGGAGATTTATTAACAAAAATAAATAATCTTTTATTAATATCGTCTTGATCTGAACATCTAACAATTTCGAACTCTGAAGGATGTAATTTTTCGTTAATTTTATCTATAACGCTTGTAATACCATTAGTATTAAGAAATGGATCAGTTAATTCATAGCTTTGTAAAACAAATGGATAACCTTCACTGAATGGGACTTCAGTTTCAGTAAGCACTTGAGAGAAATCAGTAAACAGTGGATTTCCTTCATATAACTCGTTTTCAATAGCATTGCTTACAATAGAAGCCAATAAAGCTCTTTGCATGTACAGAGCTAAGTCAGGTTCAACTAGCTTCTTCATGGCCATTAGGTATTGCAAGACCGCCCTGTGAAAGTCACCATACTCGTTAATGGTATTTTCAAAGATTTGTTCTGGAGACTGAGGTTCCGGACTGCTTTGTCCTTCTTCCGACATGTCGTACCTGCTTAACAATTAGTAAAAAAAACCAACCTCACACTGTTATTAAACAAGAAACAAGAAACACGAAACACGAAAATCAAGTCGAGGTTGCGAAAGGTCGTGTATGGTCCAGGCACCAGACAGCGATTCCAGTTGTCCCTTAACTGATAGTTGTTGTTCAACCCTATTTTCCTACTTTATCTTACTCATAGAATCCTATTAGTGCACAACTCTCAATCATGTCCTACTATCAACAAGCCAATAACAACTTTTATTCAAACCCACAGCCCTCTTCTCAGTTCTTCAATGCTGGCGCAATACCTACAGGTTCAATGCAAACAAGTTACCCATACAGTGATCAAGACCAAGGGTCGTTAAGCAAAGGTATACTAGCAGCTTTTTCAACTTCTGGTTATCCAGGCGAACCTCCTTTACTTGAAGAAATTGGTATCAATTTTGGTCACATTAGTTCTAAAACTTGGGCAGTTTTAAATTTCAGATCAAGTAGTTTAAATGAAGAAATATTGCAAGATGCAGATTTAGCTGGCCCTTTAATTTTTTGTTTATTATTTGGTACTTTCTTACTGCTGTCTGGTAAGACTCATTTTGGTTACATTTATGGTGTAGCCTTATTTGGTACAGTTACTTTACATTGGTTATTCAAATTGATGTCCAATATTAATACTGAAAATTCTTTGGATTTCTTAAGAACAGCTTCTGTTATCGGCTACTGTTTGTTGCCTTTAGTGATATTAAGTGGTTTAGCTGTTGTTTTATCGTTAGAAAATACATTTGGTTATCTATTAAGTGCGTTTGTTGTGTTTTGGTGTACTTTTGCTTCTTCTGGTTTCTTTGTTAGGGTCTTAAATTTGACTAATGCTAGACCTTTAGTTGCCTATCCATTATCTATGTTTTATACTGTGTTTGCATTGATGGCTATATTTGTTGAAAAAACTGAATAGTCCCTATACATTTTTTATTTATTTATTCTCTCTCCTCCTAATTTTTCCTACATGACCAACCCACATTGTTTCATCTCATTCCTTCTTCCTCTCTTTCTGTTCTATGTACATTTAAGATATCTCTGTATAAAAGTACCTTTTCTTTGTACTTCTTCTCTCTTTAATTAGTTTTAATTACATTGATTTAGTTCAATTAGTTAAAATTAAATAATAAAACGGCTATTACTAGTATAATGAAAATTATAAATATTATTATAAGAAAATCAAAGTAAATAAATTAAAGAGACAATGATAAATCAATTGATGAAAAATAAAAACAAAAATAAAATGAGAATAAGAAAAGCAAATGAACAAAATAGGAGAAAAAAAACTAGTACAAATAAATACTACAATTAATAAACAGACAAGAAAATCCAAATAAAAGAAAATAAATAATAAAAATATAAGCACTTAAAAAAGACCAATAACCCTTTAGCGTAATTAATAAATGATTCAAAAACACGACCTGATACGAGATCAGAGCAACTATTTTTCTCTATCTGGGAAGTTACCTAAATCTTTAGGACTATCCAATCTTGGAACCAAAACTTCATAAGCAGCAGTCTTAGAATCAGCTTTAGTTCTATCAACTTCAACGTGCAATGTAGCAATCAGAGAATCGTCATCATAAGTATAACCAACATTAGTAGCATCATTAATATCAATGTTTGAAATATCAACTTTTTTCAAAGAATCAGAGGAACCAGGATAGATTAAATCACCTTGTTGGAATTGTGAGTATCTTTGGTCTAAACCTAACGCTTTCAAGTTCTTCATTGGAACCAAACTTGAAAAATTTCTCTTGTTCATGAACAATGTATTAGCTCTTTCACCACCATTAACTTCCTTGGCAAACAATGGAACGACATCTTCATCGGTAGTTCTATCGAAATGATGAACTTTTGATCTTTTATTTAATAATAAAGCCATACCATCTGGAGGAGGAGCATTAATGATAGCTGAAGAAATAACATTGAAAATCAATCTCGGATCTTGATCTGGAGAAGTTAAGACTTGTTTATTTGCTTGTTTAGTTTCATCGGAAGCCAACATATGACCGTGTAATTTAGACTTGAATCTAGACATTGCACATAAATGAACATCACCAGATAAAATGGTAATTCTAACACCATATTTGGCTGAGAACTTAACCAATTCACCCATTAACCAATTTCTTTCCTTCTTATGGTCTTTAGCACACCAATGATCATTCAAATCATCTAATAATTCAACAGAACCATCGAATTCATTGACTAAACCTTTAATGACACCCTTTTTAGCTAAGTACTTAACAGGAGCAATCATTTTGGATTCCATAATTACTTCAGCCCAAACCATTCTTGGATAAAGAATTGGAACACCTAACATAACCAACAAATGTTTGATTTCACCATTAGCAGCTTGAAATTCATGGTTCAGTCTATTGAAGATATTAGAATAAGATTGTGAAGTTAAAATTTGCTTCTTAGTTCTTTCAGCTCTACAATCAAAACCAGCAAATGCAACTTCTTTACCTAATCTAGCATAAATTGATCTAGACTTGTGTTTCATGTAAGGACCATTTGCAGAACCTGAAATCCATGATCTTTCAAGCTTTGGATCCTCATCTTGTCTAGTATGCTGTTGGAATAACATATAATATCTGAATGCATATTTACCTAAACCTAAAAAGACTTCAGTAGACATGGTTGAATCTTTATAAGAACCAAAACCATCAATAATATCATGATCATCGTAGATATTAATTTGTGGGATTTGATGCAGCGCTATTGGGTAACAAGGTTGAACAGCATCACCCTTAGCACTAATTGAGTAACCATAACCAAACCATTCCATATAATGGTTTAAATAATAATCATCAAATGAATCAGCCATTTCAGGAGTTAATGCTTTATTTGAATGTAAATGTTTATGTTTTAAGAACTTTTCAAATTCTTTTGAGGTGAATTTAATAGAATCACAATAAATTTGGTCACCACCACCTAACATAACGTGATAATGTAATTGATCATGCTTCTTTAAGACATCATACCATAAACAACCATTAAAAGTTTCAAGGTCGACATTAACAGAAAAACCATTACATGAGTAAGACATTGAGTTCATTGATTGCTCAGTTGAGGGGATGAAGAATTGATAACTAGTATTAAAATCACCATTAATACCATATTTAATCTTTTGTTCATAGTTGGTCATTGTTAATTCAACAGTAAATCTCCAGAAAGTGTAACCTTTAATTTCATCTAATTTTTCAACAGGGAATTGGCCTGATTGTAATTTAAGACTTGAACTGGCAAAAGCAGGACCAATAACGTAATTAATTGAAGGTTCCGATGGGACATCACCTTTGGTAACTAATAAAATGGTAGCTCTGTAAAGTGGCTTGCCATCTTCTAAACAGCCAACAAATCTGATGTTTGGACCACAGGCAATTTCAATTTCTGGGGTACCTACAGAAATGTTTGCAGGACGACCGGTACTTTTGGTAGGAATATTGTCAGCCACCAGTTGAGCGTAATGTTCTAAAGGAAGAGGATCAAACCAGTTGCTTTCGAATTGTTCAACTGACATGATTGTAGGATAAACTAAAGTGAACGAGTGTTAACGAGTGTTAATGGTAGGATAGGATGTGATAGAATATGAAAGGAAGGAAAAAAGGGACAGGTGACAGAAAAGAAAATTACAACCAGTTCATTCCAGTACTAAAATAAAACAAAGTGCTCAACTAGTTTAAAACTTGAAAGTGAAATTTGAAGTGAAATAGCCCTGTATGGTGAAAAAGGAAATAAAAGGGCTTGGTGCAGGCTGTGCCACATTGCGGCTCTGCATTTCTTTTTCGAGCTCCTGACGTTTCCTCGACTTGTGAATGGCTGGTTTGTCTCTTTGGGTGAAGGGTGTTCGTTCGGTAGGAAATGAACTGGCGGTTGAGGCCAGAGGGTGCAACCTATTCGATTGTGATACATACACATCAATATCTGCAGAGACCTGTGATTATCAGGAAACAACAAATTAGGCAAATCAGGGTTCGTTTGTTAGTAAACATATATATTGCCATAGCCCATGTGTTGAACTTAAAATTCGGGAATTTACACCACTGAGAATTCTGCCATTTTCGGCCTGTTTTCTGTTTCCGGGAAGGCACCCGTTTGTTTGTGTTACGTAAGCATGATATATTGGTCGATAGACTCGTCGAATTATAAGCAGTGCACGGGTGTGTGGGCTTAAACCCGAGTATAGTATAGTGCTGGAGATTAGATAACTTTTCACTTTAAACTCTTTGATCTCTACGATTTCCTCCCTTGCCTTCCTTTTTCTTGAACAAAACTAGTAAACTTAATCCATCAAAGATGTCTCAAAAAGTTATTAAAGGTACTGTTCTATGTCTGCACGGGTTTGCCCAAAATGGTCCCGTTTTTTCAGCTAAAGCTTCCGGTATCAGAAAGATGTTAAAGAAGAAGGGTTACCATACTGTTTTCATTGACGGTCCTTTGAAATTAACTCCAGCTGATTTACCTTTCCAAGCTTCTTCTTTAGGTGCTGATGATAAAGGTGATGATCCAAATTTCAGAGGTTGGATTTACACCGATGATTCAAAATTTGATATCCAACCATCTTTAGATTCTATTAAAGCTGCTTATACCGAACATGGTTCTTTTATTGGTATCATTGGTTTCTCTCAGGGTGCCGGTATTGCAGCTTTGGTCCTAAATAAATTAAATGAAATCTCCGGTAATGAAAAGGCTTTAGATGACTTGAAATTTGCTATGTTCTATTCTTCCTTCATTTTCAAAAACCCAGAATTACAATTATATTATAAACCAGATATCAAAGTTCCAACTTTACATATCTTTGGTGAACTAGATACTTTAGTTTCTTCTGAGAGATCTCAAGCTTTAGTTGATATTTGTGAAGATGCTACTGTTTTCAAGCATCCAGGAGGTCACTATGTTCCAAATCAAAAAGACTTATTAAAAAGACAAGTTGCCTGGGTTGAACATGCTGTCGAAACTGGTTCTGGCCAAATAGAAACTCAAAAGAAGGATGAAGAAAAGTCCGAAGATTCGAAGGCTATGGATAAATTGACTGAACAAATTGACAAGTTGGGCACTGCTTAAGCGATACTTTTTCTTCATCGATCATCTTAATTAATCCATGGCATATTTTGTAGATGTATATAGACTTTTTTGGCGTTTTTGACATTGTATAGACATGTCTTCCAATAGAATATCTCATACATATATTGAAACTCGATCTTAGTCTCGGTGAGTCGGTGCGCCTGATATGGTTTCGGAAATCTCCATTAATCGGCCTCGAAAAGAAAAGACCCGTTATCCTATGCAGCATATTTAAATTTTAACATGTATGGCTTCTCTTTGACTTTTGAGCATCACTCTTTCTTCTTCTCTAACAATCATCCCTCACGAGAAATTTACTGAACCATGGCTCCTACTGAAACCACTCCTTTGGTTCGTGTCCAATCGCATCTTACGCAGGAATTACCACCACTAAAGAAGAGAATCGCCCAAGTTTTATGTGCAATCATTTGGTGTTTGTTTGCTGCTGGACCAGTCTTTGGATTTGCTGCTTTCAAACCAATTTTAATATCAGAAGGCATTTATAAAGATCTTTGTGAAATTTCAACAAATGGTTCTGATAGTGATATTTGTGTGGAGAGAGACTTAAAATTAAATTTAATGTTTACTTTAGCTGCAGTCATTACAAATGCCACTGCTCTGCTAGTTGGTGGTATTTTAGATCATCATGGACCAAGAACCACAGGAATTATTGGTTCTATAATCATATTCTTTGCTGCATTGATGTTAGCTAATGGTCAGGCAATTGAGCTTTTTGATGCGTATTTGTATGGTTATATCGCCTTAGCATTTGGTGGTCCGTTCGTTTTCATTAGTTGTTTCCAATTAGCTAACTCCTTCCCTGGTAACTCCGGTTTCATTTTAGCTTTATTAACAGGTAGTTTTGATTCCAGTTCTGCATTGTTCTTATTTTACAGAATAGTGTATCAAAATGACTATATCAAGAATTTAACAATTAAAAAGTTTTTCACAGTTTATTTAATTATTCCAATTTTCATTTTCTTATGTCAATTATTCATTATGCCTAAAGAATCTTATAAAACTATTGAAACTTTGGCCAAAATCGGAGAAACTGGTATTGATGAAACTGGGTTACCAATGAATCCAAATGATTCAAGATATACAGAACAACAAGTTGAAGAGCATAACGCGAATCCAAGAAGTAGAAGAGCTTCAGTTTATTCAAATAAATCAGTGTATGAAGAAATTGCAGAGGAGAATTTACAGAGTAAATCAAATGGTGTCTTTGGTGCAATGCATGGTAAGACAGTTAAACAACAGATGCTGTCACCTTGGTTTATTTTAACCTGCTTATTCACCACTATTCAAATGTTAAGAATCAATTATTTTGTTGCCACAGTTAAATCACAAATGGAATATTATTTTTCAAGTCTTGAGATTGCCACTGAAATTAATCATTTCTTTGATATTGCATTACCAGTGGGTGGCATTTTCTCAATTCCATTTATTGGTATTTTATTAGATAATTGCCCCACTTTAACGGTTTTAGTTGTTTTAGTTGTGATTTCCTTGACAATTGGTATATTTGGAATGACAACAGTGTTATCGTTACAATACATTGGAATTGCATTCCTGGTTGTTTACAGGCCATTTTATTATACTTGCATCTCTGATTTTTGTGCCAAAGTGTTTGGTTTTAAAACATTTGGAACAGTTTATGGTGCAATTACGTGTTTTTCAGGTCTTTGTAACTTATTCCAAACTTTATTAGATGAATCAACTCATTCGATTTTTAAAATGAATCCAAATCCAGTTAATTCTTTATTAGTTGGTTTGACATTATTGATTGGTGGATCAATGATTACATTTGTGAAATCACAGGAATCTGCAAATAGAAAAAATTATTTAATAAGAGATGCAATGGATAGTGCTGGCGAGGAAGCTGAAGTCATGCCAGTTTAAACTAGATTTACAGTTTACGTATTACTTATACTATTTAGAATAACATATTGATATATTATTCGTTTACTTATTTATTACAATCTAAGTTATAGCATTTTTCTGCCCTATGCTTTTCCGTTGTGCTTTAAGCACCGTGCGCTTTTAAATATTATATATCTTGTGGGCTCTTTTTCTCTTCTTACTTGTGTTAATTTCCTTTTCCTCTATGTATATTCTAAATTTGAAAGGCTCCATACGATTAAGTTTGATGCCAATAAATAAACTCTGCTGTACTGCTCGATACTAATTCAATTTGATAGATTTCCATTTCAAAGAAATTCCCCGAATACCATAGATGCAGTTCTAAAAATTTAAACCATATATCAAGCCATACATGAAAATAAATTCCTGTTTGAGAAATTGCAATCGATGGAGATTCAGAGCTCCCCAGACACAAGATCCAAGACTCAAGGCTATGCACGATCGATCGGCTATCTACACGTATGCCGGCCCTTGGATCGGATATATAATTGAATTTTTCACTCCTCCCTCCCTAATAGATCTCTTATCGAATAAATTACCATCATACATGCTTTTTGATAAGAGTGCCGGGCATAATCGAATCGGAAAATTGAGGGCCCCATTCCATGTCATCTACCCCATAATGATACCTCCTTACGAAACTTCAATAAATTGGGAGCCATCTAGCTGGAGAATCATTAATTCAAATTTCTTCGTTGCAATTTACAGTTAAACTAGCTATAGTCCTCATCCATCGAGAAAATCTGGCTATTATTATTATTGTGGACATGGTTCTGCTTAGAAGGACCCTGTTTCTACGTTTTATTATAACTTTAACTTATACATAATCGCAACTTTAAAGAACTGGGTTCTTTCCGGCTTCCCTCGGAAAGGCCAATATCAAATTCAGGATGTTCCGACCGGCCGACGGAAAAAGCACGAGATGGACCGGAGAAAACTTTTCCAGGAAAAGTATGCCGAAACAATCCAAATTGCACCCAGCGTGCACGAAAAACTTTTCCAAAGTTTTCAACCTCCCTCTCTTCTGTTTTACTTGATCAAGATGGAGTTCGAAGACTTTGATGTTTAGGCTATGCTATAAGATATCAAGTCTATACAGAGGACCATCTCGAGCTTGATAAGATATAACGTACGCCGTCGGCCTGGATAAGATCTAGGAAAAAGAAAGGTGCAACTTAATTGTTACATATGCTACATACATGCTGTCAAAATCACTTGACAATAGAAATTTTAGCACTATTTGGCGTTCAGTCTACCACGTTTTTATCACTGCGCTTGACACTCTCCGGGCTTCTATACCTTCGATACGATATGATCAATTAGAACTAAGAGATCACAAGACCCAAGTTAAGTGAATATCGTTATCAGTAGATAAGAGAGTAAGAAGATAGAGATATGGGAGGGGGTGCAGAGGATTTTATAAATTTATTTCCAGATCGCGGAGAAACGAGTAACGCATCACATGAAGGACCCTTAAACCAACCGGGATTCAGGTCCTGCAATCATCAGCACTTTTGCTCTTTATTAGCAGCTATACAGAATCGATACTTTGTCTAACTTAACCTGATTCTATGGAATCTCATATTTAAAGTATCTAGGACTCATATAGTCGCTTCTTACTATGTAATTATAGATTGCAAGTTCTTCTACAGACCCGGATTAATCTAGAATACGCAGGGGTGTGATGCCTCAAGCTTAAATTAACAAATATACGAGAATTATCCCTGGACGTAGTACAGAGCATTTTCCACCAGCTATATATTTTCAACCGATCCTGAATACTTTACAGCTTAATTATAATGCTTTATATGGCTGGTTTCCCGTCGTCGACATACTTGATTCGTTAATTAATGTATGCGTGAACGATTAATTGTTTTTTCTTTGTTGAAGCTATAGATGTCTTAATTTTCTTTACAATTTTATCAATCACGATTAGCACGATCTTCCTTTCTTCGTCCCCCAGTTATAATTTCCTTGAATATATATATATAAATATGATGTATTAGTTCAATCATAGGATTACAAAAGATTCAATATAGTCTGTATGACAGTAATAAATAAGCTAAATAAATAATTCATCTCTACTCAATACTTATAATGGCCTCCGCGATTCCACTAAGTAGCACGCACCTTCGAACGGCGGCTCGCAAACGGCACAATATTATGTGCAATTAAAAAACTGGGTGAATTGAATCGAATTTCCGTATTCCTTTACGAAGATTTGATGGATATTTGTTTGGAAAGCATACGAGCTCTATAACCGCAATGACTAGACCAGCCCACTATACAATTACCGAAAACCCTTCCTGACAACAGCTGTAAGAGGTGGAATCCACCCACACACCGGTAATATTCCGTCATGTATTTGCTGCAGAAAAAAGAAAGCTCCCATATTATTGTGCGGCTGTATTGCCCAAGCAGAAGATCTTATTCAGATTCAGATAAAGGGAATTGACAAAATTTTTATCAAGAGTTCCACTTATCAGTCCATCCTATCGAAACCGCTCAATTTGCTACAAGCATAAACAATATTCCTTCCAAGAGTTTTCAGGTCAGCGCTTCTCTTTTATATAAAAGAACCTAGATTTCCATCTAATCCCCTCCTTATTGTCTTTTGACCTAAGCTATACACTTCTTCAATCAAGAGCTTCGAATACCCTTCTTTCCCCTCCTACCCTTCAACAGTTAATATACTATCAACTCATTCCCCCTCCCCACTTATTATATAAATTCAACAATATATAAAGGGACTGTACTACAATGTCATCCATCGAAGAATCTAAAGAAAAAAAGATCAACAGTAACAACGAGCCAAACACCGTTACCTCTGAGATTGACCTGGAAAACAACTCTTCTCCTGTTGACTCTGCTTCTAGTGCCGACGGTGTTCCTCCTCCAGATAAGATCACTAAAGCATTTGGTAAAGCATGGAAACTGATCACGAACAGACTGTTGGTTCATGTTGTTATTGGTCTGCTATTTACTGCTTGGTGGATCTCAATTTTAGGCCAAGACAAACACAGACACAAATGGTTAATTCCAACCTTTATTTGGGGTTTCATAGTTGCTAGATTGATTACATGGCACACTAAGTATCACTATACCATTTTTGCTTTGATTGCTAAAGTTTGGAATTACGGTATTTCCATTAGAGATAAATTAATTCCTGAAAAATTCAGACTGTTGGCTGGTACTGCTGTTGTTATTGCAACTATCTTAGTGGGTACTTTTGTTCCAGATGAAACCGTCGACTCTAAGAAGAGTGACAGAGCCATTTCTTTCTTTGGTTGTTTAGTCTTCATCTTTTTAATTTGGTTATCCTCTGAGAACAAAAATGCTATTAACTGGTACACTGTTAACACCGGTATGTTGATGCAATTTATTGTTGCTGTCTTTGTTTTAAGAACTTCTGCTGGTTACGATTTCTTCAACTTTATTTCTACTTTAGCTAGAGAATTGTTAAGTTTTGCCAAACAAGGTGTGGCTTTCTTAACAAGTACTGATACTTCCGAAATTGGTATGTTCTTCTTCACTGTTTTACCAGCTGTTATCTTCTTCGTTGCTGTTGTGCATATCTGGTATTACTGGGGTTTGGTGCAATGGGCTATCAGTAGAGCTTCATACTTCTTCATTTGGGCCACTGAAACATCCGGTGCTGAAAGTGCTGTTGCCGTTGCAAGTCCTTTTATTGGTCAAGGTGAATCCGCCATTTTAATCAATAGTTTATTACCTTATGTCACAAGATCAGAATTACATGTTATTATGACTTCAGGTTTCGCAACCATTTCAGGTAGTGTTTTGGCTTCTTATATTTCATTAGGTTTAAACCCTCAGGCTTTAGTTTCTTCTTGTATTATGTCCATTCCATGCTCTCTGGCCTTATCTAAATTGAGAATTCCTGAAACTGAAAGATCAATTTCTCATGGTAAAGCTATGACTGCTGAACAATTAGAATCCAATTCTAAACATCATTCTAATGTTATTGAAGCTTTCGCTGATGGTGCTACCTTAGGTGTTCAAATTGCTTTAACTATTCTAACCAACTGTCTTTGTATTATTGCTTTAGTTGCTTTAATCAATGCTCTATTGACTTACTTCGGTAAATTCTGGAATATTGGTGAATTAACTTTAACTTTGATTTTAGGTTACATCATGTATCCAGTTGCTTGGCTGATTGGTACTCCAAAAGAAGACGTTTTAAATGTTGCTAGATTAATTGCCATCAAGGTTATCCAAAACGAATATGTTGGTTACTCCACCTTAACCTCTGTTGAACCATACGTTTCTATGTCCAGAAGAACCAAATTAATTGCTACTTACTGTTTATGTGGTTTTGCTAACTTTGGTTCCGTTGGTACCACCGTTGGTGTCTTGAAGACTTTAGCTCCTGAAAAATCTAAACAAATTTCATCTTTAGTTATGTCTGCTTTAATTACTGGTTGTACTGCTACTTTGTTATCCGCTGCTATTGCTGCTATGGTTATTAACGACTTAAATGGTTTTGAAACTACAATGACTACTTCTTCATAAGTGTTGTAAAAATATCATAGTTTAATGGTGAGACTTCTTCTTCTTCTTCTTCTTATTATTATTATTATTCTGAGTGAGACCTGACATTAACTATTTTTTCACTTCATCTACTTTTTTTTTGATTTTTTGATTTTTTGATTTTTTGACTTTCACTTTTTAATGCTTTTCTCGTGCTTTGTCTTTCCCCTAATATAATACTCTTCTACTGGTTCGATATTGTGTTTATTAATAAATATGACAGACCTGCCCATGGATTTCCTTTTAAGACTAGGTGGTTATATCAACATTAGATGATGGTTGAGCCGCCCACAAGGACTGGGTTTTCTTTTATAGGTGTGTGCTGCTCGACAAGATATACTTTTAGTTGATTCATGTACACATATTAAAAAAGAAGAGGAGAAGAAAATAAAAGCACGTCAAACAACAATATTATATCATCAGGCATAACGGAGACAAACAAAATTCAAAAGAATCGTCATAGCATAAAATAAAAGAATTTAAAGGACATTAAACTAACTACTCGTTAGTTAAAACCATCTTAATGGCCTTATTGTCTGCAGCATTCTTAAAGACATCATAAGCTTTTTCAATTTCGCTTAATTTGAAATGATGAGTGACTAATGGAGATGGATCAATTTCACCAGAAACAACCTTCTCCAATAATTCGGCAGTTGAGTAAGCAGACACTAAACCAGTAGTGATCTTAATATTCTTGATCCATAGATCTTGTAATTTCAAATCGACACTTGTACCGTGAACACCAACATTAGCCACTGCACCACCTGGGGCAATTAATTCTTCACACATTTCAAAAGTTGGTGCAACACCAACACATTCGATTGCAACATCCACACCTTCTTCCTTATCTGGAGTAGTAGTCAATTGTTTAACTTTAGCAACAGCGTCCTCCTTAGCTGGGTTAATGGTTTGGGTAGCACCGAATTTCTTAGCAACTTCTAATCTTGCATCATCCATATCAATTGCAATGACTTCCTTTGGATTCTTAGCCTTAGCAGATATTAATGCTGATAATCCAACTGGTCCAAGCCCAACAATAGCCACAGTATCACCTTCTTTAACGCCACCTGACAAAACACCCACTTCATAAGCAGTTGGTAAGATATCAGACAACATAAGTAAAGAATCATATGAAAGATTTTTCGGAGCTTGATATAAGGAATTATCAGCAAATGGAACCCTTAAGAACTCAGCTTGGGTACCATTGATTTCGTGACCCAAAATCCAACCACTAGTACCTTCAGATTCCTTACAGTGAGATTGCAAGTTGTTCTTACAGTAATAGCAACTGCCACAGGCGGAGATACAAGAAACAATAGCGATATCACCAGGCTTGAAGTTTTTAACTTCTGGACCAACCTCTTCAACTTGAATAATACCTTCATGACCTAAAATCAAACCTCCTTGCTGCTTCTTAGCTAAAGCGGTAGATTCAGGGACATCACCTTTCCAAATATGTAAATCGGTACCACAGATTGTAGTTGCCAACATTTTTCCGATAACATCAGTTGCTTTTAAGAGCACTGGTTTAGCAACAGTTTGCCATTTGATTGATTGTGGACCTAAGTAGGTCAATGCTTGCATAGTACTCATGATGATTTTTGTATGTAATTAGGTATGAAAGAGAGTACACGACTTGAACACACATCAAAATCAAGTTGGAACAAAGTTGGGGAAACACAGGAGTATTTATATCCCACAGAAACCACCGGCAACTGCAGTTAAGGGGACTGTCCGAGGCTCCGACCTGAATCAAAGGTCAATTAATTCGTAAAATTAACAGGAGAAAAGCAATTATAACCATTAACAGTCATTTAGACGATGATTGGTTGATTATGTGTTTTGTATTACTTCGGGACACGGGTGCATGTTAATCCGCTGATCTAGTCTCACTTGTCTAGCCTCAGCTCAGCTCTTCAAAACTATAAATGATACGATAATACGAACAGTGTACTGCTACGACTGCGATTACAACTAGTATCAAGGTGATCATGTGATGTAGAATACGGTGAAATATTGAAAAGAATATGGGTGTGTTGGAAATTACTCAAAAGAGATCTGGGGTGACGGGTGATCAGATACCAAGTTAACCGACCGCATTAGTGTATAGGGTTCTTCGGAGTAGCTTTGAGAGATGGCGTGGAAGTCCCTCTCACAGAGACGTGGGGAGATTCTGGGGAAGGTCATACATATGTTTGGATAACTATTGATTTTGATTTCGGTGAGAAGACTGGAAGGGTGGGAGAGTGGGATGATTAAAATGATTGAAGTGCAGCTTCGAGGCCCGAGTGTCATCCAATTGTGAGTGTTAACATCATCGATGAGTAGTAATTAGGTTTAGGTTTGTGTTTAAAGATCAGGATCAGGATCAGGTGGCAGCAAAAGGGCGCTATATGGCAAGGGAGAGTGAGCCTCGAGAGGAGTCCGGCTGCCATTAGCAGTATTCGGTAAGACAGCGACTCCGAAACTAAACCAAACTATCCCCTTTTCAGCAGTCCAGCCTTGATGATATTCTTCACACTACATTATCAGATTGAAACAGTATAGACGTCGGGATCCCGTGAACCAACTAGCCACTTGGAGGTAAATACTAGGTCAACGAACAGGAATCATTAAGTCAGAGTTCATGATTTCAGGTATCATTCCGACCATTTTGATCCTTGGGTTCCCCCCTCTACAAGGCTGAAACTACAAAGGGGTGGTAACCTTCATATAACTCTTTTCATATATATATATATGGCTTTCATCAAAAGGTAAATACGTATCGAATACTAGAAAAAGTTTAAACAAAGTTAATTAGGGCTCAATGAGTAGGTTGAGAGGCATACAACAAAACAGAAAAGTGATCCCCAATTTTAATTCGGATACGTGTGTATGGATATCCAGGAACCTGGTCTCTGGGCAGCAACAAACTAAACCATCAATTGCATGCTTAATTTCACAATAAGTTAAACACAAACAAGCCGGCCCCGATTTTGATTATAAGTAGCCTTGAAAAATCAGAGAACGAAATTATGGAATAATCGTTCCTTTGCCCAATTATTCCACCCACACTTATCTACTTTATTTAGTTTTCTTTAGGAATGAGCTATGAGCCGGGACTATTTCCGAACTTTAAAATAAACAACTCAGGTTCTCAAGCATCACAAGCAAAGAGATAAAATAAAAGTCAAAGTCTATAAATCAACAACTCTATAACCGCGTAACCTATTTCAATTCTTGAACTTCATCATTACATTCACATTCACTGTAAAGAACTCTATTAACCTCGCTTATAGGAATATCCCATATACCGCTTGTTGAATGAAATAAATATTTATTCATGTCTTCATTTCTAAATTCATCTAACTCTGTAACAATAATCCCAGTATCATCAACCACAGTTCTCAAATCATTCAATGGAGCTGTTTTAACTTCAGTATTGTATAAAGCTAATGACACATAAGTGTACATCATTGAAACTAACACATATGATGGAATACTTAAAGCCCACCATCTTGATGGATAATAATAGATTCCAATGCTATTTAAAACTGGATCAGGCAACAAAGCCCAGGCTAACCAACTAAACATAAAAATACATGAAATCACATATGAAGCAAAACCTTTATACTCTGCTTGTGGTGTTATGTTTGTTGAAACTGTAACGTCTGATTCCCTTGCAAGCTCATCTGAAACAAATTGAGGGAGGTTATCTATGGCACCATTACCGATAGATGGCATAGAGTAGTTAGTACCTAACGAGTAAAATGAAGGAAGCAGTGAAGTGATGGATGTTGTTGATAATGATAACACTCTGTTTGGCAGAGATGGAGAGTTCAGATTAGAAGCATTGTTGTTATTACCAGTTGTTTGATTCTGGGCTCTTGAGCTGTTGGTAGCGGTGTTGCTGTTGCTGTTCTCAGACTTGTCGAAACTCTCTACCGATATAGTCAACCCACAATCTTGATCATCGTAATGAGGTAGCATTGTTGTTGGCCTTCTGGCTGCCGATGGCTTACCCCTGTAAAAGCTGTGCTGTGGTGATGGAGAATCAAGAGCTGAAGTGTGTAGTCTGAATCTGATGTCTGCCACTGAGAGTGCGTGCCTCAAACGAATTCCAACTGAAAAGAATAACACAATTTAACAAATCATGCAAAGGCGTTAGTTGACCAAACCTACTGGCGATTACACTCCACGCAGACTCTCTTGTAGTCTTTTAACACATCTAGTAAGCTCCCAAGCCATTTTCAATTAACTCAGAACTTCACTAAGCTAGAGATTACTGCTCTGTCCACCAATTTTGCAAATCAACTCCACTGATCCAATCAATTTAAAGAGAATTTATAAATAGAACAACTTGACACAAAAATGGGTATGTATGCCTTTTATCACCCCTTTTTTATATTCCACGAACACAGAAATGTCACTAACGTCTTTAATTGTTGTCTAGGACCAAAGAAAATGTCTCTAAACGAGTTTTTAGCCGACGAAAGTTTGGGTGGCTCTTGGGCCGATGATGATTTAGACATCAACTCAATCGAAATCCCCGTTGGTCCAACTAACCCATTCGACTATCACAATCAGAACCCTACACGAGATTCATCGTATGGGGCTGGCTACAACAGTAGAACAGGTAGTGCTGGTGGGATGCGTGGGCTTCCTAGACCCATTACTATCCCTTCAAATCAGCCTGGCCCTTACATTGTCAAATTGTCTAACCTTCCTGAAACTGCTACAAGAAAATTAATTGGCGACTTGTTTGACTCAAGATATATGAAATTTGATAAGTGTAAAGTTTTATTAGATCCGAATCCTCCCCAATCAAGATTTAATTTCCATCAAGATAAAAAGAAGAAGTGCTCGTTTATTCAACTTGAATCTGTCGCTGATCTTCAAAAGGCTATCAAATGGAACGACATTTTCTTAGATAGATCAAGAGTCAATGTTGACTTGGCTGATTTTGGAGATTTCCAAGATATTCAAAATTACAATCAACAACAAGGTTATAACGAAGACGAGGAGGACGAAAGATTAAAGAATTTACAAGAACAGGCTCAACCTGAAAGAAGATCGTTTCCAAATCAACAACAGTCTCAACCTGAGAGAAGACCATATTCAAATCATGCTCCTGGCTATGGTAGTCGTAATTCTAGTACCAGTCCAACTGCTACTTTCACTGTTCTGAATAGACCTCCTAACTTAGCTCCTCCTCCTCCACTAAATAGTAGTAACAGCAGTTTCAGCAACAACAACAGACCTGCTCCAAGAGCCAAAATCAACCCATTTGGTCATGCTAAACCTGTCACCACTCCCGACATCCCATTAGTTTCTGAAAGAACTTCTCTAATTTCGAAGCATCTTTCGGCTGATTCATCCCCAACTCTTCCAAGTGCTCAGGGTTTTAAATCACAACAATCATCACCTTCACAGCCACAACTACAAAAGCAACAGCAGCAACCTCGTCGGAAATCAAACCCATTCGGATCAGCTAAACCTGTTGATACATTATCTAGACAATTGGAAATTGAAAAGAAACTGAAAGAAGCGGAGATTAATGAAACTACATTCAAGACCTTAGCTGCTTTAGAAAAAGAGAAGAAAGAAAACGAAAAGCAACAGAAGCAAGAACTAGGACAAAAAAAATCAAAACAAAAAGGTATTGAAGATTCGAAGTCAAAGAAGGATCAAGTTGAAAAATCTAAGCAGGTCAAAGAAAGTTTTACCCCCTCACCAACTCCAACATCATCGACAGCAACAGCAACGAAATCGAGTAGCTCAACTCCGAAACCTTCACCAAGAGAAGCACCAATTCCATTAGTCAATCCATGGACAGCAAATAAGACTAGTACGAATGCTGGAATTTTAAAATCAGAAGGACGTAATGATAGTCAACCAAGAAGTACACATTTAAACGCTGGACGTTCTAGTATTTCAAGATCAAAATCACCTTCCAAAAATTCAGAACCTAAAAAATATGGTTTCAGAGTGTTAAAGCGTTCTACGCCAAGACCCGTGGATCCAGCTCCAGTTCCTGATTTATCAAAGAAAGAAATTGATGTAATTAGAGACGCTGGAAAGAAAGAGAAAGAAGATAAGAAGAAATCCAGTCCGGTTATGATCACTGAAATACTTAATGACGATAAAGAAGAAAATATAAATAAAATTGCAATTGAAAAAGATGGTGAAAAATCCATTGAAGAATCGAAAGATATTAGGGTTGATAATGGTGATACTAAAAATAATGTTGCTCCTTCAACTGGTGTGTCCAATTCTACATCTGATGTTGACCCAAAGAGAAATAATGTTAGAAATGGTACCGATGCTTATAAAGCTAATCCAAGATATAGACCTCGTCAACCTAGACCTCACCAATCAAGACCAACTCCTCAAATGTTAAAACAGAAATATACTTATACTAGAGTTGACACCACAAAGCCTTCTGCTGCTGCAGAAGCCGAGAAAGGAAAAGAAAAGAAATTTGTAGCTGATGAAGTTGTTCCTGAGGATAAATCAAATAGTAACGATGAACCATCTCATGGGGAAAATGCTCAAAAAAATATTAAGGATCATAATGAGACCAGCTCAGATACTGATTCAACGAAGCATTTCAGTGAAACTTCATCAGGTAGCACAGATGTGACGGATGATCATTCTGTTTCTTCAGAAGATGGTAATAGAAGTAATAGCTATAGAGGTAGAGGCAGGGGAAGAGGTAGAGGCAGGGGCAGAGGCCATTATAACAATAGAGGCGGTAGAGCAAGAGGTAGAGGTGGTGCTAGATATTATGAAAACAGCACTTATCATCAACCACATCACAATATGACTTACGTTAAGCCTGGATTAGAGGCCCCTAAACCTGAAGGTAGTTCCTAAGTTGCTCTTTTTGTCAACTTTATTTTGTTTCGTTTTTGCTTTATTTTATTTTATGTTCTATTTTATGAGTTGCTTTAAATTAATTATAACGTCCTTTAGTTCATTACTCTTATTTTTTTGCGTTGTAAATTTATTTAGTCATTTTTAATTGGTCTTGTCTTAACTTTTTATAGGGAATCTTATTATTATTTTTAATTGGTCTTGTCTTAACTTTTTATAGGGAATCTTATTATTATTTTTATAGGATACGTCTTCTTCTTCTTGCTCTTTTATTGTTCTTGTATTGTATTATATAGTCATTGCTTTTACATCTAACTTTCTATACTAAATAAATCGCATATACAATATGTTTTTTTGTAAATGAAAAAGTATTCCAATGGTCTTCAAACTGGTATAATGATCGGTATCGAGTTTTCTTATAGTTAAGAATCCACGCATTGGACTCAACAACGCAGCTCTAACACGCCGAAGCGCCGCTCTGCGTCAATCACCCGCGGCGCCTCCCATGAGGCATGCCAGTTTTACCGGGCACACCTCTGATTTCTGATGGCGACCGCCCGGCGCTTGCGCGCTGAGGATTCTCTCAGGAGAAGTCTTGTTGCACGGGTGAAGTGTACCACCGAATTTCCCACTCGCCCGGAATTGAACCTGAGGTTCCTTGTGAAAGCGAGTACGCGTGGACTACTACCACTTCAAAGACCATTGTCTCAGACCACTCGGTTAAAAGTGTTCCTTGGGGAAGTTATCGGAATTTCTGAATGTGCTGGTAATGTTTCAAATATTGGTGTACGGTTTTTATCGGAATTTTAAATTAATTCAAATGTCTTATTGTTCACCCCCCCCCCCCCACATAAATATAATTGGACTCAGCTCAAAAACTTCTTATAAAAGCTAAAACCAAACAGTCTCTCTATATATCTTCTTAGATTTGCATCAAGATAGTTTATATAAACTTTGCTGAGTAATGCAGTGATTTTCATGGGAGTTCATTGATTTCAATATCAGGTTGACATATCTCGCTAAATCATGCCATCTTGTCTAACCTTTACTATTCTTTTTGTGAATCTTGTAACAAAAAAGGAATATTTTCGTCCTTATCTGTTAACACTCCAAAATGGATAAAAACTTAGAAAATAACAAGAATGAGAGTTATCGAAATACAATGAATTAAAAATTTCATTTACAAGCTGTAAATCAGTAAACCATGTTCTCATGTTCTCATGAGATAACTATCATTCCCTGTAACTCTTTTAAGTTTTCCTTCCTTATAATTCATATTTAGTTTTAAGAAGTAATATGAAATAATAGATACAGTATATACAAAAAGTTATTCCTCCATCTTAGACTGGTGCTCACTAATATAATTCCAAAAGTCATCTAAACTATCAATATTAATGGTTTTACGTTTCCTTTTGCTATCTTCATCTTCAATTAATCCAATTTTACCCAGACCTTTTTGAACCCTCAAAATCTTTGAGAACGGATCTGTTTCTCTATATATCAAAGCTTTACCAACTGTAAACAAACCATCAGTGACGGAATTTAATAAAATTCTGGAATCTGTTTCACTCCATTTTGATTCTTTGGTTCTAACTAAAGAATTTAAAATATACTTAAATTTCCTTGAGTTTAATTCATCTAAAACGTAAACATCGGGAAAAACACTATCAGTACATCTGACTTTTAGAATTTCCTTTATTAATAACTTTTGAGCTTTATATTTGGTGATGATCGCAATTTCGGAGACGTTATAACTTTTCAATTTCAAGTATAAAAACAAACAAACAATAAATTCAGCCTCCTGAACATTTTGATATTGATTTGATGAACGTAAAATTTCTGATCCTTCTGAAATATCAATAAATTGAATACTTTTTTCAAGTCCCGGTAAGCTAGTTAAAGTTGAAGCATCCAATTCTTTTGAAATATTAATTAAATTTTCATTAATTTCATACTGTGAGTCTAATTTAATTGGTTTAACACCTAGCTGGATCAATGACTTGAGTATTGAGGTATTTAGAGAAATTTCTGAATTACCTACTAAGGTGATTCGTTCAAAACTTGATTTATTGGATTGTAATGAGGAACTTAAAACCAAATCTAAGTTGGTAAAATGATCAGCGTCCACGATTATCAAATTTGAAAAGTCAGCAGTTTGTAAACTATCTAGCTCCAATAATTCTGTTTTAGTCATTGCTACTAGACTGGAATTTTGATAAGCTATTGAATTCAAACTAGAGGTTTTGGAAATGTAATCTTTTAAGTGATCTTTTTGAATGTCAGTGAACAATTGAAGCAATTCAGTATAGGAAGAAATAGCTAATTTCAAATTATCTTGAACATCTTTCTGTTTCTCTACTTCTAAGGAACCAAAGGGATAAAATCTTTCCAAATTATCATTACTTAAGCCTTTCTCATTTAGCTTGGTTAAAAAATTAGTCCATTCTTTGGATACATGCTCTTCATAAAAGAAAAGTACGGATTTAGAATCATTATCAAAAGCACCATCTAATTCAAGAACCTTAGAAATATCTTCAACTTTATTCAACATTTCAGAATATTCTTTCTTGATTAGTGATTTATTTGCACCAACTGAATAGACAACATTTTCGGGGATGATTCCTTGCTTCTTAACTTGACTCAAAACACGTTCTTTGGATTGATCGTTACTTGTGACCAGTAGTGTCTTTTTATTCGGAAGATTATCATATAATATTGTAATCAAGTATGAAATAATTGTAGCTTTACCTGAATTAATTCTACCATCAATGACAGTCAAACCTTGCAAAGTGCCATGAATTATAGATTTAATTTGAGTTTCAGATAACTGATCAATAGATATACTTGATTCTTTTAATGGATAGAAATTTGAAAGAACTTCGTACTTTTCAACGCTAGGAATAACTTTAAGTACGACAGATTTATTAATATTTTCAGTTTCAACTTTCTTCTTCCCTGTTCCCATTTTTCTTTTCTTTGTGGACGGCCCATCTTCGATTGTAAGAATATCTGCAAGTTTATGGACAATTGAAGGGTCAATTGGAAATTTCACATATAATGCTTGATCAGTTAAGTTATCAAACTTTGAAGCAACAGGACTACCGAATTTCAAAATCAGATCAGATACCCAGGAAGGTAATGAAATCCCCTTTTCCAATGCTAAATTTGAAAGAACCAAATATTGCTGAACCTTATTTGACAATACTTCATCACCCCTTAATAGGCAATTAAATGATTCGCTCTTGAAAACAGAGATATTTTCAACATCTACCAAATAACGGTGCTCACGATTTTTAGATTGAAAAACTTTCTTAATAGTAACCGGAATTAAATCATGCACCTTATCACTTAAGCAAACCAAGTACAGGGTATCCCCAAGGGTCGTCTGATTCCATTCTTTTTCATTATCCCTGCCAACACCTTTAAAATCAAGAATAAGTTCACACTGAACTTGTTTTGGCTTATTATTAAAGAAATTTGGAGTTTCTTTATGGACGACAACTTTTTGTTTTAGTGGAACACAAAATTTAGAAGTTCCTTTAAAATTGTATTCTCCAGATGAGTTCTTTTCAGGGCGTAATCTTTTAGAGATCTTATCTAAGTGAGAAATTAAATCATTAACTATAGATTGCTCTATATGTTTCAATGTTCTAGTGGTATAGTCTTTCATATCTAGGTAACCTAAAGTTTCGAAGTGCTTATCTCTTTCTTTTAGCTCAGATAATCTAGTGAATAAACTCAAATCAGACGATAAAGCTTCCATATTCACAAAACAACAGCGATACCACAAACTCGACAGAACGAAGTCTTTATCTTTACGTATTAAATTAGAGATACCAACCGTCTTAGCTATTTCTAAAAGCTTATCAACATTGACAGATTCAAAACAACCACAAAAAGTTTCAAATGATCTAGTTAGCTTTTCTAAATTATCATACATAGTGAAAGATTCAATACTAAACTGAGAACACAAGTTCATAAATTTCCTAAAATTATTATTATTAAGTTTTCTATAATCGTCAATTGAAACAGATTCACTAGTCAAATCATTTAAGGGATAATAGATCAAATATTGTAACAATTTAAACAAACCTGACAAAGAGCTCGTTGTGGAAATTCCAGAAATGAAGTTAACTTCCTTTAACACAATGTTCGTAAACTTTCTAGTCGGTAAAAATGAAACTATATCCAGTATCAATTGCAATCTATCTTTTAAATCATCATCATTTGGTGAATGCATTGTATTCATAACAAATTTATAAAACCAGTTCTTAGATAAATATGACCTTTCCTTGTCCTTTCCACTTTTTAGGTTATATTGTTCTAATTTAGTTTTGAATAGTGATTCTAATTCGTTATCTTTTAATAAAGTTGATTTGTTCTCAAGATTGTCCCACATCAATATCGAAAATAATGAACCAAGTAATGATCTTATTAGTTTAATTTGCATATTTTTTAGAAGAGTAGATATGAAAGTAATTAATTGGGAGTCAATTGAATTATCTGAAATTAATATGGAAATGATTCTATAAAACAAATCTAGGAATTTAGAATCATCTAGAGTTAATTTCTGTAAAATATTGAACTGTTCGTCATTGGAAAAATTAACAATATAAACAATTGCTAATACATGAGTTATTGAGACATCGGAATAAAATGAACTCCAAAGTTCTTTATGTAAATAATCAGTTTTCAAAAGAGTTTTAAGGTATGCAGGATCTTCTTGAATTTTGTGAAGTGTCTGCTCAACTTTTTCATTGTTTTGAGTTGAATCTTGCGTCTTTGATTTGGAAAATGAATTCTTGGGAACCTTTTTCTTCCTTGATTTTGAAGCCATTGTTATTTATAGCTTTATTCTTTGAATAATTAGCTGTTAAATAGTATAAGCTATTTTACATGTGTTGTTATTCAAGATATTACAGAGTCGTGCGCGGTTCAAAACCCATTTCTGGAGCATCAAATTTTTTTTCAATATTTTTTTTTTAACCATACACTTACCTATCAGTTCAGAACTTTTCAGAAAAAGATTAGACAGGTACATTCACACCTTTCAGCCAAATTCAAATTTATATATTTCCAATTACACAATGAACAGAGGCAGAGGCGGATTCAGAGGTGGACGTGGTGGTAGACAAGGTGGAAACTTTGCACCACAAGGTCCTCCAGATAGAGTTTTTGAAATGGGTTCTTTTTTACACTCATGTGAAGGTGATATTGTTTGCAAATCTATTAATGAAAAAATTCCATATTTCAATGCTCCAATATATTTAGAGAACAAAACTCAAGTTGGTAAAGTTGATGAAATTTTAGGTCCATTAAATGAAGTTTTCTTCACTATTAAGCCAAGTGAAGGTGTTCAAGCTACTTCCTTCAAAGAAGGTGATAAATTCTTCATTGGTGGTGATAAATTACTTCCTCTTGACAGATTCTTACCAAAACCTAAGGACTTTACCCCAAAGCCAAAGAGAAAAGGTGGCAGAGGTGGCGCTTCAGCAGGTGGCAGAGGTGGTAGAGGTGGTAGAGGTGGATTTTCCAGAGGTGGAGGAAGAGGTGGATTCTCTTCAAGAGGAGGTTCCAGAGGTGGTAGAGGTGGTTTCTCTAGAGGTGGTGGACGTGGTGGCTTTTCTTCAAGAGGAGGTTCCAGAGGAGGTTCCAGAGGAGGAAGAGGTAGATTCTAAATCAATTTATAGCACAATTAAAAAGGATCAATTATTTTTTTCAGTCAGCATTTGCAAGATATTTTTTCACAACTTATTATCATGACCAATGTACTTTAGCTTTTTTTTTTCTTACTTAATAACTTCAGATTCATGGACATAGAATAAAAAATATCTTTCCATCTTATCGTTTGTTTCATTAGTATATCTTTATATAAACTCTTATATTTATCGTTCGGGGATTAATTTTACTACTTTCTTTACGGAGTGGACAAGTAATGTAAAACAAACCTAAAGAGTTAAAAGACAGTTAGAATAACCTAAAAAAACATGTAACAACACTAGAACATAAAAATTAAACAAAACACAGAACGTATAACTAGAATTAGGTGAAATCTTCTTCTAATTCGACAGGAGCTTCACTCACAGAAGCCTTAATCTTATTTAATAATCTAACCTTGAAACCGTCAAGTCTTGCAAATTTATCAAATTCTCTTGCAGAATTAGCAATATCATCAGAATTACCATCTCTAACAGCATCAATTAATTTTGAAACGAATTCAAATTCTCTGGTTGATTGAAAAGATGGATCCCATTGAACAAATCTAGTTAACAAAGCATTAGCACTTGCGTAATCATTACCATCAGCCAATCTACAAAGAATAGCTTTTAAGAAATATTCTTTTAAAGACCATTTAGCTAAATTATTATTTAAGGATTCTTTAGCAACAGCTTCATAAACAGTAGCAGCTTTCGTATAATTCTTAATTGAATCATCACAATACAAGTCTGCCGCTTTCAAAGCAAATTTATTAGCTAAAGATGAGGCATTGTCACCCTGATACCATTCGCTTGCAGTTTCATAACTATCTATTGCTTTTTGGATTTCACCTAATTCATTTTCATATAATTGACCTAAATCAGCTTTAAAGTTTGCACTCCTTCTGAATTGACCCCTTGTAACGAACATATTAATTGCTTCTTCTAAGCATCTTGCAGATTCTATTGGAACCTCCATTTTATAACATTTATACGCTTCGACTAAAGTGTTTGAAGCTTCTTCTGGA
Source organism: Ambrosiozyma philentoma (assembly GCA_003707675.3). NCBI lineage: Eukaryota > Fungi > Ascomycota > Pichiomycetes > Pichiales > Pichiaceae > Ambrosiozyma > Ambrosiozyma philentoma. The sequence goes on from PPKZ03000005.1 coordinate 464,147, forward strand.
GAATCTGACTCTTTTTGAGCATTAGCAGCTTTCTCAAAAGTTTGACCAGCTTGAGCATTTTTTTTTTGTAATTTATATAAATTTGCAGCTTGGATATAGATATCAGCAGCCTCCTCTAACTTTGATTGACGAGAGTTTCCCAGCATTGAAGAAAGGAAGCCGGAAGGCTTCTTTAACATCTTATCAGCCTACATTCATAGTGAGTGATTGTTAGTATTCAAACCTGTAACAGAGAACAGTGACAGCATGAAAACATGAAAGAGGACCAGTTGAGGAAAAAAGAATACATACAGCAGATATCAATTCTTCAGGAGTGGACATACTGGTGGTTTGGAGATGTTAATGGGTAGTAATTTGAATAGTTATGGGTAGAGCAGAATCGTTAGTTGTAATCTGTTTGCTTCAAATGAAGGCACTAGACGATTTGCTGTTACTTGCCCGTGTCCTTGAACATGCAAAACAATGGCAGATATCGACGGGTCGATTGTCCCAAACATATCATATAGTTTTAACAAAACTTATTCACCCGCTGTCATGGCATTTGTCGGGAACGTCGAGACTTTTGTGAGCTCCCGGTGGTTGTCGCTTGCAGATTGGGGTGTCCTGTTCGATCCCTGCGGTCGGCGGTCTCGGTGCCAGAGTAATCAGGTACATAGCCGCCAGCAACGAACAGTGTTTCCACTGAAGGGTAGAAATACAGCACAGTTCACTGTCCGTGGGCGAGGCGAAGGGGACAGCACCCCGCTGGTTTCCCTCTGGGATGGGGCGATGGCTTCTGAAGGCTAGTTGATGTTAACCACAACCAAATTCTTTTTTGGTTTTACTTATTTTATTTAAGTTTTTTCACCAATTGACATATATATATATAAACGATAGAGAGAGAATAATTTAATTAGCAATGAATGACGAATAGTATTTATTAATTAGATACACACTCAGAAAGATTAGACTCTTTCAATGACAATAGCAGAGGCTCCACCCCCACCGTTACAGATACCAGCAGCTCCAATCTTACCACCTTCTTGGGCTAAGACATTAGCTAAAGTAACGACAACTCTAGCACCGGAACAACCCAATGGATGACCCAATGCGACAGCACCTCCGTAAACATTAACTTTGGATGGGTCTAATTTTAATAATTTAGTGTTAGCAACACCGACAACTGAAAATGCTTCATTGAATTCAAAGAAATCAACATCATCCAGAGTTAAACCAGCATGCTTAACAGCCTTGGGCACGGCAAGAGCTGGAGCTGTGGTGAAATCAACTGGGGCATGAGCTGCATCACCCCAACCAATAATCTTAGCAATTGGCTTTAATCCTAATTCCTTGAGCTTCTTTTCAGAGACTAAGATAACTGCAGCACCACCATCATTAATTGGTGAGGCATTTGGGGCAGTAACTGTACCATTTTCTCTCTTGAAAACAGTTCTAGCTGATCTCAATCTAGCTTCATCTAGTTTATGGGCTTCTTCATCGACCGAAACAACAACATCCGGTTTACCTCTTATACCTTTAACAGTAATTGGTGCAATTTCAGCAGTGAATTTGTCTTCAGCATGAGCCTTTTGAGCTTTCTTATAAGAGTTGACAGCAAAGTCATCTTGTTCTTCTCTAGTAATAGTATGGTCTGCAGCACATTTTTCAGCAGCAACTCCCATAGCTTTACCGTCGTAGGCATCGTTTAAACCATCTCTGGAAATACCATCAACTAAAACGTTATCACCAAATCTTAGACCACCTCTAGCAGCTGGAGCATAATATGGAGTATTAGTCATGGATTCAGCACCACCAGCAACAACGATGTCAGCACAACCAGTTAAAATGGTTTGTGCACCTAAGATAATGGCTTTCATACCAGAAGCACACACTTTGTTAATAGTAGTGGCAATGGTGTCTTCACCTAGACCCGACTTCAGAGCAACTTGTCTAGCTGGAGCTTGACCAACATTAGCTTGCAAAACGTTACCAAAGAAGATTTCTTCAACATCAGTTGGTTTGATTTCTGGAACTTGAGCTAAAGCAGCTTTAACGGCATGAGAACCAAGATCAACATAACCGAATGAAGATAATGAACCTTGGAAGGAACCAATTGGGGTTCTGGCACCTGCGACAATATAAACGTATTCTTTGGACATCTTTGGGAGTTGGAAGAATTGTGATTCAGCAAGAGAAAAGGAGCATGCCCAACATAAATGAAATGGGAATTCAAATCTGAAAAGGCCCCACAGAGACTCGCGTCCAGCTCAATCGATCAACAAGGGCGTATACGAGAGATTCGGGCTGTGCATGACCTGCGTGGCGCACAGAAGGGCTCCTTAAGGCATGGAGTGGCGTAGCATATATTAAAGATATTACGTAATAAATAGTTCCTTTTATTCATTTAATGCGAAGAAATACAAACATTAAAGTCAAATCTCCATTTCGTCATCATCTTCAGCGATTACAGTTGGCTTGGATCTACTAGTGATAGCAACAACTTCATTATCTTCCATATCTTCATCCACGTCAGATTCATCAGATTGAATAACCGAAATCTTTTTTGAAGCGTTCACAACAACCACTTCTTCATCTCCTTGTTCAATTTCCATTTCATCATCATTTTCAGCATCTTTTAGTGAAGCATGTTTCTTTTGATATTGCTTTAATTGTTCAACTGTCCAAACGGAAACACCATTATCAGCATCTTTTGGGTCAACGGGTTGGGCCAAAGTTCTTAGAAATTTCTTTGCAGAAGCAATAGCCATATCTGTAGATAAATTAGTATCTGCATCAGATAAAGCTTGCGCAATCCACTTTGGCAATTGATGCTTCTTTCTTGCAAATCTTCTATCTGCCAAAACCATTACACCGTAATCATCTTTACCCCTTAAAACTCTACCTAAACATTGAGCTGCATGTCTCATTGCATCGAAGGATAGGAAATCTTGTTGCGGAATCTTATAACTTTCCTGCAAGAACTCTAATCTTGCTCTTAAAATTCTTGATTCTGTATATTGGAAAGGAATACCAATCATTAAAACTGTTCTACCATAGTGATGATCAAAATCAATACCTTCTGAAACTTTACCTCTGGCAACAGACAACAACACAGCGCCACGCCCATTTGAACATGCTTTTCTATAAGTCTCTAAAGCCAAAGATGTTTCTTGAGCATCGGGAGTTTCGACCAGAATTAATTTGTATTTCCAAACCTCATCTAAAATACCCATTGTTTGCCAGGTTGAAATAATGCTCTCCATGTATAAGTAAGAAGGGAAGAAAACAACTAAACCATCAGGTGTAATCTTAGAAAACTCAATTAATAAATTACCATAATTTCTAACAACGCTAGGATCATTTCTAATTTCAAAACGGGAAGAAATTGGAACCTGATCCGGACCTTTTGTAACAATCATTGGTAAAAATGAACGACGATCTAAAGTCATTGTATATGATTCCATAACATTAGCTTCAAAATTTAACATTTTAGGGTACATGTCTAAAGGTGAAATGGTACCCGATGTGATAATAACCGAATTAAATCTTTCAAAAACAGGTTTCATGGCAATTGATGCATCAAGGCATGCAAATCTCAATATCGGGTTCGGAACAGTTGCGTTCTCGGTCTCATATGGTTCTAATATTAAAACAAACCCTGCCTCATACGTTGAGACCAATGTTGCAAATGTAGCTATATCTTTCAATGCCATGAATTCCTCAATTTCGGAGACTTCTAAAGTTCTGACTAATAATGAAAGTCTTTCAGAACAATATCGTAAGGGTTTCTTATCTATGAACGTTAATTGTTTTAAATGCTGCAAAAATGATGTTGGGGTTTCTGAAATAACATGTAAAACTTTCATTCTGGTCTTCAAATATTCAATTAATCTCTTCATAAATGCTATAAAGTGCTCGGCTCTTCTAATACTGCCAGGAATAGCTTCTGCTAAGACATCATTTGATAAAACTGGATTGGCCATAAACGATTCTTGATGTCCAGTATTAATATCAGATTCTCTTAGACCTTGAACTAATTGTTCATATTCATTTTGTAACCTTTCACTATCTACCTGTTTAACTTCTTCGACTTTCCTACTTAAAGCATTTGCACCTCTACTAGCTCTTTTCAGAATATCATCTGTTAAATCCAATGACAAGGCTTCAATACAAACGTTATCGATATTGTGAGCTTCATCAAAAATAACAATACTATCATCCGATAAGTCTTTGGAAACTCTTTCTGCGATCTTTGGATCTAACAAGTAATGATAAGAATAAATAACAATGTTACATAATGGCATCATACGTCTAACTGTAAAATATGGACATGTTCCCATTTTCTTACAGTATTCGATAAGTTGTTCAAATGAATAAACACCAGGCGGCACCAAGTTCTGTGGGTCTAAGTCATATAATTTTTCATGATATGTGCATAAATCTTCAATATTGCCTTCTCCTTTCTCAATGTTAGCTTTTAATTGACCATTTGTAATTCTTCTACATTTTTCATCGACAACAACACCTACTCTTTCTTTACCAATAGTTGGATGTAAACATAAATTCTTTCTACTTGTCAAACCTATACCTCTAAAATCTTCAGAAAACCCCAATTCTTTAGCTCTATATTCCATTAGTTTTCTTAATTCAATTAATGCCTTTTCAATTTCAGACATAGTACGAGAACAATAAATAATCTTTCTGTGTTCTGGGTGAAACATTTGATAAGCAACTGTAACTGAAAGCAAAGAAACAGTTTTACCTGTACCAGAAGGCATTTCCAATATACATTTACCACCATTATCTAGAGTTCGTTTAATATCACACATATATGCATATTGTTCTGGATATATACGTGGATAAGGGAATAACACTGGCAATTCATCGATGTAGAACCTGTTGATTTGGAAATAATTTTGAGTCAGTACTTTATTTGGATTAGGAACTGAGATGGATCCACAAAAAATACTTACTTCATAATGAACCGTCACACTATTATTTTATTAATAAAGATGATTTTTTCAATAGTTCATAGAGTGACCTTTCGATTTGCCATCAGCATCAAATCATTTCTATTGAGTTTGAAATATATTTTGAACCCAAGTGATGAGACCGTGAAAAGTGGCGGATTATTAATCCGCCACTAGTTTCTTATATTACGTAATATATACAAAGATGATCATAATTAAAAGAAATCAAAATAATTTATTAGTTTACAATTATAATAATACACTTAAGGTAAATATGAACAGAATAAATAAAAAGTAGTAAATCATTCGGGATTAACCTGAATATCCTTGATAACAATCTGCTTATCAGCATCAATGTAAGAATCACAAACACACCAAACTGTTAGATCATGAGTACCAGCATTCGGAACAGTAAATTTCAATTTCACTTGTTGGGACTCTTTCGTAACAGCCAACTTTTTTATGGCGTATAACTGTTTAGTACTGTTCTCACCTACTACAATCCACCAATTCTCTAATTTTTTGAATGGGTATTCACTTGAAATAATGTACGGATCTTCAAGCTCTTCATCTCTATTGATATTAACGATCAACTCTTTTTCTTCATTAGCAACAATTTGTTCTTTCAGATCCAATTCATAACTTAATTCCAAGTTTGGGTAACTATTCACGAATTCCGCGACTTTGTTAACTTGCTTTGAAGACAAACCATTCAAAATCATATTTCTATCCTTATCAGTTAAAGCCATAATATCATAAACAGTTTGAACCTTCTTGCTTTCACATTTTTTGAGGATTTCATCATTGAAGTAAGGAACTTGCTTCAAAGGCGATTCGGTACTCCACATTGCTTGGATTACCATTTGCGTTAAATCCATAACATCTATAGCATTTAAGTAACCTTCACTTGAAATAATATCGATTAAGGAGTAAAGTAAGTTCATAACCTTCAAAAGAATGAATTGTAAATCCATGTTCAAATCAGGAGGCAAGTTCAATCTGGAGAAATGTGCTTGAAGCAAAATGAAAGACTTAAAAGCTGGTGATTCATAGTTAGGGTGAGTTGACGACTTAATTGGTAATCTACTATAAATTTTGGATAGAATTTCATCTTCATGAGCTCTAATAGGAACGGATTCTAATTCATAAGCGGATGTAACGATTTCGAGAAGTCTCTTTAATCTAGACTTGCTCGTAACAGACATAGCAAAGGTTTGCATGGTAACAAAACTAACATTATAATAAGCAGCAATCATGCATCCATTCAAACTAATTATTTCAACTTTATCATCTTCTTCATCTTCTTGACTTTGCTCCATTTCATCATCTATTTGTAGCTCAATCATCTTACCTTCAACTAGATCTTCTAGTGTGGTTTCAACCAATTCTGAAAGATATTCTGAGTAACCAACACTTGTTGTACTCTTAACCCCATAAAACGATGGGTTGTATTGGAATCTTCTATAGAAATAAGAATAAGTTAACCAATCAACACAATCTTGACGAGTTTTAACGGTATTAGCACCAATTTCGCTAACAAAGGAATCATGTAAGAAATAATGTAAATGACTTTCGATTGGTAACGATTCAGACAAAAACTTTTTGTAATATGCTATTTTTGATGCATGTGTTAAAATCTGACATTTTGCGGTGCTTTCCTTAATTCTAGCTAAACCAACCATTTCTAATACATCATTTAGAGTGTAATCAATATATCTATGCTCTTTACCTTCATATTCCTGAGTACTTAAAACAATAACAGAATTGGAAGGAGGGCAGAAGTTACAAGTATCCTTAGTGGCCAACAAACATGTTAAAGCGCCAGCAGCAAAAAGTTTCTCAACCGTACCCTTATCAGAAGAAGTCATGCCCTTGTGGAAATAGCCAATACCATAGCTTAAACATGATTTTAAAGATGGATCAACAATTTTATTCAAATATGGTTCTAATGAATCTTCTTCAGCTTTCAACCAAGTCACTTCATCTCTATTTAACAATTTTATAAATTCGACAGAAATATCGACACAATGTTTTCTTGTGGGAACAAAAACAATAACGGTTTCTTCACCCCTGTCTTCATTTAGTTCTTGAATAGTTCTATAAGCAGGTTTAATCATGGCAAGAATTAAAGATGGGTTGTGATTAATATCAAATGAATTAAATTTAACTGAAACCGGATAAACTCTTTCTTTTGAATCAAAATTAAAAATATTACGTTTTGAAGCACCTATCCAATCACCTAAATCTTTAGCACAAGCTAATGAACAACTTAAACCAACAATTCTAATCTCCTTTTCTAGATTAATAGCCATAAACCTTATTCTACTCAAAACAATTTCATAAACTGAACCTAGAGCACCATTTCCTACTGAATGAATATTGTCAGCAATTACTAGTTCGATTGATCTAACATTACCCCTTTTAACCCAAAGCCTAGTTATTAGATCAAATTGTTCAGGAGTTCCAAGAATTAAATGACTTGAGCCAAGAAGTTTTAAATCAGTAGTTAATTCGCCAGTTAGTTTGTTAATAACTTTACCGCCAGCAATTTTGGAAAAATTCTTCTTCCAGGATTTAAACACAGTATCAATTTCTTCCTGGGATGTATTCAAATAAACTGCCCTTCCTTTCTCATTTTTCCAATGATTCAATAAAGCAAGTATCCCGATGTCAGTCTTTCCATTACCTTTAGATGTGCAACATAGAACGTTAGAGGAACCATTGTAAACAGCATCAAACACTTGAGACTGTATTTTATTAAAATGATCATATTTGAAAATTTTGGTGAATTCAGAAAATCCAAGTTCAGTAGTCGGTATTAATTGAAGATCTAAAAGTTGAGTTGGAGCAGCAAATTTATCAGGAATTTTCAAATTTGTAAACATTAAAGGAATTCTCGTTCCACAATGAAGCCACCTATCGCTGATTAAAGAAACAAAATAATTTGGTTGTGATTCGTCAATCATTGGAACAGTGAATTCAACGAAATGAGCCTGATTTATGTATTTCTTTTTAATAACCATTGATCCGACATTTAAAAGTTTTTGGGAATCACAATCTTCGACTAATAGTGTAAATGATTCACTGAAACCATGAACATCTACATCCCATTTCCAATTAGGGATAACTTCCAATTCTATTTTTAGTAGAGATTGGGTAATGGGGAGGACCGAAGCTTCAACTGACACTTTAGGAAATTTCTGTAAAATATTATAGACTAACCTTCCATTGCTTTCAGTTTTGAAAGCTTGAGCCACTTCATACTCATCTTTCAAATTAAGATAATGCTTCCAAGGGATTAATGAACGTTCTGCTGTTTGAATAACTTCTTTTGGAACACCAGTGAATTGCCTTAACGGTGTATTAGTCAGCCATAATCTTTTCTCAACCATCTTACATAAGTTAATTAACAATTTGGACAAATCAGACCAGCCTTTACGAAGTGCTAGTTCTTGAATTGCTCTAAATAACCTACCTGCAGATTGAACAACATAAATCATATCAGACATTAAAGCAAACCCATCCAATGATAGCTTAGAAATGTATGCTTGTAATAATACGTTAACCTTGGCCAATGGGTCATCTGAAGATTCATTAATTGGAATAGGAGCCTTTTCCATCAGTTTAGCTAATTCAACTTTTTCTTCTTGTCTTACTGGAATATATTTAAATTCCTCACTAGTTGCAAATATTCTGAAAAGATCAACCTCACCCATATATGGTTTGATTTGTTTATCATAATTTTTCATGCTTGTATAAGAGATATAATAATAAGAAGCAATCTTACCTAAATCTGTTGGAACAACAATACCAGAATCAAAATTATATTTAACAAGACCATTTTTAGCTAATATCATAAGAGCCGAATGAGATAAATCTTTTCTTCTTTCATGCAAATCTGTGTCCTTATCATATTCTGGACCAACATGATATAAACTTCTAGCTCTTATCATTCTAACAAATAAATATGTATAACTTATCCAATTAATACAATCTTCAATATTGTTAATTGTACCAGCAACAATTTCAGCGTTAATATCATCCGCTAATTTAGAATATAATTGTGATTCAATAGGTAATTGTTGGTTTAGAATAGCTAAATAATAATTAACTTCTTCCTGAGAAGTGATGATAATACCCTCCCCATGGGTATCATATCTAGGTCTACCAGCTCTACCTAACATTTGTAAAATGTCTTGTGGTGACAATTCAACCCATGAACCCTTTTCGGGAGAATAAATGCTTGTACCCTTGATTATAACGGTATGTGCAGGTAAATTAACACCCCATGCTAAAGTTGCAGTCGAAACAAGAACTTTCAAATGACCTTCAGCAAATAAGTCTTCTACTGTTGATCTATCAGACTTATTCATACCAGCATGATGAATACCAAACCCCATTTGTAAGACGTTCCTTAACCCATCATTTTTAACATTTTCTGATTCTTCTTTTAGAATTCTTTTAACACCTTCACTTAATCTAAATGTTTCATTATTTTCAATTAATTTATCGGCTATCCACTTTGCAGTCTTTTCTGTCTCCTTTCTAGAATGAACAAAAATAATAACTTTATGGTTCCCTTCAATGTTTTCTTTCACTTTTCTATAACACACTTCATTCATAGCTTGTAACTTCTTCAATGATTTATTTTCAGTGATTCCAATAAATTGTTGAGCTAATGGACAAGGTCTATAGCTAGAATCAAAATAAAATAATCCCTTATCGGTTTCAACTCTTAGAAATTTGGCAACATCTTTATAATTAGGTAAAGTAGCAGACAAGCCAACTAATCTAACGGGATCACCATTATTCTCCTCCACATTTCTTAGTGTACGAGCAACAATACTTTCAATGACAGGTCCTCTAACATCATGTAATAAATGGATTTCATCAATAATAATCAACCTCACTAAATTCACATATGATAAATCTGTACCCTTTCTTGTAATCACATCCCATTTTTCAGGAGTGGTGACTAAAATTTGAGTGGATGCAATTTGATGTTTAGTTAAATTAGAATCACCGGAAAGTTCATTAACTGTCATATTAAATTGTTTCAATCTTCTCTCGAATTCTCTAACTTGTTCTTGAACCAAAGCTTTTAAAGGTGCAATGTAAACAATCTTGAAAGAATTTAAATCAATATTTCCATTCTTGTCCATATGATTAGCAATTGTTCTTAAAACGGTTAGCATAGCGACATTAGTTTTACCGGCACCAGTAGGGGCGCACATTAAGATGTTTGAATCGTCATTGAAGGCTATAGGATAAACTCTAGATTGAATTCTATTCAAAGTCTTAGCTTCAGTAGAAGGAAAAACGGATTGAGCCCAGTCCGGAAGTTCTGAAATTTCAATCAATCTTTCTTCCCCGCTAGGCTGTTTTGGAGGAGGAATATGAATTTCTTTCCAGCAGGATTCTTCTCTCTTAAATGATCCTTGGGGCAACTGGGATGTAGTCGTTGGCATTAATCTTGGGCCCTTCTCAAATATTAAATTATCTAAATCAATGTATTTAAAAGTTTTTCTAGAGGATGTTTGCTTTTGCTGTGGTGTGTGTGCTGCTACTTCTGGTGTTTGCATAGTTTTCTTACCTTGGTATTCGTCCACCAAATCTTGTAGATCATTACCTTTCATTTCTTCAAGTATCACATTCTTCTCTTTAGCATTTTGAGTCAGTGATAATTTATTGCCATAATAAATCCTGTTGTGATTGCTTAATATCAGCTGCACCAATCTATCGGTTTCTTCAGGGAAAAGGGAAATCAAGTCACGTTCAAAATTTCTTATATTATTATCATTGTGAAGTCTATCGAAAAGCTCGTTTATTTTATTAGATAAATTGGAATGCTCGTATTCTTGTAAATTAGGTAGTTCAGAAGCAATATGTCTTGTAAGCCAAAATTGATCAACAGATTTAATTTTTATAGAATCATTGCTTTTTGTGTTAGTAAGACTGGCCAATTGAATAACATTATCACCATCATTCACATCTTGAATTTCATTTATATCTGTATTTAAAGGTTCTTCTTCGATATCATCTTCCGATTCTTCCTCGTCTTCATCCTCATCTTCTTCATCTATAGCCAATCCCACAGCAGAATCATCACTTTCATTTCCATCCAAATCTTGCTGTTCATAATCTGTAATATCTTTAGATAAAGCCGTTATTGTTTGAAATGAATCATTCGATAATTTCATACCAATTGCATCTTCAACATTTGATTTTTTAACTAGATCTGTGAAGGAATCGTTTTTCAGTATTTCTAAAGTGATATCAGCAGTCGATCTGACAACATCATTAGGCATATCATTATTCAGGATATTATTACACCAATTAAGTATTTGCTCAAAAATAATATTGTTCTCACTGTTTGTTGGGGTGTAATTGAAACTTTCAAGGTGTGAGTCAAATTGTGATTGAACACCTGTTCTAGCACTAGCTCTCTTAGGTTTTTTGGCCCTTTTATTTTCATCTATATAGTTGCTGTTATATAAGTCTTCTCTGGGTCTCTTTGCGTCTTCTTGGACGTTGGAACCTATATCTTTGACGTTGATCTTGCCTACTATTGATTGTGGATTTGTGTTAATGGATTTGTCGTCGAAGCCACCCTTATCCATCATTCTCCTATCGGCTCTAACGACCTTGTTGGCCATTTCAGAATACTTGTACTGCTGTATGTTGTCCGACATTGGCAGTTATGGATTGATGATTGTACTGCTCTAGTAAGAAGTTATTCCCTTCCTTCAATGGAAAACTATTGTACGCAAAACCAAATATGTAAATAAAAAATGTCCTCAACGGACGGCTCAACTAATCGACCTGATCACATGCTTTGTACACGTGCATTCAGACGCGACGGCCCCGCTCTTTTAGCTACAGGCCCAATCCTCTCCGAAAACCAGGTGAGCGCTGTGTGTCGGATCACCACATATCTTAATTGCATTGAGCCAGATCCAGCTTTTCTCTCTTCAGCGATTCTCTTTCTTCCTCTCCCCATCAATTGGTCTCTATTAGTATATATCCAAACCCCATACAAGATGCTAAGAGCTGCCTCATCATTAAGACAATCTCAAAGAGTGCTTGTGCCTACTTTAGCCAGATCTTTGGCTAGTGTTGCAAGTGATGTATGTATCGGTATCCCACCCTTTTCACAAATGTTCTAACCTTCGGATCACTTTCTTTTGAAAACCCACTTCTCCATTCAATTTAAAATGTTTTATTTGAGCTATTTTAATATTTTGAATGAAGTTATTTGAAGTCCTGTCTGCAAAAATGTGAAAATCTTATTTCTTATCTCCATCTCGTATCATTTTTACAGTTATACTAACAACAAATCTTTTCACTATGCTAATTAACGTAGACTGTCAGAATTGAACTACCAGAATATTCATTTGAAACTTATAACATGGATGCTCCTGCTTTGGTCTATGAAACCGAAAAGGACAGATTATTAGATATGTACAAGCAAATGATCATTATCAGAAGAATGGAAATGGCTGCTGATGCTTTGTATAAAGCTAAGAAAATCAGAGGTTTCTGTCATTTGTCCGTTGGTCAAGAAGCTATTGCTGTTGGTATCGAAAATGCTATCACCAAAGAAGATGATGTTATTACTTCTTACAGATGTCATGGCTTCACTTACGTGAGAGGTTCACCAGTTAAAGAGGTTTTGGGTGAATTAATGGGTAAAAGAATTGGTGTTGCTCGTGGTAAAGGTGGTTCAATGCATATGTTTACACCTGGTTTCTATGGTGGTAATGGTATTGTTGGTGCCCAAGTTCCATTAGGTGCTGGTTTAGCTTTTGCTCATCACTACAGAAACAACAGTAACTGTACTTTCACTTTATATGGTGATGGTGCTGCTAATCAGGGTCAAGTCTTTGAAGCATTCAACATGGCTAAATTATGGAACTTACCTTGTATCTTTGCTTGTGAAAATAACAAGTATGGTATGGGTACTTCTGCTGCTAGATCTTCTGCTTTGACCGAATACTATAAGAGAGGTCAATACATTCCAGGTTTAAAGGTCAATGGTATGGATATTTTAGCTGTTTACCAAGCTTCTAAATTTGCTAAAGATTGGGCTGTTCAAGGCAATGGTCCATTAGTTTTAGAATATGAAACTTATAGATATGGTGGTCACTCCATGTCTGATCCAGGTACTACTTACAGAACTAGGGAAGAAGTTCAAAACATGAGATCCAGAAACGATCCAATTGCAGGTTTGAAGGCTCATTTATTAGAATTTAATATTGCCTCTGAAGAGGAAGTCAAGGCTTTTGATAAGGCTGCTAGAAAATATGTTGATGAACAAGTCAAGGAGGCTGAAGCTGCTCCACCTCCAGAAGCTAAGATGGATATCTTATTCGAAGATGTCTATGTTCCAGGTTCTGAAATTCCAGTTTTAAGAGGTAGAATTAGAGACGACTCCTGGGATTTCTCTAAGAAAGGTTTTGCTTACAGATAAAGTGGATGATTTCATTTGTTGCATATCTTTACGTTAATAATTTAAATCACATAGTTACTATGTTTTAAGATAAAGTTTAGTTTGTTTTGGTAAGAAAAGTTATATAATACAATTACAAATTTTTTCATCTCATTCTTCTTTTTTTTTTTCTTTAGCGGAATGTGCTTTTTCTTATGCTTTCATGTTATAAATGTTTTCCCAATTTTTAGTCTCTTTTAGTTATCTCTTTGAAGAGATACTCTCATATATCTTCTTTCTAATGTCAATAAAATATACAAGCTACGTACATTAATTATTTAATTGCTTTAACATATTTGTAAGGAGACTTTGTAAGGAGACTCTGAGAAGAAGTAGTCGGAAATGTAGTTGCCCTTGCTACGGATCTGAAGATCTGAAGATAACGAAGAAGAACAAAGTTCTGTAATCATTTGGGGCGCAACCCCAAATCTTTGGTGGTGTAATATTTTTATCTAGACATATGGCTATTTACCATTTTACGAATCAATTGTAAACCAGAAATTTTCTTTATTCAGAATATACCTTGCTGCCAAATCCAGCATAAAAGAGACCTGCACACTGACATTGCGTAATGCCACTAGGTGTGTTCGTAAGACAATCGAGGCCCACAGCACATATATTTTGAAGTACATGCGAGTGACGACAGACACTCAAGTTTAAATGGTGACGATAATAATATAACATTTCAATTAATACATAAAACAAGCTCAAAGTGAGAAAACGACAAAATGTTTTTATACAGTAAAGAACATAGTAATAAAATGAAAATAACGGGATTGAAAAAAAATAATAACTAAAAAAAATGTAAAACATACACAATTTAACAATTCAAAAAAGAAAGATATACCATAAAAGAGTATCGAATAATAAAAAATTAGGGAGAGATAACAATGTAGTCCGGATTATCTTTGTTAGCATTATACTCAGTAGAGTCAACTGTAACTAAAGAAACAACTTCTTCATAGTCACTTTCGATGTTAGCCTTGTCGGTAGCAGCAACAACCTCCTCAGTGAATACAGGCTTAGCAGCAATTGCCTTTTTAGCTTCCAGAGAATCTAAATCATCACCGCTATCTGGCTTGGAGTCAGCAGTGGTGGGAACAGTCTCTGGCTCCAAAAGTTCGGATGATGATGGCACCTTGGTAATAATCGGAACTGCTTTAACTTCCTTTAATTCAACTTTCTGAGCAGTGCCTGCTGCTTCTCCAATACTTGAGTTTGAACTAACATCTTTTGAACTATTGGATGGAGGAACAATCAGAATAGGAGTTTCAACAGCAGGTGGTTCAGCTCCATCAACAACAGTATCAGTTTCCTTAACAGCTGGTTTTCCAGCTTTATCATCCAAAGCAGTAACACCAACAGCAGCAGCTGTGACAGCAGTGGCAGCAGTGGCAGCAGTGGCAGCAGCAACTACCTTGGCTGTACTTGAACCTGATTCAGTTTTCGGTTTAGTGCCAGAAACTGCAGCGGAAGCAATTGGAGCCGAAGATGCTTTCAAAGAGTTAGATCTGGATCTTGGCTTGAATTTCTTAACAAAAGAACTGGATCTAGTTAATGAATTTGATCTAGAACCTGAAGCAATGGGATTCTTACCGGTTAATGAGTTATTTCTAGAGTCAGCTGCTTTTTTCTCATTATATTCCTTCAGTTGTTCACTCAGAGGTCTATTCATTTTTGCTTGCTCTTCAGGAGATAAATGCTTCAAAGCATCATCAACCATTGATTTTCTTCTTTGTAAAGGTCTAGAAGGGGTTGCTTTAGTTTCTGGGGTGTCTAAATGTTCTTCAGGATGTTCGTGAATTGGTTCAGACACATCACGAGTAGAAGTTGGAAATTCAGTTGAGGTACTTGAAGGAGCAGCACCAGTGGAAGCAGCTGGAACGGATGATGAGATAGCTTTAGAAACACTAGAAACAGTTGATCCAGCTGCGTTGGCAGCTGCCCCACCAGTAGATCCAACAACAGCAGCAGTACCAGCTGCGACAGCTGCACCAGCTGCAGCAAAAGCAGCAAGCTCCTTGGATAATCTTTCTTTATCAGCTTTCAGAGACTTCAGCTTTTCCATTTCCTTGACCTCTTCTTCTAATTTCTTTGATTCTGCTAGTTGCTCTTTTCTCTTCAATTCAGCATGCTTCAATTCCTCTTCTTTTTGTTTAGCCAACTTTTCCTCTTCCTCAATCTTTGCCAATCTGGCTTTTTCTTCCTCGGCAGCTTTTTCCTCTTTTAATCTCAATTCCTCAGCAGCTTTTTCCTCTTTTAATCTCAATTCTTCAGCAGCTTTTTCCTCTTTTAATCTCAATTCCTCAGCAGCTTTTTCCTTTTCAATTCTCTTTCTTTCCTCTTCAGCTTCAATTCTTAATCTTTCTTGCTTTCTAGCCTCTTCAATTCTAATTTGTTGAATCTCTTCTTCCCAATCAGAAGCAGCCTTAGTGTTGGCAGCACGCTTAGTAGCCAGAGTTTCTTTGCCGGTAGTGTTTAAATCATTAATCTTCGTAGAATGTGCACCAACAGTAGTAGTTAACAAAGCTAAATGGTCTTGTAATTTGGCATGGTTGGAAGAGGCCCTTTCGTGCTTTTGATTGATAATAGTTAGATTTCTTTCAGAAATCTTCTTTTGTTTAATCGCACTTCTAATTAAAGTATCTTTTTCAGATTTGGCAGCAAGCAATTCTTCAAGTTTCTTTAATTTCTCTTGTAATTCCAATTCTTTTTCGGACAATTTGGACTCAAGTTCATCAGCTTCTTTTTCAAAAGCGGTACCATCAGTTTGTAATTGCTTGATCTTCTCTTTTTCAACAACTTGTTGATCAACAGCATCCTTCAAAGCAACAATTTTAAGATCTTTAAATTCTTCGGCATTTTTAATAGTTTTTTCCTTGTTGGTGATGTGATCAGCAGCAGCTCTTTCTTCATTTAATTCACCTTCGTCAGCGTCATTCGAAATACCCGTTTTAACATCTTGGATATATTTCTCAGCAGCTTTTTCAGAAAGCTTCATTTTATTTTCAGTTTCTTTCATATCTTGTTCAAATTTCTTCTTAATACCCTTATTTTCTTTTTCAATACGGGCTTTATATTTATTTAATTGCTTCTCCATCTTCTTTTCATCTTTTTGGACAATTTTTGTTTCTTCGGCATCAGCTTTAACTTTATCTCTGGCTAAATTTTCGGAAACAGATTGATCGACATTTTTTAAGATTGGAGCAACTCTTTTTCTAGCCAATTCATAAATTTGAGCCTCAGTTAATTTCAAACCAGCACCTAAATCAAGAACCCTAGTTGGGTTTTCAACAGAATTCTTATTCATAGCAGAGTTAACCATTTTCTTGTTTTCAATATATCTGTTCAACATTTTTGGCTTAGAAGCGTATGCTTCTTCGACAGCGTCCTTTTCAGGAGGGCTTAAATCAACAGGTTCTTCGTCTTCTCCTTCTTCTTCCTCAACAATTTCTTCTTCTTGAACTGGAGCCGCTTCAGTTTCTTTAGATTCAGAGGTTATTGGTTCTTCAGTATCAATTTCCTTATCAGAAGCTAAAGCAGCTGGCTCTGCAGTAATGGTGGAGTCCACAATTGCTGGCGCGTCTTCAGTGATCTCACCAGCTTCATGGACATCAACAGATGGTTCAACTGGCTCTTCTACTTTTAGTGGCTCTTCTTCAATGGTAGTTTGGTCTGCAGCTTCATCAATTGCGATACCTTTTTCAGTGGTTTGGTCAATAGCTTCTTCGTCTTCAACTACTTGGCCATCGCCAGAAACAGTTGGATCTAAGACTGTCTCAGTGGCAGAAACCGGAGTAACTGGGGCATGGGTTGCTTCAGCTTCAACTTCATCGGGGGTAGCGCTACTAGTGGCTTCAACTTCTTTTGATTTGGACTTCTTTAGAGTTGAGGGGACTAAAGACTTAGTAGTTTTAACTGGACTTGAAGTTGATTTTGACTTTGTAGGAGATTTTGTAGATTTGGAAGCAGTTGGTCTAAAAGGAGAAATCCATGATGAGGTTTGCTTATTAACACTTGCAACTTTTCTAATTTGACTAGCAGTATGCTTATTTGCTGGTTCTTTCTTTGGAGTTGCTGGTTGCAACAGCTTAGCAATTTCCGAGGATGACATTGTAATCTGATGCTGCTGACTGTGTCTTAACGGAAAAGGAAGAGGTCAATTGAAGTGATAAGAAGAGGTCCTGACCTTGAGTTCCCAATTTCACCTGAGATAGACGCAGCCGAAAGCGTCACGTTGATTATTCCGTTTTGGGAAGCCAGAGTAGCGCGCGCCGCACGGGTCAGCACCTTCTCGGATTACCAGCGATTACGTATACTTACAAAAGCTTATCAAGGTAAAACCCATATGAACATAATATTTATTGAGAAGTTAATAGAAAAACAGGGACATAAAGTAAATATAAAATACATAACTCAGCAGGATCAAAAAAAAAAAAACAACAAAAATAGAAAACGAAACAAACAAGCGTAAATAAATCCTTAGAACTCGTATCCGACGTAGAATTGAAAGAGATAGAATAAGTTAGAAATAACGAACTAATACTTATTTCTTTTCAGTAGACAATGGAACGGTACCGGCAGCTTCTGCAGTAGTTGAAGTTGGTGCAATTGAAGAAACCTGACCCTTTTCGGCCTTCTTGATTTCGGCTAATCTTTTAGCTTCTTCATGGACTTGCTTAGCGTTAGTGGCAACGTTGGTATAGAATTGATGAATCTTAACACCGTTCTTATCATTATTGAAGTATGAGCTCAGAGTGGATCTACTCTTGACATATCTTTCATTCAGTTTCAACTTAGTGTCAGCACTGGCATATAAGTCCTTGTTCTTTTGTTGAACGTTGTATTTGGAGTCTAAGTTACCTAAGAAGGACTTGAATTTACTAGAGTAACCTTTCTTTTGGTCATACTCAACAGCCTTTTGAACAAATTGGTCACCTAATAAATAGCCATGGGACAAGTACTCAGCAGCAATAGTAGCTTTTGGTTTATATTCCTGTGGGATATCGGTGTGTTCTTCAGCGGCAGGAGCAGCAGGAGCAGAGGTACTTTCTTTAACTGGTGCAGCAGCAGGAGCAGGAGCAGAAGTAGCAGAAGCAGCAGTAGTACTAGCACTAGTACTAGTAGCACCAGTGGTTTGATAAGCAGGAGGAGCTTCGGCTGGAGGAGTTGGGTTTGAAGATTCGGCAATGACAGGTTGCTTGGATAAACCTTCTTCAATGACCTTTATTGGAGCACCATCTAATTCAGCACCACTTAATAATAAAGCAGTGGAGACAGCAGAAGCAGATTCAAATTCAACGGAAACAGTTTTAGTCTTTTCAGTCTTGTCGATAGTTTCTTGCTTCTTGATTTTACCACAGAAAGAGAAGAAGTCTTGAACCTTTTCTTCAGAAGTAGTTAAAGGGATACCGCTGGCAATTATAGTAGATGACATTGTGTGTGTGTAATTGAGTTGATCAGAAAATGGACAGAGTTCTGGGAATAGAAGCAGAAAAGGGCAAAGGAGGCAATTGAGGCAATCCGAAGTGGAATCAATAGTTATTTTATAGTAGGACAATTTAATTGCACTGTAGTTCCAGTTCCAGTTCCAGCACGTTATTTGGGGTACAATTAGGCACAAGCACCGGTTTCACAGCCTTGATCACTCTCTCCTTGCGGTATATGGCGCAGCCGAATTTCAGTGGCTTTCGATAGGTTTCAGACTGTTCTTTGGTAATTTGCCTTGTCTGTAATGACTTTCCAAGGCCAATTGCACATGCTGTTGATTCATAGAGGCTGTGGATAGAACCTACGAGAAGTTTCCAGCTTTAAAATGTTATTCTGTGATCCCTGTATCAATTGCAAATATAGATATCGTAAGTAGTCTTCATGCAGAAGGATTAACTGAAATTCAGCTCTAATCGCCACACGGGCCCACAATCAATGAGACGGCGACGCGTCGCTACACGTGATTATACAGACGCGCCGGTAAAAATAATCGACGCACATGAAGAACGATTTCGGAGAATTTGATGCATGAGTTACTCCGTGTTGACATTCTTTATTGTTCCTTTCACTCTTTTCGGTCAGAATGTCTATACAATTGATTAGTAGCATGTTCGATAATGGGATATAAAGCACTTATCTCCATATTCTGGATACCACATACCACTAATTTTGATTGCTTTGACGGTCCAAATGATTAGTAATTAGGAGTTAATCTTTTTTACTCCGTGTTTTAAATCCTTCTTTTAAACAAGTTATTTCTAATCGATTGCTATAAATATTGGCAATAATTTCACTCATTAGACTTTTTATAAAATATCAATTGAAGCCGAAATCAATATCAACATTCAATAGACTTCAAAAATGTCAGACTGGTCTACAATCCCAAGAGATTACTACACTAACCTAGGCCCATCAGGTATGTTACATAATTTCCTTCATGCTTTTTCAGCTAGTATCTCAGTCACTAATATTAAAGCTTTGAAATAGGTTTAAAAATTTCCAAAATTATTATTGGATTGATGTCCTTTGGTAAAGAAAATTTTGGCCCTGGAGTTGTTGGTGATAAAGAGAAGGTCTTTGCTGTGTTAAAGAGAGCTTATGATGCAGGTATCCGTACATTTGACACTGCTGATTGTTATTCCAATGGTCATTCCGAACTTTTATTGGGCGAGTTCTTAAAAACATATAAGATCAAAAGAGATAAAGTTGTTATTTTAACTAAACTGAATTACCCAGTTGATGATGAAACCCCAGGTTATAGTATTTTAACAATGAGAAAGTTTCCAGGTTACGAATATATCAACTCTCAAGGGTTATCAAGAAAACATATTTTTGATGCTGCTAAAGGTTCAATGGAAAGATTAGGTACTTATAGTGATGTTATTCAAATTCATCACTATGATCCAACTACCCCAATTGAAGAAACTATGGAGGCATTACACGATATAGTTAAAGAAGGTTACACTAGATATATTGGAGCTTCTAATGTAAAAGCTTATCGATTGGTAATGATGCAATCAATTGCTGAAAAGAAAGGTTGGACTAAATTTATTTCCGTTCAAAATTATTATAGTGCCTTACATCGTGAAGAAGAACGTGAAATGGCTGCTTATTGTAAAGAAACTGGCGTTTCGATGATTCCTTATTCATCTAACGCCAGAGGTCTTTTATCTCGTTCTGTAGAAGCCAACTTGAAAGCAATTGAAAACGGTGGTATTTTTGGATTACCTATGATTGGTATTTCCAAATTGACTGAGGCGGATAAAGAAATCATTAATAGGGTTGAGAATTTGTCCGAAAAATATGAGACTACAATGGCTGCAATTTCTTCTGCTTATATTTTAGCTAAGGGTGCTAATCCAATTGTTGGTATTAGCAAGCCTGAAAGAGTTGATGATATTTTAAAAGCTTTGAAGATTAAGTTGACTGATGAAGATGTTAAATTTTTAGAAGAACCTTATGTTCCAAGACCTCCCCATTTAGTTTGATTTCTTCTTGGCAGGGGTTATTGTCTACGTCACAATCAAATTTAAGGTTATTTTTTGATTAATTATATATTATATTATTATTATTACTACTACATATGATTCAATTAAGCTTTCAACTTAACTTGCCCACTTCTAAATTACAATTCTTCAACAGCACAAAAACATTTTAGTTCTGCGGGTGACCAAAACTTCAAAGGAATTAAGTAGATATATAAAAAATTATGAATAAATAAGTGAAAATGGACATAAATACAAACATTAAATAGAGGTGAATCAATGAGGTGAAGAGAGGCTTGAAAAAAAGAGAAAGGAACAAAAACAAGGAAGAATCAAGCAAACAAAGTACAAGAAAAAACAGGTGAAAAAACAGGTAAAAAAACAATTAAAAAAAGAATTAGAAAAAAGCAAAACAGAAAAATTCAACAAAACTATAATAATGCAATTTAAAAGCATAAACTTAAAAAACACAAAACGAAAGTATATAGTAAATAAAATTAATCAAGCAGTACCTTGAACAACACCCTCTAGAACAGGACTGATGAGACCTTTCTTTTCATCATCCTTCTTTCCTGAGCTGAAACTACCCGTAGAAGAAGAAGAAGCACTACCAGTAGTATCTCTAGTCAACTCTTTTCTAACAGCCAACACGGAATCAACAATAACAGCATCAACACCAGCAGCCATTTCTAGCTTGGCATTCTCTGGATCATTATTCTTGGTACCATAAGTAACACAAACTAACCCTGATGTTTTCACAACAGATGCTAATCTAGGACATGCAACAATTGGATCACAACTGGACACAATACCTAACAAATTCCACTTTTTAGAGAATCTAATGGCACTTTGTAACGAACAAGCTCTAACATCAGCCATTGGTGCTGTACCTGCTTCAGTTAAGAATAAAATAGGAATTGAAGGCTGTTTCATGGATAACATTAAACAGATATCTGGATGGAACGATGAGAAAATTATATCTCTACCATTGGCATTGTCATAAACGGTTTTCAAGACTATATCAACCCAATGATTCATATCTGGAAAAATCTCCTCCATGTCTTCTTGTTGGGCTTCGTCTAACATTGGATACTTACATTCGATATTGAAACCAACATTTTTTGGCACTTTTTTGAATAGTTCAACTAAGGTAACAAATGATGAAGCAATTGATGAACCTCTAGTGTTACCTTTATACTGTTTGGTTTTCCAAGTTCTTGTTAATTTCATTCTTTCCTGTGATGGTGAAATTTCATGCTTCTTATTTGAATCTTGATTCGTTAATCCATTCAGTTTTTCATGATATGAAATTGATCTTGGTTTTGAATTCTTGTATAAATAATAATCATCTTTTGAATTTTTATGAAAACCAGCGTTCAAATCATCATTTAAATCTTGATGATTATTTAATCCCATAAATTGTTCTAAAGTTAATGCATGCATTGGGATATCAATACCCGATTCAGCCACTAAGAAATCATGGTAGACAACAGGAACATCATCTTTGGTTAATTGAACATCAAATTCAACATATGAAGCACCTAATGAAGCAGCAGCAATGAATGATTCAACTGTATTTTCACCAAGCTGTAAAGATTTTCTATTTTTGCTATTCATACCATTACCTCTGTGACCAATAACCCTAGAAGAAACTAACTGTTTCCAGTAAGTTTCAGTTCTATCCAATGTCATCTTTGGATGAGTAAAAGCAGTAACCAACATGAATTCAAATCTTATAGTGCCTAAAACTTCTAAAGTTGCATACTCTAAAATTGGTAAAATAATTGAACTAGTTAACGATCTCTTGTTTGGGCCAACTCCAGTATACACATTTCTTAAAACAGCAACCGCCCTACCCAGGATTTTTGGACTTTTGGTTTCTTCGGCAGATTGATAAGTAGGGACAACATCAAAATAAATGATCGTATCTAATGGATCAGAATTCGAACATTTGAAGGTAATTGGGTCTGTTGCACCACCATGATTGTCATCTAATGGCAAATCTAATTGAACTGGTGGTTCACCATTCAAATTCTTAGCGCTAATTTTAATGGACAAGGCAGTATCCAATTCAGTTGTATGGGCCTTGGTAATCGGAACTCTATTTAACTCAATTGGCAGTTGGGTATTTCTCACATCAGTACTACCTAAAGTAATCAAAATTAAAGATTCATTTTGTTTCAAACTACGATGACCAAATGATTTAATTGTTTTGGGGTGAGCTGGAGAAAGAGATCTCTTACTAGAGTTAGTTTTCTTAAGATGTTTAATGACATTGGAGTGATGATTAGTTGGGGAAGAATCATTAATTGAATAATCTGATAATTTGTCAATACTTGTAGCAGCAGGATCATTCAAACTATAAGGTTTAGTTTCAGGAGATAAGGAAGGCGAAACAATATCCGTACGATTGGAATCTAAGGAGTCATAAGGGTTGTAGTTTGGTGGAGTTAGTAATTCAGTGATTTCCAGGTGACCTCTTAAAGCCGCATGCTCTCTTGGAGACCAGCCACTTTCATCTTGCAAATCATACTTAGCACCATATTTAATTAATAATTCAATGATAGCTTTAAAACCCTCAGCTGCAGCAACGAAGACTGGAGTCCAACCAAAAGTAGCTTCACCAATTTCAGTGTTTGCCTCTTTCTTCAATAAAAACTCAACAGATTCTAATAAGTTTAATTTCGAAGCAATATATAAAGGAGTTTCTTTTGATTCATCTTCCATATAGTCGACAGAAAAACCTTTACGTGATAGTATTAATGATAAGATCTCAGGGGAATTTAATCTAGTTGCAATTAATAATAAATTAGGACAAGTTAACTCAATATTCTCATCCATTGCATCAATTAGAACTTCTGTTGTTTTAGGATGAGTACCTAAAATAGCTAAATGCAAAGGGGACAAATTTTCAGAATCCCCCCAAACTTTAATGTCATCTAATGAAACAGAATCATTATATAAACCCCATTTCTTTAAAAATTCCAATATAATCGCAGTAACTTGCTTTAAACCATATTGGCCGGCATAATGTAAAGGGGTTCTTTTATAGCTATCTTTTTGTAAAATTGCAAACTTTAAATGCGGAGGCAAATGTTCAAAAATGTACAGTAAACCTTGTGAGGAATCATTTGAGTTAATACCATCTGGACCAAAAGTACTTAGCAATCTAAAGTTGAATTCATTTGGAGTCTGTGCTAACGGAATTGAGTTATTGTTAGAAGCTGAGTTGTTATTTTGCTTCTGTTTATTAACATATTGTTTACCTAAAGCAATAACATGATGATGAATAAAATTTCGGCCACTTATATCGGAAGCATCAGATAAAACCGGAAGGATTTCTAATAACTCGTCAATACATTTATAACTCAGATTCATTGTGGCTTTATTTAATAAAGTTAATAATAATTTCAAAGGAGCTAAAACTGGGGACATGTGATCTTTAATTAAAGCATGGTTTAAACCTTCAGCATCATCTTTTTTAATCGAGTCCATGTAAATATCCATTGGAGATTGCTTTCTCTCTGTCAAAACTTTATTTATTGAAGGGATAAAGGCAGAAGTTGGAGGTGGTAACATACTATTCGGAGTACTTAAATCAACATTTGAGATTGAAGATGCAGCCGAAGAACCATTAAATCTATTGAAGTAAGGGTCATTAGATTGCTCACTTGTGGATTTTGACATTTCGGAGGTATCCGATAGCTTAGTTAAATAATCATTAATGATTGACAGATCTTTCAAAATATCAGATTCATTGGAGAAGGACAAAGGATAAACTCTTGCATTAAGATAAGTCTCTTGTCTTTGAGTACCGGTTTTCTTATCTAATTTCTTTAGGATTTTTCTAAAAGCTCTTCTATTTAATTCACCAAACCATTTCAAGTTTCTGAAAGAGTTTCTTAATTCTAGCAAGATACCAATAATCTCATCTGATTCTTCTTCGTCTTCAAAAAACAAATTTTCTGGATTAAGCATAGCCATAATCTTCTTCAATCTTCTTTGATAATCAGAATACTTCTTATTATAAAAATCATCGACTTTTTCGATACTTTGATCTAATTGAAAGAAGAAGGAGGCCATATCATTCTTGATATCAGGATAGTTTAGAACGTCAATACTTGGATTGACTGATAATAATTGAGATTCCTTTTGGTTAATCGATTTGATTTGCTTCTTCAATGATTTGTAATTCATATAATGGGGCTGCCATTCTGGAACCTGGTGGCCTGAGAACGTTTTACCAAACTTCATGGTATGGCAATGGATGATTCCTAGGAGGGAAGGGAGAAGCAAGCGCAGAAGTGGGTGGGTGGGTGGGAATACGTTTCACTTTATATTCTGTTGTATTTACACTGGTGACTGGAGAAGGATCTCTCAGTATCTCCGAAAAAGAAAAGACTAGGGCTTGAGGTGCCGCGTGGCACTATAGCAGTAAGAGTAGCACATGCGCTCACTAAGTTCAATTGACATACTATAGTTCAATCTAATTTAATATTGTTAAGTTTCATATGAGAGACCGTTATCCCTTTTCTGGCTGGCGGTAAAGGGATTGGAAAGAGGGAGACCCACAGTTACAGCTACAGCTATTGCACGACCAGATCTCGGTGACTACTCGACTGGGAGTCAATTAAACTCTTATCGACGGGAACAGGAACCAGCCGTGAGGGATATTTTTCCTTTCTTTTCCCTCCCCTGTTCTTCCCTTATCTGCCATCCTGGTGTCCAGATTTCTCATCCTTCTTCTTATCTTTGAACCGGGAGCCTATACGACAAATACAGATACTACAGTTGCCAACAAGATCACCTCCGTTTAAAACTGAAGCTGGAGTCGGCTATTTCTCCGAATATCGCGCTAATTGGTGATTCTTTATTTAGCTGCCACCACTCCAACTGTAGTACCTTTATAGTTAAAGGGGTATTTTTATCAAAATATATATATAAGCGTACTATATCAGAAAATCCAACATAACACAGAGAGGGCGGCCAGTGATTCTTAGGGAAAGTGTTCATGTTTAGCACGTTCTCAGGGTAATACATCACACGTGTGAACATGCCTAATACATCTTAAATTAAGTTCGAGATCACTACGGTTAACAAAAAGAATAAAAACAAGTACTCAAAATGTATAATTACAAATATAATTACAAGTATAGCTTAATTTACATATATACAGAACATAAAAATCATAACAAAGTGTAAACAAAAGTGTGGGGTGGTATAGTGGTAGCAAATTATCTAATAGTTCGGACAAAGTCCATCAGACTTTACCAATCTATAAATCTATATTATAAACAGTAATGAATGCGTTAGTATATTGGCAGACCCATAGACAAAACAAAATAGAAAATTGGAAAGCAAAATTAATACATACATCTTGAATGGAAGCGTTAACAAATTGTCTAACTTCCAAAGTCAGCCAAACTTTAATCATGGATAAACTATCATTATCTTGCAGTATCAGTTTACCTTCTTGGAATCCAATCTTTCTTAGAATTGGAATTGATCTAACAAATAATAGTAAAGCAAATTAGTGTTAGTATATGTGCTTCAAAAGATTAAAATAATCAAATATATTATACGGTAGGGATACCGAAATTCCAAGCAAATACACACCTTGCAAATAAGTCTAATTCAGGGTCCAACTGTCTACCTATACCTTCCATTAATAATATAGCAACTATCACAGTAATGAAATCCCCTTCCATTCTAACATGATGTGACCGCACCATCGACAACATTTGATCTAATAAATCTCCAATTGAAATCGTACCTAATGTAAAGGTTCTTTCTTTCACCCTATTAACCAATCTTTCAACCTTCAGCTTGAAGACTTCTTTGTTGATTGCTGTTCCTGGCGTTTTAGATCTTTCAATCATTAATTCACCCGCTTTATATCCATCAAATTCAGCTAACGCATTAAACAAAGATAAGAAATTAAATCTATTAACTTCATTTAATTCAGTGACTAATCCAGCATCAATAAGACATAGCTGTGGGCGATAGTTTTCGGAATGAAGTTTTCTGAATTCTAATGCTAGTTCCTGTGGATCTTTTATTTTATTTAATCTTTCCATTAATTTATCAGTTTCAAAATCATTACTTAAAATACCTCCTTTTTTATTTTTCTTAATCAACCTAATAAATGCATTACCTGGGTGTAAATCTGCATGAATGAAATTATCTAAAATCAACATTTTTAAAAATGAATCAATTAAAATATCACTAGCTTCTTTTGATATGCCACCTTTTTCTTGGAACTCTTTCAGATTTAATAATTTATTCATCGATAATCCATTAATTCTTTCTTCGATCAACATTTTTCTAGAGCTTATATCAACATATGGTTTCGGGAATTTAATCTCAGATTCAGTTGGGAAATTCTCTTTGAATCGAATTAAATTATTACCTTCAATTCTTAAATCCAATTGCATCTTCATCAAAATCGCAAAATTCTCAACTTCCTGCGGTAAAGATAACCATTCCATAGTTGGGATATAGTCAATTATATTTGCAAAAAATCTCATAATTTTTAAATCTCTTTCAATCTTAATTTCAACATTAGGATGGACCACTTTAACTGCAACTAATGCCTCGTGATCTTTCTTAACAAATCGTTTATTCAATTTAGCTTTGTAAACTTGAGCTATTGCCCCACAACCCATCGGCTCTTTTTCAAACTCATCAAAAACTTCTTCAATACTTAATCCATTGAACGTTTTGGTCAAGATTTTTTTAGTTTGTCTGAAGGAATGCGCCTTTGCATCCGAATGTAATTTACTTAATTCTTCACATAAACCATTTGGAAAAATATCAGTTCTTGACGCTGCCCATTGACCCAATTTAATAAATGAAGCACCTGCCCATTCAGCAGAGATTCTAATTATTTTAAACCAATATAAACTGCCTGATCTAATCCCCTTTTTGTTGTTCTTACCAAAATATTGAATCGGGAAAAATACAACAACAGGTAAGAAAATACAAGCTAATTCAACAAATCGACCAATTGTAATAACTGGTTCCCAAATATAATCCATTAAAAAGAATTTCAATTTATAGAAAATACCCAAGAACCTTTTATCCGTCTTTGCTTTTCTGATTTGTTGCTCCTCTTGTTCTAGTTCTTTTTGGGATGCTGAATAAAGCCCCATTTCAAAAGTATCCTGGCTTGGATCCGGTAAAATAGTATTTTTGTTTGATAATACTGATGGATCATTAAATAATTTTCTATACATTTTAGCTTCATTTAATATCAAATTGGGATTATAAATTGTGAAAATACCACAGATCGAAATAACTCCTATAGATATGAGCATTGATCTTGAGTAATAAGATTTGCTTTCATTTTCACTCTCATTTGATTTTGAACCATTACCGTAAAAACTTCTAGTTATTTGATGAATGATATAAGGATTTGTCTTTATTCCCGAAAAGCTGGTATGCTGTTGTCGATTCAAAAAGCCCCGGGTTGCTGTTTGTGTGGATAAAGAACGTGGAGCATGTGCCGACGGTAAGTGGTGTACCAATAATCTGGCTGGTGTTGATACCAGTGGCAGTAGAGGCAGACTTCTTGATAAGTAATAGGTCAACCTTATCTTATTCATAGGCAGAAGAGGTTTGGTGGTAGATAAGGGGTTAGAGACAGTAATAGACCAGGGAAGATTGCAAGGAAGGTTGAAGACCGTATTACGTAGACTGCGCTGAGAGCGCAACTCTCGGAATTGGATTTACTATTTACGATTTATGGTTTGATATGGTGCATAGTACGTATATATATCGTTTATTGATCTAAACAGCTAGAAGAGGAGGTTGGGGCACAGAAATTAAACAAACAAACAAAAAAGAAGAAAACAATAAATCGGAAACATACAGAGGAGGGAAGGGAGAAGTATTAACACAATATGGTGCAAATGAAAGCAAATCTAACGCAACTCATGAATTAAATAAAATTACAGTGACGAATTCATAGAGGTAATGGGTAAGATGTTAACCTGTTGGAGGTGGGAGAGTGAAATTTGCTCTTTGATTGATGTTTTTTTTTTATGATGTAGATTAAAAAAATTAATTAATGATTGAAGAGTTGACTTTTCATTTTAAATTTTAAATTTTATTGTATTTAGTGGAGATTATATCAAAGCTGTTCATCCTTAATGACATCGATCAGCCAATCCAGACCTTCAGTCAAACCTTCACCTTTTATAGCACTACTGGCAACAATACTCCAACTTCTATCTTTCAATTCAACTAAACCTAAAGCCTTTGAAACTTCAGCAGCGGTCAAAGCACCAGGTTGATCTTGCTTATTCGCAAAGACTAATAGAGCACTATCTGATAATTCATCTTCTTTTAACATCATATGTAGTTCTTTCTTGGCTATATCTATACGATCTTTATCAGTTGAATCGACAACGAATATAACAGCAGCGGTATTAGCATAATAACATCTCCAATATGGTCTTATAGAAGTTTGTCCACCTAAATCCCACATATTAATGGAAATATTTTTATATTTTAAAGTTTCAACATTAAAACCTATAGTTGGTTTGGTTTTAACCACTTCACCCATTTGTAATTTGTATAGGATTGTTGTTTTACCGGCACCATCCAAACCTAGAATCAAGATTCTGATTTCCTTGTTAGAATTCCATAATTTTCCAAATATTGAGCTAAAGACGTTACCCATTCTTAAGATATGTGATCCGTGGTAAGTTGTATATATTCAGGGTACCTCTGTCTGTGATTAATAATGTAGCTTGAGTCGACTTGATTTCTTTCAGTGAGTGATCAATCTGCGTGTTTCAGTGGCAGAATACGTGGCGCAGCGAGCAGATACGTATACGGCGCAGTACGCTCTCTTGTGCCGCATTGTGTATTAGATGTGTAATATGCAAAACTATATAAGCAAGAAAAGATGGTTGGTTATGTAGAATTAAGCGAAAAGATTCACGCCTACAGCTGACTATTTACCAGCCTCTTGATCTTTAACCCTCTTTAAAATGGTCTTGATCATCTCGTTACCAACTCTGTTTGCTTCAGGAAACATAGGCTTGAAAAATTCTTGTGTAGAAACAAACTTATTCTTATATAACCGAAAATCACCATAAGAAACAATATTAGACCAATCTTTAGCAGCAATAACAAAATTCAAATCATCTTGTCTGAAGGCACAATCGTCAACAGCTTCTTCAATGCAAGCATCAAGAAAACCTGGTGTACAAAACAAATATTCAGTGACACCTAAAAATATTCTGAAAAGAGGAGTCGAACAGATAATGTGATCGTAAGGAACAATATCTAAACAAGACCAGCT
Source organism: Ambrosiozyma philentoma (assembly GCA_003707675.3). Taxonomy (NCBI): domain Eukaryota; kingdom Fungi; phylum Ascomycota; class Pichiomycetes; order Pichiales; family Pichiaceae; genus Ambrosiozyma; species Ambrosiozyma philentoma. The sequence goes on from PPKZ03000005.1 coordinate 494,369, forward strand.
GTCAACAATTGCTAATAATGATAAATGTGAATTTGGCTGTCTTCCCTCAGGTGGAATCTTACTTAATGAATATTGTTGTAGTACATCATCATCTAATAATAATAGGTGATCTTTCTTTAAATGGCCAAACACATTATCTTTAGCCTTCAGTAGTCTTTCTCTTAATTCCTTCTTTTTACCTTGAATCATTAATGTGAAAAGTTCATTTGAAGAAGTTGCATATTGTAAGATCTGTTCATGTGCAGAAGGATTCGTTATAGCCAAGCCGGCATAAACATGCCATTTATTTGAATAGATACGTAGTGAAATATTAATCTTAGCATTCTCTAAACCACCAGTCCATTTTGGAGTTTCCCATGGGTATTGATTAGAATTACGCCACGCATCACCCATACTTAAAAATGCGGCATGTGTCACAGCCTGTGTATCAGCAGTAATTCGATCATGCTCTTTGTATGAAAGGTGAACATGCTTGGAATGTAAGCAAGACATCAATGACTCGACTAAATTAAAACTTTCTTCAGATGATCTATGCTTAATTAAAACTAAGGGTTGGCCGGTGGTATCAACTTTAGGCCCATGCAATGAATGTACAGAAATAATTTCGACATCTTCTGGCAGGTATTTTTCAAAAGCTTGAATTTCAGGTTGCTTACAGGAAGTTTGACCTCCAACAATAGCTCCAAGTTTAGTGGATGGAGCATAAATTGAAACAATTTTCTCAATACTTTCAGCTTCAACACTGTAAATAATATAATCTGACTTTCTAGAAACATAATGACCATTCTTCACAATTTCGAACTTTTCGCCAGATTCTTTTAGCTTTTCAAAGTTATCTTCTCTATCACAGCCAACGACTTTCCAGCCAGCTTCTGTAAATCGTCTGGCGTACATGAGACCCATGTCACCTAGTCCAATGATACCAATCAGCTTTGTTTTCTTCAGTTGCTCTATTTTTTTGGGTGTTTCAATTGCCATTGTAAAACGAGTTCAGGTGGTGAATAAGGCAAAAGTTGTACAACTCATCACCCCAGTTCAAACAACAGTAACAAATGCTCCAACTCTCCCACTGATCAAAGTGAGTCAGACATCGACGCGTCGATCGCTCAGGAGAGCTGAAGAACAAATACTACATGGCTTGTTTACGTTTCGATCTGTTTTCGGTATCGATCGACCAATTTCAACTTGGGTTCATCAGACCTTCCTATTTGCCATCCCTGATCCCTTATCGACCGTCACTTACTCCGCTCTGTGCCAGACAACGGACAATCTGCAACATGCCTACAAAGGTCCCCAAACCTAACAAGAAGAAACAACCCTTGCCAAGTTTGCCATCCCATAAGGTGGTCTCTGAGATTAGAACTGGTCAAGTGAGCGGAGATGAAGCCTTTGTCTTTTGCTCTGACTATGGTCAAGAAAATTATGAACAATATAGAAAGGATTTCAAATTAAAGACTGATTACAAGTATGGATCCTTGAAAGATAAATACGACGTTGAATTCGAAAGAAAAGTCATTAAAGATACCATCCGTGTTATAACCTCTGAATTGAAGAAAAAGGGTATGTCTATATAATTCTTTTTGCTATGATAAGATAACCTAGGCTTTTTGAAAAATCAAGAATACTAACTTTTGTTATTCCCAATTTTTATTAATATAGGAACGAAATCTCCATTTTTACTACTGCCTATGAGACCAGAACAACTAGATATCAACTTGAAAGATTTTTTAAATTCTATCTTCTCTGAAGGTGTTCCAATAGAACCAGAGCGCATGACTAAAATTGTTAGACAAACAGATGAATATACTTTAATAAGTGCTTTGAAATTCATTTGGTGCAGATTGCCAGGTAACTGTGTTATAGGTTGGAAAACCTATACCAAATTTGTTAAGATGGAAGAAGAAAATAATTATCCAAGAAAATCATTTTTAGAGTTTATGCCAAATTGTTTGGCTTCTGGTGCTCATGCATCGATTGTTTATGATTTCTTTGATCTTATTGTTTCCATTGCTTTGAATTCAAGAGAAAATATGACTGCAAAGAAAATTAGTAAAGTCTGTGGTCTATGGGCGTTTCATCCAGTTAGAAACAAGCATACTGGAACTCCAAGCTTTGAAAGAGGTTTATTCGAATGGATCCCAGCTGGTGATGCTGTATTTCATCTGTTGTTAGCATTTTTGAATACAATGGCCCCTAAAGGTCAAATAGATAAACTTCCAAAAGCTTTACAAATAATTTTAAAGAAGAATCCAGATTACCCACCTCCTCCAACTGGTGAAACTACAAATACAGCAGCAAAATATTTACAGGAAATTCCAAGGGTGATACTTCGAGCCAATCGTCCTTCTAAGAATCCTGCTGAACTAATAGCTCGTGTTTCTAAAACTTTGAAATTTGATGATCCAGCTCTATTTTATACTAGAGAAGATTACCTTTTATTGAAAAGATTATTCAATGATCCAAAAACGGTTTTCAGTAAGTTATCTGAAGAAGGTACTAGAATTTTAGATAATTTGTGTTTATATGATGAAGATATGATTTCGGACGGTAAAACCCACAATAATCAATTAAAATTTAAATTATTAGGTGGTTGGGCTCAAGATATGACTGAATACACTCCAAAATCTAAAAAACGTGCGCATGATTTCTATACTGCTACTATCAATAGAGCTACCATCGATGATTATTTCATTTGGACTTGGTTGGCATCTTTAGGAAGTGAAGAAACAAGTATTAAGAAAAGTACATTCGGCAAAACTTATATTATGGAAGCTGAATTAGCTGAAGGTTTCAAAAAATGGGTTATTATTGAAGAACAAGATATTGAAAGAGATCATTATGATGTTGAACTGGAAATCAAACAAGAAAAACTAAGAGAACTGGAGGAGAGAATTAACGATGCCGAGAGAGAAGCTAAACGTATAAAAAATGAAGCTAAAAGGAAAGCTAAGGCTGAAGAAAATAAGCTTAAGATGGTACCTATTCCACCTCCATTACCCTCAAAAGATTATATTCCTTTAATTACTGAACCCGCTGACAGTGCAGATTTTAGTTCAATCCAACCTTCGAATCCAAGTTCTACAATTATGGAAACTAATATTCCACCGTTACCACATATTCCATCTACAAATGCAAATAGAAGAGCTCCTATCTCTAGTAGGCCAACATCATTTTATGGTCCCTCTACTCCTACAGTCTCAGTGAGAAATACTCAAATGAGACCTATTGAAAGTGATAATGGATCACGTTTTACCGCTAGATCAAATAGAAGTCCACTTATGTCTCCAACTAAGGATGGTAGATACATTGATCTAAATGATCCAGCTAACCAACCTCGTCCTTCCCGTCAATCCCCGCCTAGAGGTTCATCCACAACTACACCATCTCCAGATAGAAATTCAATTGACTTGGGTTATCCACCCCCTCAACAACGAAATCCACCTAGAGGGGGCCCTCCTCCTTCTATGCCTGGTATCCCTATTCCTATTCAACCTCCTCTTCCTAACCAACCAAGTAATATGATGCCTAGACCTGTTTCCCCTAGCCGCAGAGCTCCACCTCCATTACCAACATTGAGAGAACGTTCAGAATCATCTTCTCGTCACCCATCTCATCACCAACAACAGCCCTCTGGCCAAGCTTCCGCCCCCTTTCAGCCACCTGAACAAGCTCCCTTTCAGCCATCATACCAGCCCCAACAACAGCCGCTGGATCGCCAAATGGAGGCTCAGCCTCAGCCTCAATCTCAGTCTCCGGATGCATCCCAACCCCCTTTTCCTCAAGCTCAATCTCAACCCAAGCTTCAAACTCAACAGCAGCAGCCACCATTACAACAGCAAGAACAGCCAATTCCACCTCCGCCACAAGATAAAAGTCCTGTTCCTGAAAGAACCAGTAAAGTATTTAAGCCAGCTGCCGAGCCACCTAAAAAGCAAAGAACTTCCAAGCTTTTTGATGACATCGACAATTTAGAGGAGCAGTTAAAGGATTTGATGGGTAGTGATTCAGCTTTCAGCATAGTTCCGGAGGAAAGTGCGAACGGAACTTCGGATCGTCCGGCACTTTCTCCTTCTCCTGTCAAACGATCAGATGGTAATAGTCATTTAGAATCTGAAGACAGATCCATTAACTCTAGAAGAAACTCTCAACAGCCTTTTCTTCCATATGGTAAGTACGAGTCTGACAGTCATATTACTGGTAGATCAACTCTTTCTCTGAACATGCAACATAGCCGTTCTGCTTCAATGGCCCATCAAGTGCCACAACATCAACAACAACAACCAGGCTCTGAGATGCAACAGCAACAACCTGGTCCTCAAACACAACAACAAACCCAAGTTCCAGAAGCTAATAGAATGAAACCTTCTATTCCCCATACATCTCCTCAACCTTTAACTCAGTATCCTCAGGATCAAAAACAACACCCTGTTAACAGAGATGGCCAGACCCACCAACCTGCGCCATCTTTTGATTATGATATCCGTGCTGTTGACCCAAGGGCAAGCATTGTCCCACCAGAAAATATGAATCAACCTGCTGATTTCAACTTGAATCCGCAAAGATCAAGTTCTAGAGGTTCTAGAGGTTCTCAGCAAAGATACTCTGCTCCACCAGGTTCGATGGGTTATCCACCTCCAGGTCCTTATGGTTATTATCCACCTCCGGGTGGTCAACCAGGTTATAACTACCCTCATCAAGGTTATCAAGGTTACCCCCCTCAAGGTTACCCTAATATGGGTCCTCCTATGGGTCCAGGTCCATATGGCTACTATGGACCACAAGGCATGGGTAGCGCTCCACCTCCAGGCTTTGGTGGTGCTCCTTCAAATAGAAGTTCAGTTTCATTTGGTCCTACTGGTCCATATCAACGTTACTCTGCTCAAATAATTGATCAAGCTCCAAGCGCTTCTAAATTTGACAAGATTCATGGTAAGCCTGCAATGACAGATAAAAGAGCTGCTAGAGCTGCTTTGATGAGTGGAAGTTTTGGTATTTGAAGAAATACTTCATTACACCTTTATATTTTGTTTGAAAATGTTATACCCCTGTGCTTTCTGTTGATACTTTTTTTATGGCCCTTCCATTAATTTTACTACCTATTAATGTACTTTAGTTCAAATATATTTTATTGTTTTGGGAGATATTTTATCTTCTTTATTTCTTCTACTGATCTTCTAACAATACTCCGCCAGAAGATTGTTCTTTGTTTTTATTTAGTACATAATGCGCTTACTCTTGAGCTCGGTTTTTTATTCTTTTCTGCATTTTTAATTTAAATATTATTATAGATTAAAACAGAGTGTTGACTTGTAGTTCATAAAATCAGTTTAAACGAGCGGAACAAACGAGTATATTTAGAGCAAATCTCCAATTCGGATAGTCTGGTTCCCTTAATCGGATTGCAGCCGTGCACCAGAATTCAGTTGGTCATCAACAATTTAAATATCGAGGCCTCTGATGAACAGTATACTCTCTTATGGTAGGCTCAAATAACAATTCACTAATCCTCACACTTCCAAACTTATTTCAAATTTTCAAAAATGGCACATAAACAATACTTTGTGACTTTGAAACTTTCGTCTTCTATTCTTTCACAATTCCCAGATCTTACAAATATTCCACCTCCGAAACACCATAAACTGAAAACCAAATTAAAGCTTAAGCACAAGTATGAGCCAAATGAGTCAAGTCCTTTAGCAAATCCTAAGGCTATAAGCACGTCGTCAAAATCCAAGCTATTGGAAGGAGGGGATAACGATACGGATACAGATGCTACGACCACTAAAACCAAAACGGGAACTGCCACTACAGCTAAACGTGCTCTAGCCATTAACACCAAATCACGCCCTTCGGGCAATAACTCTGCCAATCCACCATCTTCCCCAGTCACTCAAGATTCTCCGTCAAGGGGTGGAACGCCTGTTCCAGGTAAGCAAAGCTCAGCAACAGCTAATACTGCGTCATCTGGCTTTACTGGAAATTCATTAAGAGTTGGTGGTTTAACTATGAACTCAAATACGGTTGTTGAACTAGACAAGTCTGGAAGGCCAGCCAAGAAATGGATTAGAAAAACTACCGATACAGGAAAGCTAGTTAGATCATTTAGCGGATTTAATATGCATTTTTCAAGTTGGCAATTATTAGAGAAAGAGAAGAATGGGTCCTCCGAAAAGGTTGAAGATAAAAAACCTGTAGTTAGTGATCTTAATTCAAATGGAGGCTCTACTGCTGGTACAGACAATGGCGGTGATTCTGTTACGCCAGCTGCTGTTGAAGTTGATAGTCCACTTAAACAAGAAGTGACAGCTTAGGTTTTGTATTTTTACTTTAATGGTTATTACTATCATGCATATCTAATTTGAATTAAACAGTGTCATTAGCATTCATTATAAAGATAGAAAATATTAGTAACTAGTAGAATCCATTCACCCACGCATAAGATCCAACCACGATCAAAACTAAAAGAAAACAACTAACGAAGGAAGCAAAATAGTAAATATAACATCTAGAGGCAACATTAAATCCAATGATTTCATTAATGAATGTTGACATTGTGCTTAAAGAACCACAAAATCCACTAGCAAATGCATCAACAACAATTAATTTTGCTTTATCCGTTATAATTGGCGTATATCCACTTGAATACCCGTGAATTAGAATATTCATAGGGGCAATAACTAAACAAGCGATAATATTAGCAAGAAACGTACCAGTAGGAAACCAAGGTACCCTATTAGTTTGACTATTCAACTTTGAGAGGTAAAATCTTAGTAAGACACCAAATGGAGAAAAGCATAAGGCAATAGAATAACTTTTCTTATACCAATGATCAATGTCTAACGTAAAAGATAAAACTATATTCGCTATAAGAGCAAGAATACCAACCAGAGATGTAAAGAGTTCAAATAAACGTACCTGCTTATAGTTTAGCATTCCAAATTTATTAACAAGGTGATCGATCAGCTTGGCAAGGTCTTTGCCTAAGAACCAGCCAAATATACTAACACTTGTCTGAATGATTATCACAGAAAAGAATTCCATAACTCCAAACCCATGATTTGGAAGTATGTTCATATCTCCAACGACTCCAGAAGTCTTGTAAAACACTTCAATGATAAATGAAGAAAACGTTGATAAGGCACCACACAAGCCCGTAGTTAAACCAAGAAACAAGGCTGTAGCTTTCTTGTCTGTCTTTGATGAATTATTCAAAATAATCTTCCAAAATAGCTCTGCCTTGTTAGCAGCTGCTATAATAATACACGAACCAAAATTAGACCACAAACAAGTTCCCAATGAATAATTAACGTAACCATTTGTATATGTTGTTAAATCTGTTAATGATATTCTTATTAAGTTACCACAAAGACCCCAAAATATAAGCTGTGTTATTAGGATAAATTTAAAATAATTTGGATTATCATCAAGCTTGATCAGCCAACTTTGAGATTTCTCCATCTTTGATATTGCGAATATAGAGAAATATATCGTTTTAGTTGAAGAAGAAAGAGTCGATGATGTTTACATATGGCAGTAAATCTATGACTTTATTGCCAAGCCAACATTTGAGCCTGTGCGCCGCATATAGTTTATAAATGGTGTACGGGTTTATGATACACTTGTAATTCTCAAAGATATGCCCAAATTAGTTTAGGAAACACGATAGCTGGAAATGTAGAAATAATTTCACAGGTATATTATTGGGAAACACTCCGCTCAAAATGAATTTTTTACCCTTTGCTAATGCTCCATCAATAGTGAGGGCTAATCAGAAAGATACCTATTTTGAAACTTTACTAAACAATAAAATATCAGACTTAATCACGGCCTTCAAGAGTCCAAGAGTAGTTACACAGTACACGGAAGAAATCAAAACGTTATCAACTCTTATCTATTTAGTGTTAACTACAATTGCAGGCTCCAAGACATTGGGTGAAGAATATGTGGATTTAAATTATGTTAGACCGTCGGGTAGGCAAATGCCTAAACTTCGCTCAAGAATTGGGTTTGTTTTAAGTTATACAATAATTCCATATTTAACTAAGAAATTTTTAAAACTGGTATCAAAAGATCTGGAAGGACAGACAATTCGAAAGGACGACTCATATTTAATTAAAATGAAAAAAGTTATAGCAAAGATTTCATTTCTTAATTTAATCGATTTAGCTAATTTGCATTTGGCTTTGTTTTATCTTACAGGAAAATACTATCAATTTTCAAAAAGATTATTCGGATTAAGGTATGCATTGGGTTATGACCCAAGAAGAAAAAATCAGCAACAGAGGGACAATAAAGGTAGTTATGAGATTTTGGGTGTTTTAATCGTTGCTCAATTAATTTTGAAGAATTTCAACAACATTAAAAATTGGATTTCTAGTTCCAAATCAAAGAATTCGAAAGACGGTCATGAAATTCAGAAAAACAATGATGATGGCTTGGTTTATGGTCTTAATACGAAGCATTCAGTTACGACTGAGATTGATGAAGGCTCTATTGATTTATCTGATCCGACAAAACTTACCTATATTCCTGAAGATTCAAGAAATTGTATGCTTTGTTTATCAAAAATGGTCGATCCAGCCTGTGCTTCATGTGGCCATATTTTCTGTTGGTCATGTATCTTAGATTGGTGTAAAGAGCGTAGTGAATGTCCTCTTTGTAGGGCTTCCCTCAAAGAGGCTAGTCTTTTGCCACTAAGATAAATTTTAAATATATAATTTACTTCAATACAAGTCAGTTATTAACTTTTTGTGTATATTAATGATTCAACATCTATGTTATAATATGTTACTTTGCAAAAAATAGTGTATATAAATAAGGGTTATCTAAATTAAAGAAAATTAGTTACCAATGCCGATATGGAAAAGTAATTGCTTTTGTTTACCTTTCTTCTTCTTCTTTCCACCTTTACTTTCTTCAATTGCCTTGTTTAAAGTCATCATATCAAAAAAGTCATCATCATTATTGTTTGCTCCCTGTGAAGAAGATCCTTGAGAGTTGGTACTACCACTCCATTGTCCAATTGAATTATTAACTGGTTTAACACGAGGGATAATCTTCTTCTTAGGAACGTCGGGTAGGGACGGGAACAATGAGTCATCAACTTTGGGAGCAGGCTTCTTTTGAGACGAAGTAGATGCTAAAGAAGAACTTGAAGAGGAAGTTGAAAGATAACTTAGTTTAACCCCTGAATTTGTTTGCTTCGCTGGTGTACTCAAAATTGTTGGAGATGATGATGTTGAAGTACCATTTGAAGCAGCCATTGAAAAGGTGTGAGTAGGTTTCCTGGACGTTCTCTTAATGGTAACATATCCAGGAATAGATGAAGCATTAGCTGGTGCAGATGAAGAGGAGATACCCCTAGTACGGGTAACACCTGAGGCAGATGATCTGAAAACGGGAGCTGAAGCAGCAGGTAATGCAGGCATATGATGACCGGATCTAGCTATGTTCTTACCAGTTTTAGCAGCTGAGCCCCAAGCACCAGTAACAATATTACTTTCTTTTGTCGGCAACAGAGCCGGAAATTGCTCTTCTAACTTCTTTTCATTGTTCTCTTGCTCACATAATTTTAACAAATTTTGATGTTTTAGAGAATTTGGCGGGAATAGCTGGGCTAATTCATAGGTCAAAACATTGTAATCAGCCTCAGTAGTTTTATTTTTACTGAAAATATTCTCATATGCCATTAATAATTCTCCTGCCGAGATTTCATCATTACTGTAGGCTGTATTTATATCTTGAAAATGGTTAAACCCAGATTGAGAGTAGTGTAAATAATGTCTAGCTCTTTCTTCCAATCTCATTTTCTTGACTTCATAAGAATCATGGTTTTCATTATCATCCCGTTGCTTATTGATATTTCTAGTTGAACTAAAGGTCGATAATTGTGATCCAAATCCACTTGAAGAAGACAGTAGAGTTCTGCCGCCTCCAAACATATTACTATGCTCTTTAATCATATGAGCTTGTAAATCAATTTCATCTCCAAAAACAATGAACTTCTGATCTAAACAGCTCTGAACATTACAGATGAAATGGATCTCCTGGAAGTGTTCAAACAAATGATTGTAATTCTTGAAATATTGGGGGTTTGAAGAATCGATTTGATCACAGACATGGCATTTTTCATGCTTTTCTCTCATATGGATAAACAGCTCATCATCAGAGTAAAATCTTTTTCCTGAGCAGAACTTACATAAAGGATGGCCAGTAAATCCATCTTCATCACCTCTGGATTGATGGGCTTGTAACTGTTTCGTTGTGTATAACTTTAACTCTGAAATGAACGCTTTTTTGAAATTAGCACATAAAGAACAATCGACTTTGTTATGCCTTTCTCTGGTATGATCATTTAGTTTCTTGAAATTTGGGAATTTTTCATGTTGATCACAATTATTCAACGGGCATCTGTATTCAAGTAAACCTAGAGTTATATCTTTAGCTTCAAAGGAAGTAAAACCAATTTGATACTTATCGCTAGTTGTTACTATACTCGCAGGATCTAAATCTGTGTAATTTTCTATTCCTGTGTTTTCGGTAAATATCAAAGTGTCGTTTTCAGTACGGCAAACCAAACATTGTTTCTTTTGGTATAGAGCACGTTGTCTGAATGAACACATATGGCACACTCTATGGTTACAGTCTGATATGGAGACGATCTTCATTGGTTCAGCACAAACAATACAAACGTTAGACTCATCTTCATTGCCATTTTCTTTGGGGTTGATGGAGTCATTGGTTTCATTTCTTTTCCATTGGGTCAAAGATTTCGATTTGAACCTTCCCTTCGAGTCGGAATTTGAGGAAGGGCCTCTATTCTGGCCTCTTCCCCGTCTATTTCCTTGACTTCTGTTGTTATTGTTGGATGACATGCAGAGCGACTAGTGTGATGGAGACAGGTGAGTTCCAGTAAAGTGTAATGGAGATAAGATGAAAAGTGCAAATGCACTGAACATTTACTCAGAGATCAATCATCGAATTCGAAAATTTTTATCATTGAGTGCACCCATAGAATTTAAATTAACAAAATGTGTCATTAAATTCTACAACAATTCCACAACTTCACATCAATTTCCAGGAACCAAGAATCTCCTAGAATGCCCTTCAACCTTAGTGCCACATTGAACATTGTCAGGCTCGTCGTCAACCCAGAACTGTGTCTCCCACAACTTGCGGTCCCCAGCTTCAACCAGCTACCCGTTCCTCTAGAAGGCGATTCCATCCCGAAGGACAAGATCAAAGCAATTGTTCTGGATAAGGACAACTGCATAGCAAAAGACCACGATGATAAGGTCTGGCATGAATATGAGGAAAGGTGGACATTGCTAAAACAGCAATATCCCAACGCTCAACTTCTGATTGTCAGCAACTCTGCTGGAACAAACGACGATAAGCTACACAAGCAAGCCAAGATTATCGAAGAAAGGACTGGAGTTCCTATTCTAAGGCATTCTACAAAGAAACCAGGTTGTCACCAGGAGATCATGGACTACTTCATCAAGAATGGCGTGTGTAAGAGCCCAAACGAAGTGGCCGTTGTTGGTGATAGACTGTTTACAGACATCTTCATGGCTAATATGATGGGTGCCTATGGTATTTGGTTTTCCAAAGGTGTTCAACAGTCCAACTCCTTAATATGTAGAATAGAGAGATATGTTTACAAGATTTTGTTGGCCAGAAACTACAAGGCTCCCTCTCCATAGTTAGGTGCTCTTCGGAGTGCTATTTCTATCGGTCTTCTTTTGTTACCTTTCCTCCTATCTCATTCTCTCCTTTCTACCTGTACATACGTCAACTGAATATATTCCTCATCCTTCCGTATCCAAATCCTTATCCATATCGAGAGCAAGATGTCAGCTGAACCGGCATCTCATGAGCCTGCATTAACAGACTTGGAACAACTACTTGTGAATTATGCTAGACAACATTCAGATGAACAGGCTACTACCTTCCGCATATCAACAACAAGAATTGATCAAGTTGACAATTGGGATGCTATATTCTCTGATAAAACACTACTGTGCTCATTGCTGTTCTACGTTTTATTCATGGTTTCTGAGATTATAATAAGTTATGCTGCTTTTCTCTATTCCGATGTTCCAAATCTTCCTATTATCTATGCAGTTTCAATGTTTTTCAATATAATATCAGCTTACACATTCCCATTTATAGCTTTCACTTCAATGACTGACAACATAAACGATCCGTTTACTGATTTACATAGAGAAGTTAGAGGGTGTCAGGCCTTCATGCTTTCTATAATTGTGCAAATAGTTGCATTGGCGCTTTCAATTTGGTCTACGATTTCATTATTTAAGTATGCTCCTTATAGCCATATCAATTCTATTTCTGACACTGGTGAAAAGATTTTCATTGATGTCACAATGACTTTAAAATGTTTCCAATTAATTTCTTTGCAACTTTTATTACTTGGTTTGATTACTACAATTTTAAATTATTGGTTTATTCGTGATAGGCTCCTAAACTATTTGAATAGAATTGAAAGAACAATTGCTCCTGATGGTACTGTGGATACCGAGATACCAGAAGTTTATGATCAATACTTGAAGACAATGAGAAGTAAGGTAAATATTCCTTTATAGAATTCCGATTTTAGTTGCTTGCTTTTTATATGTTAACGATTTTTGTTTTTCTGAATTTTTCTTACTTTGCTACTTTTCTTTAATCAACCTCCGTTTAAAAATATCAAAAATAATTTATTAATAAAACAATAGTAATAGTATAATTTTAAATCCAAGTAAAAAAAGCAAATTAAAAATATTGAGAAAGAAAAAGAATACCAAGAAACAAAGCCTAATAAAAACAAAAAATGGTGGGGAAAATTAATAAAGAAAATAAAATATAATATAAAAAAATAACGTAATCAAAAAATGTAAAAATACAAGTAAAATATTGTAGAAAAAATCACTAGAAATAAGCCATCCATAAAGTATCAGTACTGGCTAAATTGCGTGGATTGACAGAGTGAGAAATCAAATTCAAAACATACTGTGAGGCAACCGCTTGGCCATTACTATCTAAATGGGCAATTTGCGAAATACGCTTAATAACATATTCAACATTAACACGAACAATCTCTCTAACTTGAGGATCATGAGAAGGTGGTCTATGTTGTTGAGTAAACCAAGTAATAATTTCATCTCTAACAAATAAACTTAAGAAATGTTCAATTTCATATTCTGGATCAGCTAAACATTGAGCAATAGACATAATATGCATAGCTAAAATACCTTCCATACCTGCTTCACCAATTAATTTTTGGATGTTTGGAGTTAATCTAAATGGGACCAATTCTAATGAACAGAATAATGGAGCTGCTCTTTGATCGGAAACATCCAATGTACTGTTGTTGAAGGCATTCGTATGAGTTTTACCGCTAGCAACTTTATATGGTAACATTTCAGAAGTCCAAACTTTACCAGATTTTTCATTAATATTAATCTTTTGAGGTTGTCTAGAGTTTATGCATAGCATATAAGTCATGAAAGCAAACGAAGCATACTGTGAAGTAAATTGTTTTCTAAATAACCAGAATTCTTCAAATTTTTGGTAGTGATTCATGTAGTAGTTCTTCATAACAGAACTTGGAACAAACATACTTTGAATAGCCGCTAAAATCTCGGTCTTGACACTTAAAATATCAGGTTTTGGAAGTCTTGGATCATATGCAGCATGTAACTTTTCAATAGTATATGCCAATGGTTCATCTCTATTTTGGCCCTTTTTCTTACAGTAATCTTCATAAATAGAAAGCATTGTTTTATAGTTTTCATCATCAGACGTCAGTCTGATATGTGGCGATAATGGAATAGCAACTGGTAGAGTGAGTTCAATGTTACGACGTCTAGTTTGAACATTTCTTGATAAAGCGTCATTGAACAATCTGAAAAGTTGGAAAATGCGTTCTTCTCTTCTACAATGACGAGCAGCTGGAAATTGAACGGCAAATGGATGTAAACTGCCATCATGACCACGGATAGTTAAACGTTTATAGCATGCAGTGCTTCCACGAATAACATCTAATGTAGGCATAAATCTTTCAATCTTGATAAAATGGTTATTACTTTCTTTATTCAACAAGTATTGGCCTGGAACCTCAATGTCTTCAAACTTTTGGTGATGAAATTGACTTAAATGTGGACAAACTCTCTCTAAATTAACTTTACCAGAACTTCTATCTAATCTTTCTTCAAGACAATCTCTCCATTTTCTTAACTTAGAAATATAAGTCTCCAAATTTGGTTTACTCTTAATGATATCAACTTCAAATTCTTGTCTAATATGCTTAGGTAAAACAGTATCCGCAAATCTAATAATATTGGCTTCTGTTGCTGGAGGTAGTCTTGCGTCCTCTCTTGGATTAGCTAATCTGTTGAAATATTGAACACCATCATTATACAGGGCAACAACTAATCTATACGCATCACCGTCATGATTAGATTTAAATCTCTGACTTATTTGATCAACCAGAGACTCTAAGGAAAGGGCTAATAATGGATAAGCTGTCTTCAGTATGGCCATAATCTCATCAACATATTGCCATGGTTGAACTTGATTACCAGAACCATTAGAACCATTAGAACCAGGTGCATTGGACATGTTTGGAGCTGGTGATGCAGAATTTGAACCTTGGCCGCCATTTGTTTTATTACTATTAGCGCCAGGGGCAGTTGGATTGCTCATTTGTTTTTGAATGGTAGCATAATCTTCTTTGGTAGTCCTCAATTGGAAATGTAAAGCTTGTGGATAAGATTTAGCAATTCTGATCAAAACTTGACGAGCCAGTCTAGCCTCCTTATGAGACAACGAAGTCAACAATTGAGGAATAAAAGTAACCCAGTGCCAAACCGGCATTTCACCTTGGTGAGCTTCAAAGGTATCGGTCAAAGTACCATTGGCATCATCCAAGCTAATTAACCATAGGATTCTACATAATAATCTTCTAGACTTGTTATTCTTATACAAACCAGCAGCTTGCAAGTAGCAACTTATAGCATGTTTAGCGTAAGCAATATCACTACTTTCTTTAAATCTAGTGTCATTGAAGAAACCCCATTCCGCCCAAGCCTTTGGTAGGTTGAGATCTAACTGAACAGCAGTAGCAAAGGACTGATTAGCTTCATCAGGAGCATTCAGCTTAGCTAAAAACATACCCTTCAAAGTAATAAATTCAGCCTTTTGCTGAGCAGCAAAATAAACCAGGTTAGTATTACTGATCACATCCAAACCGGTATTCAATTCATCAGGATTTTGGTAATGGCATTTAGCTTGTTCCCGTAACTTTAGGAAGGCCTCCTGAATTTCAATATTAGGTAAAGTGTAGATCTTTGTTAATTGTGTAATGCAAACTTCAGACATATTATGTTTTCTAGCAACATGAGCAAAACGATTAATAATCCAAGCAATCTCATGATAACCTCTGAAAGCATAGGAATTATTGTTAGTGTTACTTTGTTGTAAGGAAGGAATCAAAGGCATATACACCTTATTTATAACATTAAAAGCATGTTGACGCCATGTAACTAAATCATTCCAAATATTAATATCATCCCAAATGTTTGGTAAACGTTCCCTCCAAGCCTGTAAGACTCTCTTCAATTCCTGGGATTTAACGTCTAAGTTTTGAGCATTTGTACTTTGAAGACTTCTGTAAACTTGGCTTGCTTCCATAAATTCAACATATTGTTGGAAACTGTGAAGCATAGCTATGTGAGCATTGGTGACTCTTTGAGGAAGAGAATGCCATTTACGTAAAGCTAATTGGATTCCTTCATCGCATTGTCTAGTAACATTTTGAATATTTTCAGTTTGATGAGCATAGCCTTGTAAGCAAAGGAAAGTTTGGAACATTTGTCTTCTTGGAGTTGGAACATCCATAACAGTTTTAACAGACTGTTCTAGAGGTTCTCTATCTGAAATCCAATCTGCAACTCTCCAACCACATTCTAGTAATAGGTCTGTAAAACCTTCATGCTTAGCTAATTCGGTTAAAATATCCCAATGTTGAAGTTTTTCCGCACACAAAATCCAATTATCCTCCCATAAGGCATATTCAGATTCACTGTAAGGTAAAACACCACTTCTCGCTTTAATTTGAGCTTGTTCATAAAGATTTAGAGCTTTATCCCATAACCCAATTTGTTCATATGACAGAGCAGCATTAGTCTCAAAATATTTAGCACGTCTTCTCCATAAACCATAGAACATATCATCCTCTTGTAAATTTGAATACATTTCAACCAAAGCGTCTCTATTGGTTTCATGAATTTTCTGATTATCAGCAACTGGATTACTTTCGGTTTGTTCTAAAATTCTAACACCGGAATACCAAGCATCATAATTCAAACCTAAATACTTAACTAAATGAGGAGGAAGTTGTAAATCTTCACATTTACCTGCAGCCTCTAACATTGAGAAAATAACATTTGGTTTTCCATCTTGTTGTCTGACATGGTAATCTTTAGATAATAAAGTAACAAAAGCATGTAAGAAATCAGGTCTATCTCTTCTATCAATTGCATTGTAAGCTAATGGGAATAAGTTATTCCAAGATTTATGAATAGTTTCGGGACTTTGGTAAGAAACATCTAACAGTGGTTCAATCAAGTCAATTGCTTTAACAGATAAGAAAGCGTCCATGAATTCTTTGTGGCCAGAAACAAAATCAATAATAGATTTAAAAACGTCTTTAACCTCGCTAGTTGGTGATAATGCTTCATTAATGTTGCTTAGTGGAGCAAGATGATTTTCATGAGAGGCTAGCTTCAGAGGATATTCTCCATCAAAGGAACCATACAAAATTTGAGAGGCCTGGTTCAACCAGGGATATTCAGCTAAATACTCCCAACTTTGTTCCCTAATTAAATAAAATAAACGTTTAACTATGTCTTTTTCTAGTGATTTATCAAGAATTCCTATTAAGCTTTGACGAATTTCAACATCAGAAATCTTAGTACCGACCAAAAACGGATGTTCCATTCTAACAGTTAATTCAGTGTAAGCTAATTCTTCATCTTTGCAAACATCAACAACAATTTGATAGAAAGCTTTAGATAATTCAGCATCTTTCATTTCAAACATCATCATCTTGGATAAAATACCTGCTTTCTCTTTCACTGTTGGGAACAGTTCATTCTTAGCAAAAATCCAACCTCGAACAATTTCCACAATCTTCAGTAGAAGGCGTTTATCAGTAGATTTATCAATTAATTGGACCAGTAGAGATAAGAATATTCTTCTTTGATCACCACCCAAAGCAGAAATTCTCATTGCAGAGAAATTCAAAATCTTTTCTAATAATTTTGAAGTCATTTTAGCCTCATAATCACTAGACTGAGAAGACCCATCAGTCTGTCTACTTTGATTAGCTAACGTAATATGATCCTTAACAAGCTTGCTCAAAGTTCTCATGATTAGTGGAATTAGTGGATCAAGTTGCTCGGGTTTGTACTGAGCTAAAGTCCAGGATAACGTAACACCAGCTGCAACAGAGTTCATGTTATTTAAGTCTTCGGAAATAACATTAACTAAGAAAGACATAAATTTTTTAATATCTTCAGGTTGTTCAACTTCTAGAGGTGGAACTTCAACTTTGATTGCTCTTAAAATTATTTTCAAAACCTTCTGTAACACTTCTTGAATATCATGGTTATCAGATTTGATACATTTCTCTAAGAGTGTTTGTAATGTTGGTAGTTCAGTGACAATCCATTCAGAAGTTTTCCATTCTAAAGCAACACCTAACACATCCAGAGCATTTAAGCAATAGCCTAAAACATTTGTAGTGGTTAGATCAACACTCATTAAGAAACGTTCAAAGAATCTAAGCTGAACAGAGAACTCAGGCCAGTAGTTTGGTGATAATAAAATATGTAAGATATTAAGGGCATGTTGACTTAATTCATGTTCAGAGGCTCTATGTTGGCATAAGCAAACATATCTAATTAAAAATGTAATACATGTTTCTCTTTGACCAAGTGGAACAGTATAAGATTCAATATCATCTTCACCAGGTTTTGTTTCATCTCCATCCATAACTTGATCACCATCAGAATCTTTCTCATTAGTTATACGCTTCTTCTTTTCTTCAGCTTCCTCTTTAGACTTAGTTTCCCATTTCAGTAACAATTCAGCCATATCAATAGCTAAAGTTTGGTTTTCAGAACCACCATTATTCAACAGAGTTAACTTGCCCATAGCTGTAATAATATTTGGGATGAAATGGTCTCTGGCAACATAAAACAGATCAGGATGATGAACAATAAACTGATAAACGTTAATAACATGAGTGACATTAAAACCATCTTCAGACAAAATACGACGAGGCCAAATTAACCATTCCATAACAGGACCAATTCTGGTCTCTAAAACAGGAGCCAAAATGTCTAGAGATTGTCTAACCAAATGTTTAACATCCATTTGATTAGCTTTTAATAAGGCAACAAAAATCTTAGTAACGATTTCACCTGGAATCTTAAAAGCTGCAATAAAGTAGGCGGTAGAAACATAAGCAGACTGCTTCGTAATTATATCCTCAACTGTGATTAAATTCCAATTGAACTTCAAAATTTCTTTTCTATAATTACTAACAATATTAGGAGCATATTTAATTAAAATGGAAGTTACTTGTAATAATTCCAATCTATATTTATCGATGCCACCAGTTTCTCTAGCCTTTGCACTTGAAGGGATATCTTTCCAAATTTTTTCATCTACTGAAGCTACCCAATTTAATGAATCATCATCGGAAGTCTTCGCTAACTCATCCAAAGATTTTTTAGTTTTTTCTTCATATAAACAGATTGGAATAAAAAGGTTCTTCATACAGAAAATCTTATAATTGACAGAATTAGTCGATTCACCACAGGTTTCAATAACACCTTTCAAATATTTTTGACGGAGAGAAACATCTTCACTTTTCACAATATTATCAAATAAGAAATAGGTGATTTCAAAACTATTGCTCAATTTATTAGCACATAAATACTTAATCAATTTGAATGTATCATTTGTATCCAACTTTCTCAATAAAATAAAATTGAAATAGACATTCGTTAATTTTGTAATAGATTGATCTAATTGGAAATTAATTGGAGACACTAAAGAGCAGGTGGTCTTGTATTTCAAGCAATCAGAAGTTAAGGAAAGCAATTGTTGCAATAAATCACCCTGTTCAAGTAGCCAACCTTCATCTTGGGAAGCCACTGTTGTTGTTAAATCCACTAAGTTAGAAAGTTTGATGTATTTCAAATCATTATTTGATTCTTCACGGGTTAATTGTAAAAGGGATGGGAATTCACGTTGAACAGTTTTTCTCAGATCAACACAATCATCCAATCCAGCAAAATAAGCAAACCTGGTACCAAATGTTCTACTTGCAATCTTTCCTTTGAAATAATTAACCGAGTCATCTGGGAACCTATTTAAAAATTTGGCGATTGGAGTTCTAAATGGTGAAGTATGGTGACGACGTAAACTCCCTTCCAAAAACAGAAGAGTTGTAATTAATTCATCCATGAAAGTGAAAGCTTGGGTTGGTAACAAATGGAAAATATTTAAAATAGCAACAATAATCTGAATAGTAGAATTGTTTTCTAACTCCTGCTTAGCAATTCTTTGTAAAGTCTGAGGTTGGGCCCATGCCATTAAATGATCTAATAATTTTCTACCAATCTCGACTTTGAAGTAAGAAATTAATAATTCTAAAAGTCTTGAAAGAGCTTCTAAACCAGAAACAGTCAATTTCTTATGATCAGATAAGTTCATAAGCATTGGTCTTAAACCAGTTTGAAGTAATTCTTTCGGGAGCTTAGCATTTTGAGAAAGAACACGTTTTAATCCAGCATGTGCAGCATTAATAATTTTAGAGGATTTAGCACATAAAGTCTTAAAGAAAACACCCAGTATTCTGATTCTAATTTGAGGATTAGTGTTTGAAAATTCAGGTTTGGTTAAGGCCAGTGATAACAATTCAATACAAACAACTCTCAATTTCACTAATTGTTCAGATGTTCTGTGCTCAGACATTCTATTGATACTGATAAGTGCTTCATCGTCTGTGTCCACTAATAATAAAGCTTCTGAAAGTAATCTGTTCAATTCATCATTAAATTCTAAAAATGTATTCTCTTGAGCTAAACAAAACGTAATAGCATCAATATTACCAATCTGCATTTGGAAAGGTAACGCACGTAATGGTTTACCAAAAATTGGAGCCAACAAAATACCTTTACTTGGAGCAATCATACCCGCAATTGGAACTTGAGTTACTTCTGATAAAACCTTTAACGCTTCTTGTGCAGTACTTCTAACATTTGGATTTGAATTACTTAAATCAAAAACAATCTGAGAAACAACTGCTTGGAATGGCTGTTGGAAAACAGCAGCCTTAGAAACTTCCCTATTACATTCTTTAAGTAACGATATAACTAGATCAGCAGCAACGGAGCAAACTTCAGAAGGAACATCAGGTGGAGTGTCTCTTAACACAAAAAACATAGCTCTAGATAATTCTAGTTGTCTGATTGCAAAATACTGATAAGGAATACCAAGTTCTTTAACCATGGTTCTTAGACCAATACACCCACCTAATTTATCATAATAAGCTTCTTCAAAACAGCAATGAACAAATTTAGAACACATTCTTCTAACCGGTAAAAATTTAATTCCATTATCAACGGAGCCAAATAACTCAACACATGAATTGAAAATAGTTTTAACTGCGGTAATACCAGCATCACGAACATCTTTAATATAAAAGCTTAAAGCATATGAGATAGCGTCAAAAATAGTATTTTCATTTAAATAATGTTTACCTTCATGATTATCAACTGAAAAAGGTCTGTTAAACTTATAAGCATCAGCCATAGTTCTTCCGAAATATAGTAACACATAATGATTACAAATACCCTTAATCAGTGTTTCAGCCTCTTCCTTAACTTCTTCAATTGAAACTGCAAAAAATAAAGCTTCCAGTAATTTAACCAATAATTCTTCTTGTATATCCAATCTAGGTTTATCTTTAACGTTATCTGCTTTTAATTGAATAGAGTTTTCATCGAATTTTTGATCATTCGTATTGTTAGCAATTGTATTAACAATTTCTTGGATATTTTCAGAGAAAGTACACGGAACCTCCTCGTTGTTGAAAAATAACTTCAACATCGAAGTCAAGTATTTAAAGGCGCTAACTCTATAATGCATCTTATATCTAATATTGACCAATGTGTTTAAAGCAGTAGAAATACCAGCTGTCATGGAAACTGGAACTTCAGTTGGGATACCTTCAACTTTAAATATTGCTTCGATTTCTTGTTCTGTTGCTGTTTGTGTTAGGAGATCTTTATGTAATCCAATGAAACTTCTATTTCTACCACCTAATTTCCCTAGAATACGTAACGTTGTATGTGAATGTTGATGATAATAAGGCAATGGTCTTAAATGTTTCCATAAAGCTTTCATGACGTCTTCGATAACGGGTTCAATAATTGGATCAAAATATTCAGCAGTTAAATTATCAACGCATAACTCCAAGGTTCTTAGACCTTGACTAATTAATTCTTGAGAACTATTTAAAGCATAAACTAAAGGTCTCATCAGATAACTTAAATAAGGAACTAAAACACTCAATCTAACAGGAACAGTTAGGCATAATTCAACATAGATATCTCTTTCATGTGGTTTACGTGCTGTTTGAATTAATCTATTTAAAGACTCCAGTAGAACTTGCAGAAGAGGCAGAATTTCTTTGTAGAGAGCCTCAAATCTACCACCACCAATACTTCTAAACAAAGTTCGAATTAAATAAAAATAAACGATTGGCTCCTTTGCTGTTGTTGTATATTCTAAAGATTTCAAAATCATCTTGTTTAAATGAGGTAATATAACACTTTCATTAGCAGTTGGGAACAAATTAACAGACATAAAGCAAAGCTTAAATAAACGAATCAGTATATTTGACTTAATAATATCCATTTCACCCAATTCATGTAATTTAGACATAACAAAGATAATTAATATGCCAGAAAAATTAGAGGTTGTAATTTCGCTTGCTAGGAAGAATTGTGGAATATGAAGTAGAGCAGCATTTTTCAAAGTGGCATCAAATATAATTTCCAGTTGGGATTGAACAATTTCATTAAATGCAGCAGGTTCAATATAAATAAACATGGTAGCAAAGATTTCCATTAAATCTTTTTCTTCTTTAGATGAAGTAATTGGAAGGTTTGGGCCAGTAATATCAAATGTTTGCTTTAAAGCATTATTAACAACCATTGGCTTAGAGCTTTGGAAAAATCTTAAACCAGAAATACACTCAGCATATAGAGTCTTGAAAATATTTAATTCTTCGCTTGTTAATATTCTAGCGCATTCATTCCATTCTTGCGGATTAAAATCTTTTGGAGGTGGTGGATTACAACTTCTAAAGCCCAAACAAATTGATTTTAAAAAAGTCATTAAAGTTCTAAACAAGTGACGTGAACTTTCCAACGGATCCTGTGGGGTATTTTGTGTAGCCAATATTGGTGTTTCTCTCCAAAGTGAATGAATAGTAATTTCTTCTTTATCCTCAGAAGCATCGATATCCATTGAGTCCGGATCTTTAGAACTTGGAGCAGTGCTTGCTGGACTGGGGTTGTTACTATCATCTTCGATAGAGCTATCCAGAGCTTTACCAGTTAATTCTTCAGCTTCCTGTCTCCATTTTTCAACTTGAGCTCTCTTATCGCTCTTTTCTTTATTGAAAGCTTCATGTTCTTGCATAATGTCATCAAATTGAGAATTCAGAGAATGAAATCTCTTACCAAATGAATCAATCATAATTAAGAAAAGTTGTCTTGCCTCAGCTTTATTTTCCATTTTTTGAATTCTATCAACCAGGTTTAATAATAATTTTGCACTCATAATATCAACAGGCTGGGCCAATGTATTATCTTCAAGATGTTCACAATAAGTTTCAACACTTTTTCTGATCAATTGAGGAGACAACTGTGCATTAACATGAATAAAATCAGCAACTATTGAATAGGCCAAAGGTCTTAAAGTTTCATAAGCAGTTAAGCCATCACCAATTATAACTCTATCATCAAAAAGCATATCAATCTTTGGTAAAAATAATTTTCTGAAGTCTGTTGATAAAATGTGTCTTGTTGCGTGTAATAATTCTCTTCTAGCAGCAGCCAGTTCATTTGGACAGTCTTGTAGCAATCTGATAATCAGATCGGGAATCTCAGCATGAAAAGGTTCTAAAGCAGTCGAAGCACTACGACGAATGAAAATATATGCTAGAAATGAGGCAGCTTTAACTTGACCTAATATAAAATCACCATACAAACTTCTATTCTTAATTTCAGGAGAAACTGAAGTGACATACTCACCTTTGGCAGCTGCTGCTTCATGGGCTTCTCTTTGTTTAGAAGCTTGTAATCTCAGTAATTCAACAACATGTGGAACAAAATTCGGCACTGAAGAATCAATTATTTCTTTATGAGATGAATATAAAGAAACCATGGTAATTGGGCATTCTGCGATCAGCTTGAAAGAATGAGTGGCTTTAAATAATGTAGTTGAAGAAGATTCTTCTTGTGGGAATTCAACAGATGAAGGTGATGAAGATTGTTGAGATTGCTGAGATAATGTGTTAGCTGATGATTGGTCACCAAATTGTTCCTCAACAACTTGAGGTATATTTGCATAAATACCTTGTAATAAATCTATGAATTCACTAACTTTGTTATTTAAGATTGATTTGTATGATTTATGGAAAGAAGAAATAATTTTCATACACTGAATACCATTATCCTCATTGTCCTCTTTAATAATATTCATTAAAGGATCTATGAGATCTAAAGCATATTTTTGGAAAGTATCATTTGTAGGCAATCTATGGATAATATCAAGTACCAAATATCTTAATTTTTGCTCCGGAGAGTTTGCAATAAAACTAATCGGAACTGATTTGAATTGTTGTAGTATAAGAGGGAAGACTTTGACAAGAAATTGTTCATACTCATGTAAACCATGATAAGTATCTAGAGTATCGCATAACTCAGAAAAGATGGAATGCTTTGCGATATAGTCTAAAGATTGGTCTTCTAACCTAGTCACGAAAGTATCTAGACGATCCAAATGTCCTGACATTGTGAGTGAAAAAACCAAATGTTGAAAAGAACCAGTATAGACTAGATCTATAAGTGTGATATGAACAGTAACGGGGATGAAAAGAAGTGAGTATAAGTGAGGAGGGCAAAATGAAAAGGGATGTTTACCTCAAGCTCCATGGAAAAGTCTTACAGAGTACTGAAGATGGAAAAAGTGCGGACGTGTTTGACCTTGAAGAGGTGCATGGCACGTGATTTTATGGGTCGATCGACGATAAAATACAGAAAACGAGAAGATCAGTTACGGGATTACTAGGTCAGATGGAGGTTTGGGGTACTTACTGGATGATTGTTTCAGTGTCTGTTGTTTAGTGTAATTAGAGATCAATTATATATTGAAATAAGTGGCATATTTCAATTGAAATAGTGAGTGTAAAACTTAGTATTGTAGTTTACAAAAATTGTGGAAGAAAGATATTAAGAATCTCTCGATCAAAGAACAGATGCAATTTTCAAGTTTGACTGTGTATCTATTATAAGTTATATATAAATCAATTTTTTAACTTCAACTCTCAAAAATAGCTTGATTAATTTGACTTATATTGAATTATTCTTTCGGTAAAAGTGTAAGCATACCCAAGGAAGTAAAAAAAAGGGAGCAAATCCATAGTGACAAAAATTTGGAATAACTTTCATTGAATATCAACATCTTGACTATTTCCGAAGCTGATCAAATCATCTAAAACAATTTTCAGTTTATTATGACTTACATCATTTTTGAATTATTTTGTATATATACAAAAATAATACTAGTTGAACTAATTAATGACTTTGTTTTGTTTTTTCTGATCAATAAAGTTTTAACCTTCTAACTGACTATCTTAACCTTTTACTTTCAATCCTTCTCTTTAAGTCTTTTCTTTTTGATTTGTTTCTTTAATGAATTTACGACTGTACTCTATAAAAAACTATTGCTCTAGTTAAACACATAATCAATATCCCTATAAATGGCCCAATCCCAGCACTCATAAAAGTCCTATACACCCGTGCACCAACAATATTTGCCATCACAAAGATCGAAATGTCTAACCATCTCCACGTACAACCGACACTACTTCAAACCCCTCAAGAATCTCTTACATTATCTCAAGATTTTCAGTAGAAAATACCACACAAGACACATTCTGAACATGGCAGTTGAAAAGAATATAATCATTATCACCTCAGATGGCGAAAAGTTCCCAGTTGAAAGAAAAGTTGCCGAAAAATCAATTTTAATTAAAAACATGTTGAAGAATCTATTGCCAGTTGATGGTGAAGAAGACGAAGATGAAGAAGATGACGAACCAATTGAAGTTCCTACACAAAATGTCAGATCTGCCGTTATGAAGAATATACTCGAATGGTGTGAACATTATAAAGAAACTGTTTTTCCAGATGATGAGCAAGACGATGAATCAAAAAAGTCAGCTCCAATTGATCCTTGGGATAAGAACTTCTTAAATGTTGACCAAGAAATGCTTTATGAGATTATTTTAGCTGCTAATTATTTAAACATCAAGCCATTATTGAACGCCAGCTGTAAGGTTGTTGCTGAAATGATTAGAAGCAAATCACCCGAAGAAATTAGAAAGACTTTTAATATTGTTAATGATTTCACACCTGAAGAAGAAGCTGCTATCAAGATTGAAAATGAATGGGCTGAAGACCGTTAATATATATTGGTATCAGCTTGATATGAGATCATATCGAGTTGCTTGACTGGCATCTCGTTTTTTGTTATTGTATATTATTACCTATTACTTACTACCACTCCTTGCGCCTAACTTTTAATATTTCTTCCAAAGTTGTATAAGTATAAAATCGTAAAAATGGCACTGGAATTTTGTAAAAATGAGAGGAGTTAAGACCTGTAAGGCTGCTTTACCCTTGAATATGCTGGTAAGGCTGTACTGGGATTCAATTTAATTTTTCGGGCTATCCAGAAGTGTAAAGCTTAAGTTCAACAACTAAATGGGACTGTTGCTTTTTGAACCACACCCTATAGCATCAGCTGATTCTTCCACCGTTACTATAACATAGTCAAAACAGGATATATATCAGCATCCGCACACCAAACACAAAGCACAGTATCAACTGGATCATCGGCCCACAACTTTCATCATTGCCGATCCGATTACTAACAGTTTGAAACTCACTTCAAACCATCTTTCTTTCTAGTTTGCTCAACAATACTCCAGGACCCAATGTCTCAATCCAAACCAATGGAAAAGGAGGGGTCTACCTTCAAGAAGCTCCTTAGAAAGACTAAGAAACATGGCTCACGGGGTTCTAACTCTCTTGGTGATGATACATATAGTTTCACTACAAACAGTTCTCCACGTTCTTCCATCAGATATTCGAAGGGATCATCAATGAGCCATTCTGTGTCAATGCCTACAAATCTTAGTTCCCAATTGAAAACCAAAACTAACATAAATTTGAACCTGAACAAGCCTGACTTGACTTTACCTGAGATCAGCCCCGTTCGTCATTCAAGAAAACACTCCCGGTCCCCCCTAAGAAGCAAGTTCCTCCCTAACCGCTCACAGACAGACTTTGATATGGACGAAGACGATGATGATGACGACGAGATTCCTGTTGCGTCTCCTCACGCTGTTTCAAAAAAGTTTGTTCTTCCTCAACTCAAGATAACTAAGGCGGCCACACTTGACGAAGAAGAGAAAGAAGAAGAAAAGAGGAAAACCACACTGAGATTGATTGGAAAGCCGGATCTTGCTCTGCCTCAACTCAGCGCCAGCTCACAGCAGCACCAACAACAACCACAGCAAGTACAACATCAATCACCAGCTGATGGCAAGGACGCTGTAAATACAAGTTCAAATTCAACTTCAACTTCAACACCAACTAGCACCAAGCAGCATCAGCAGCAGACAGGCATACTTTCAAGTATCATGAACTCTATCAGCAACTTGCGTTCTTTTAATGACTTATCTGAACTGAAATCCGACAATGAAACTGCAGACTTAACTGAATCAATTAGTCTGGCATCTCCTGTTTCTCCTACAAGACAGGTTAAAGACGTTAGTTTCAAACCTTTGAAGGAATCTGCTTTCAGTACAATTGGTAAAGGTGGCTTAACTTTAGATAATTTTCCAATGCAACCAGAAACAACACAAGAAGATATTGATACAAGTCCTTTATCACAGGCTCCAAGAGCTCCATTTACCAATTCTGATTACCCTTTGTCTCCCGGCGACCCCCATTCTGTTTCGGTTTTGGATACAAGTTCGATGAATGGCGATATTGTTGGTACTAGACCCTTTAAACTCGCACCGAAGTGTTCAAGACCCTTATCTCCAGTGAGATCGACCTCTTTCCGCCGTATGAACTCTCCTGCCCGTATAGCTGTAGTCCATCCTAATAATACCACTACTGACGACGAAACAACAATTAGTCAAAATGGAATTGGGTTAAGAAAAAAATTGAGAAGATCAATTAAAGAAAAGAGAAATTCGTTTGATGCCCCTACTCCATTAAGTCGACTATCAACTAGTCATAATACGGAAGAGTTGAATGAATATGCTGATGTGCTGAAAAAGAAGAGTGATATGTACACTTCAAAATTAGGTATAAAATTACCAAATGAAAGAAGACAAGATTCATTTCATCAATTGTTTCCTAACATCCCTCACTCTGAATTATTAATTGAAGATTTTACTTGTGCTTATAGAAAAGATATTTTAATCCAAGGTAAGCTGTATTTAAGCGAAACTCATGTTTCTTTCCATTCTGGTATTATTGGTTTAGCAACCCATTTTGTTGTTCCATTATCAAAGGTTTTATCACTAAAAAAGAAGAAAACAATTGGTATTCCAAATGCAATGCAATTTTCAACTTTGCATGATAAATATAATTTCGCTTCATTTATCGCAAGAGATGCTGTTTATGATATCGTTCAAAAAGTTAGAAAAGGTAGTTCCGACTTATCCGATTTTGAACCGGAAGAAGAGGATGCGGATTCTCAATATGTTGCGTCTGATTATTCTGATGATTCTGATGATGAAGCTGCCGAAGGTGTAAATTTCCCAAGTCAAGGAGGAACTACAGCCAATGGTACCTCCAAAGGTATGACTACTACAACTGATGGTGATAACAACAATAATGCTGGATCAAATTATATGAAGAAAATTGTTGCCGATAACGATTCTGTTATCTCCGATGAAGAAAATATGGTTATTGATGATGGATCTGAAGATAAGGTGTTTAATGGTATTCCTTTTGAAGGTCCCAAAGAGCACGCTCCAACTTCTAATGATTATGATAATGATTCAGCAGACATTAAGATTTCGGAAGAAACTCTGAATGCTCCATTGGGTGTCGTTTATGGGTTATTATTTGGCAATGATACAAGTTTCTTGAAGAACGTTGTTGCTGCCCAAAAGAATTTTAATATATCTCCAATTCCGGCATTTGATAGTGACAAACATAGAAAATACAATTATACTAAACCATTGAATGCCCCTGTCGGGCCAAAACAAACTAAATGTTTTGTTTCTGAGAATATTGAAAGAAATAATTTTGATAAAAATGTACTAGTTGTTCAAGTTACTGAAACACCAGATGTTCCATCTGGTAATTCATTTAAGGTTAAAACAAAGCTTTTATTAAACTGGGGACCAAATAATACTACCAAGTTATACGTTGCTACTAATGTTGTTTGGTCGGGTAAGTCCTGGATTAAAGGGGCAGTTGAAAAAGGTTCTATCTCAGGTCAGAAAGAATCGATTGGCATTCTGATTCAAGAATTGAGAAAGAAGATTCAAGTAGGGGGAGGTGCATCCAAAAGCAAGAAGAAGCCAAAGAAGAGAGGTAAAGAAGGACTTATTGAGGAGATTAGAGAAGAAGACGCTGTACCTGTTGTCGTTGTTGAACCTCCTCAGGAATTGAGCTGGATGGAATATTTACAAAAACAAATGGATTTCAAGACTGTTATTATGTTAATACTGTTTATTTTGGTCATTTGGGATATGCGCAGCCGTCCAAAGTATCCTTCGGGATCGGTCTGTTATTCAAATGGTGGCCATGGAGGTATGTTTGAACCGAACTCCAGTCATTTAATGAGAAGCCAAGCAGACTTATGGGAATGGATCGATTCAAGACATTCAGCATACAGTGGTTCCTCGGACCATAAAGTGCGAAGTGTGAAAGATCAAAAGTTGAAGGAGGTGATTTCTGTCTTGGAGCAACGGTTGGAGGGTCTCAAGCAAGCTTCTGGAAGATAACCGGTCGTTCTTTTGTTTAGGTTTACTATACTTTTCTGTATGTTTATTCTTTCTATCAGCAATATGATTATTATGCATAACTTAGCACATAATCCCCAAACGGTACGTATCGCCTGTTGTTTTGCGTGGATATGTTTATTGTTTAGCTGACTCGCGGCGATGACGTTCTTGTAGTTTAGTTCTTTTTAGTCACCGAGTCACCTACACCGGAACTGGATTCTGTAACTTCTGTGGTCTGCAATCCTGTCCCTTTACATTCTCTTAATTACAGTATAAAAGCACCTGTTTCCCACTTTACTGTGAACTCCATCCACCCACCAGAATAATAAACGCAAAACCGATCTGAATCAAACTTCATAATTTCATTTGTATCCGATCCAATTCGTCTCCACACACAATTTTTAAATTTTAATTTGATTTGAAAACAACCTTTTTTGGCTGATCCATAGAGAACAAATATTACTCACCTTCATCCTAATAATTAATCAAAGATTCCTTGATGAAAGATATCCCAGCTTCATCAACTACCCCAATCCAACTTAAAGTTAGAGATTCAAGCGATGTTAATGTTAGCACTACACCAAATTCAACGAGTCCAGTGATTAAGGCAAACTTATTCGTAACTCCAAATTCAGAAATAAAGATAAAGAAGGAGAAGTTAGAATCCTTACAAAGAGAATGCTCAAACTTGATGAAAGAATTGGATATTAATGAAACGTCAGATACAGATATCCAGAACAATCAGAAGATTCTTAAAAAACATATCAGGCAACTAAACAGATACAATGAGTTAAAAGATGTTGCTCTGAGCCTGGTAAGTTTAATAGCTGATCAAAAACAAGTTTCGATTAAGGCGATTCTTGAAGAAATGAATGTTGATGACAACGATGACGGTAATACTATCACCAAGGCAAAATAACATATGGCTCATTCATGACCTCTTGATATCTAATTAAATCTCTTGCTTTCTCTTTTTTTTACTAGATAAGTTCAATCTTGCTAGATTTTACTAAATGCTCTAAAATGTGCTACTCTGTGTGTTATTATTCCATTATTCCATTTCATTTCATATTTGTCTTTATACTTATTTGCTCTCTTATTATATTACTTTCAGCTACCCTTTGGACCATGTTTTCTTTTTTTAAACTGGCAAGACAAAAAAACATCGTTGTTATTGGCATTATTTTTTTTTTATTTTGCATTATTTATTTATTTTCATTTTAATTGTTTCACTTTACTTTTCTACTGCCTGTCATTTTTTCTATTTTTTTTTTATGGTCCTTTTTCCATCTCGGTCTTGGTAATATATCTTGCCTATGTTTAACTTGTATTTGAATTCAGTAGTCCTAAGTAGTCTCTTTATTGCAAATGTTGCTGGTAACTTCTGAGTAAAAAACGCTGAACTGGAGCCTAACGCTGCTCGGAGAATTTTTCAAATTTTGGCTTTTAAGACTTCTCTCTTCATATTTTTTTTTCTCTTAAATAAACTTAACAGCCAAAAACATATATAAATTACAATAATCAAATATGGGAAAACCAAATAGAGAGATTCTTACCGGAGGTAAAAGATATGCCCAAAAGAAAACCAAGAAAAATAGAGTGGAGGAAGTTACTTTTGATAAAGATTCAAGAATTGAATATTTAACTGGATTTCATAAAAGAAAATTACAAAGACAGAAACATGCTCAAGAGAATGCCAAAGAACTAGAAAGACAAGCTAGATTAGAAGAAAGAAAGCAAATCAGAGATGAAAGAAAACAGCAAATACAAGAAAGATTAGAACAATTGGCCAAATCAAAAGATATACTTGACTATAAAGATAGCTCTGATGAAAAATCAGATTCAGAATCGGAAGAACAGCAAAACGAAAAGAGTGAAGATGAAGAATGGACTGGGTTCCATGACGACGATGAAGAAACTACAGATCATAAGAGTGATACCAAAAAAGGTATACTGAAAGTCAAACAGGTTTATCACATTGAGGATGAATCAGCTCCTGTTTCAGGAACATCTGAAGTTGTGATAGAAAGTTTAGAAAATCCAATTTCAATAGATTTAACTTCGGTTGCTAAATTAAATCATGTTGACTTAGATAAGTCTAAAGAAGTTCTAGAAAGTTCAATTAACAGAGCTAAGAAATATGCAAAGTTAATCAATGCTACCGAAAAGCCACAAAAGATTAGAAAGAAGAAGTTTAGATATTTGAGTAAAAATGAGAGAGGAATAAAAAATATGAAAGAAAGAAACTCAAGTAGACATCAAAAAGGAAGAAAAGATGCCAAGGAAAGAGGATCAAGTAAAACCGAAAGAGGAGGAAAATCAAAGAAGAGAAAGTGATTGCTTCAGAATTGTATTTGGATGTGTGTATCCTGTATAACTTTATTAGAATACAATTTAATAAAATTTGCTACTACAAGTAGTAGGCTGTTGCTTATTTGTTACATTATGACTGAAGAATAGTCTATGGAAAAAAGATATATTTTAGTAATACATAGGAAGGAGGGTCCACTAATTTGATGTAGAAAATTAAACGAAAAAAAGATGATGCAAGAAAATCAATCATGCTGTAATTGAAAGAGAAAAACAAGAATCTATTACTATAATTTAAAAAGGGCAACTAATAATCTGGTTAATTTATTGGATGAATATTTTGCAGTTCAAGATCAACTCCATTGGTATTAGCAACTTCATTGATTGATTTAACATACTCGGTTTCAATTTTTAAAAAGACCCAAACCCATCTTCTAAAAATTTCTAGAATCTCCAACATAAAATTACCGAACTCACTGATAAATAACGAGCTTCCAACAAATGCTAAAATACCATGATCTGCCCTTGGTAAGATCTCAGGATACAAAATTCTATAGACCCAAATGAAACGCAAATGAAAATCAATTATAATTGCTGCAAAATAAACTGGCTTATTATAAATTAATTTATTTCTTAAAACTGGTGAATCAAATTTCAATAAGGAGCCATTTAAAAAATCATTGAATACAACAAAATTCCAATCGAAATTAACGTCCCAAAAAAATGAATATGCCGTATTAATAAATGTACCTAAATACCAAAAGAATAATCCATTTAAGTAACCACCTCTAATCAATAAGTTGGCAATAACAGGCAAGAAAGAAGTTGAATATTTAATTGCATTAAATAAATGTTGCTTATTTCTTCTTCTACTTTGATCATATTCAAATAAGCACTGTTTCAGTCTAATTAATGACGGGTATGTTGCTAAAATCAAATCTAGATTATAAATTTTTAAATGATCTTTTGAAATCTCCAGCGATAAATCAGTTGATTCAGGTAATGTTTGATAACCTAACAACAATGCTGAAGAATAGACTAATAAATCAATTAACACTTTATTGTATGAGGTGAAAGTATCAGCTAATAAAATATCATTATTTCTTAAATTGATATCAATACCACCTTTTAGAATTCTTCTAGCGGTGCTTGAAAATCTTTTCATTTCAGGAGTTCTTTCTGAGTCATCTGCTGTTGTAAATAACAGCCCAAAGCTTAAAGAAACTCCAATTATTGGAAAAAAATCAATTAATTTAAAATAATACCCATTTGTTATTAATAGAAGATAGATCACGTAATTAGCAAAATTTGAAAGTGTAATTTTATATAAAACTGATGTAAACTTCTTCAGTAGCTTTGGTATGCTGACTTCACCTTGTTGTAATTTTAAAACACTTAAGAAATCAATATTATGGACAGAGCATGTTTTCAAGTTGATGTACCACAACCAAATACCAAAGTTTACCAGTAATAGCACTCGGTAAGGTAATGGTAGAAAGAAGTCAAAGTAGTTGGCTTCATCTAGAACCAGAGGTTTATCCTCATCCATTTTGACACTTCTTAGGTTGTTACAGTGGTTTCTCAGACAGTTTTACAAAAAGGAAGCAAAAAGTCGCTGAATCAAATTTCAGGTTGTTTACGTGTAAGAATATTTTTAGGGCGCATTTAAGTTTTGCACGATAATTTCCCTGTCAACACTCACGATTCACGAGATGGACAGTTCACTTATGAAACAAGCGACATCTCTCTCGTTCACCTCACACAAATCGTTTATTTTAACAGAGCTTGTAAAATTTAAAGAGAATTTACAATTAAGCAAGAAGAAATTACATTGCCAAAGTTACTAGGAAGAAGGACGAATAAGTATGCTCTTCAGTATTTAAAAATTTAATCATTTCAGAAGAATAGCATCAACTGATTCATGATTAGCATGGATTAACTGGGTTCGACCCCAGCTAAACACATCATTAGAAACAACACAAATCCACACACATTCTCCATACTTCAGAAATCAATAACAGATTAATAAATCTAAGTTAAAGTAAATAAATGTTAGTATTTCTTCATCCTATAAAAAGAATATAATATCCACAAAATCAGAAGACATGGTTCACTGATCAGAATTTTCAGTGTTTGGCTTAAATCGAATCGGTCATTATATATCCGTTTGGGGCGACAATTTGTCATCATTGTAAACTCATGTTATGAAATTGGAAGATTGCACTAGTGAAGGTAACTGCAAACATACCTGTTGAAAAAGAGAAGATAATCCAGATCCTTCAGCCTTAAAGAGAGTCTAGCTTATATTCATCGGGCTTGTATCTTGTTCTGGATGGCATTTGATGACTTAAGTAAAGAAGCAGTATAACCACATTCGAAACCAAAAAGGACGAAAATTTTTCTTTTATAACAAAAAAAAAAACGGATTCCTGGCGGTGCGGCGCAATCACTGAGTTACCCGGTGTTTTCAGACAACGCGTCTGTTTTGAGCAGAGGTTTCCGTGTTTCTCAGGTCTTTCTAGATCAGAAGAGAGAGATATTCACCCTCAAATTTAGTGATATGCCTGTGAAAGTCAACCAGAAACAACACTCGGACTTCACATATAGGAATTTATTGGATTTAAATGATGTTAGAAAAGCTTACAAGTCTCCACTGTCAATAATTTGCCACATCGATGTGAACGCATTCTTTGCTCAATATGAACAAATTCGACTTAATCTAACAGACAAAGATCCGGTGGTGTGTCTTCAGTGGAATAGTTTAATTGCCGTTTCTTATGCTGCTAGAGAATATGGTATTGGACGTATGGATACTCTGCAAACCGCTAAATTAAAATGCCCAAATCTAATTGTAGCTCACACTGCCGTTTTCAAGAAAGGTGAATCAACTTGGAAATATGTCGATCATTTGCCTTCTCCTACTGATCATAAAGTTTCTTTGGATCCCTATAGAAGAGCAAGCAGGAAAATGATGAGAATCTTTAGATCATTCTGCGATCGAGTTGAAAAAGCCAGTGTTGATGAATCATTTATGGATTTTGGTAGATTGGTTTTCAAGACATTAATAGAAATGTTTCCCAACATTCTGGAAGGTTTGACTAGTGTGGATGATACACTACCTACTTTAACACAGGATACAGTAGATAAAATAGTTCTTGACTGGGAAGGTGTTGTTATACCCAAAACAGTTAAAGAAGAGAATGATGAGGGACTACGAGAGATATCAGACTGGGATGATTTACTTTTTCTAATAGGATCAAAACTAGCACACGAAGTCAGAACAAAGGTTTTTGATGAGTTAGGATATACTACATCGGCTGGCATTGGAAGGGTTAAAACACTTGCTAAATTAGCCAGTGGGTTTAAGAAACCAAATCAACAAACAATAGTACGCAATGAAGCTATACCAATGTTCCTTAAAAATTTTGAATTAACAGATTTTTGGTCAATGGGCGGTAAAACTGGTGATTTTATTAAGGGACGATTAGATATTCCTTATAGTTCTCAGTGTGATGAAATTGGATATGTTAGAAATAACTATACCTTAAGCGAATTAGCAATTTTGTTTCCACAAGATAGACAAATGGCTGAAAGGTTATACATTTTAGTTAGGGGTGAACTTTATGATCCACTTGAACCAAAAATTGATTTAAAATCTATGATGTCAAATAAGAATTTTAGAGGTAAATCTGTTTCAAGTTCTAATGATTTATTACCTTGGTTTAAGGTTTATATTGGTGATTTAATTTTAAGACTTCAAGATTTAGATGAGGAGGACGGAACTATCAGGAGACCCACCAAACTTGGAATAGGTTTCAATAATGGCACCGAGAGACATTCCAAGCAGTGTACAATTGTTCCGATTAAAGATTTAGAAGATCTAAGGAAGAGATTGATGCTACTGAGTTCACAATTACTTAAACAACTAGAAGAATCATGGATTGGTAGCCGTATGTATCCTGCTATAAATTGCTCTATGACTATATCCGCTTTCAAGAATTCTGAAGGTTATAGTTCTATTGACCAATTAGCTAAAATATCCAAAGTTCCAAGAAAGAAAGAAGGCGTTGCTCCGGATCTTTCTCTTGATAACTACAATTCTTCTGAAGCTTCAATATATCAATCACGTAAGGAGACAAGTTTGGTTAAAAGGAAACCGGATATTTTATGTTCATTAAGTAAAATGAAGAGATTGAGATCGGAAGACAACGAAACTACTCCAAAATTAAGTGCTCAATCCGATCCAGCTTTTGAGCCTTCTTCAAATGTTGGTGGTGAGATGCTTTTGGCTTCCATAATATCGTCATCAAACGCCGAACCGCTTAAAAAAGAGGAGGAAGTAGTTCATGAATCTCTACCAACCCAGTTTACCTGCCCAAAATGCGATCTATCCATCCCCATACTGGGAAAATCGGAACATAATGATTTCCATTTGGCTTTAGAATTGAATTCTAAATATAATGTAGTTTATGAAAGAAGTTATGGTGAGAGACTACTAGATAGAAGAGCTTCTAGAATTACGAAAGGTAAGGATAAAAAGAAGAATGGAAAGAAAGGAAGCATTAGTAAAGGCCAATCTCGTTTACCTTTTTAAGTATTTGTATATTTATTTGTTGCCTCTTTTCTACAGCTAAACTATCGAGTTTAATACAACAATTTATAATTAAGTAAAATTTCATTTCATATGATCGTGCATTGAAATATATACAAAAGAAATACACGATAATCAAATAGGCAATAAGAATATATATAATGTAAACTGCTTTGACAAAAAAAAACATAAAATCGTTTTTAATCGGTTTTCATTCCATAACTATGAACATGTTTATTTTTCGTAGACTCTAGTAATCATACCAGTACCAACAGTCTTACCAGATTCTCTTAAGTTGAATCTTTGACCAACTTCTAAGACAACTGGGTATAATAATTCACATTCCATTTCGACATTATCACCTGGAGCAATTTGTCTGGAGTGATCTTCTTCAGTTTCTGGGAATTTCAGAACAACGTTCATGTTGGTAGTTCTGATATACATTTGTGGTCTGTAGTTTTCAGAGAATGGGGTGTGTCTACCACCTTCTTCTTTAGTTAAGATATAGATAGAAGCTAAGAATTTTGGATAAGCCTTAACGGAACCTGGTTTAGCAACAATCATACCTCTCTTAATTTGTTCTCTTTTAATACCTCTTAATAAGATACCTGGAGTATCACCGGCTTGAGCTTGTTCTAAATCTTTATGGTACATTTCAATACCAGTAACAGTGGTCTTGATTGGACCTTCTTTAGCACCAACAATTTCAACTTCTTCACCCTTCTTTAAAGTACCTCTTTCAGCAGTACCTGAAACAACGGTACCTCTACCAGAAATAGAGAAAACTTCATCAATTGGCAATAAGAATGGTTGTTCTAAATCTCTGACTGGAGTTGGAATGTAATCATCAACAGCTTGCATTAACTTTAAGATAGCGTCTTTACCAATTTCTGGTTGTTTACCTTCTAAAGCACATAAAGCGGAACCCATAATAACTGGAGTTTCATCACCATCAAAACCATAGGAAGCTAATAATTCTCTCATTTCCATTTCAACTAATTCTAACATTTCAGGATCATCAATAGTGTCAACCTTGTTAACAAAGACAACTAATTTTTGAACACCAACTTGTCTAGCCAATAATAAATGTTCTCTAGTTTGAGGCATTTGACCATCAGTAGCAGCAACAACAATAATAGCACCGTCCATTTGAGCAGCACCAGTAATCATATTCTTAATATAATCTTGATGCCCAGGACAGTCAACATGGGAGTAATGTCTGTTAGCGGTTTCGTATTCAACATGGGCAGTAGAAATAGTAATACCTCTAGCCCTTTCTTCAGGAGCCTTATCAATGGCAGAATAATCTAAGAAGTCAGCACCACCGGCTTCAGATAAAACCTTGGTGATGGCAGCGGTTAAAGTAGTTTTACCATGATCAACGTGACCAATGGTACCAATGTTGACATGTGGTTTAGATCTGTCAAAACTGGCAAATCTAACAAATGACTTTTGTGCAAACTTTGGAACAGCAGCAACTAGTAGAAATTCAAATAAAAAATGTTAGTAAATAAATTCAGTTGACAGAGGTTCTAGGTTGAATCTTGGGGTGCATGATCCAGTGGTAAGGTGGGGTGATATCAAGCAGGAAAAAATAACTACATACCAGCTGATCTATTCAAAGCACGGAAAGTGTTAGCAAAGAAACGGCCTGACATTTTGGACGAGATTGAACGTGTTTAAACAAGGTTACTTTGAAACTAAAGGTGTAGCTTGTTGGAAGTCGTCTTTCATCAAAACAATATTGCGAACTCACAAATTTTTCAGAGCGGGCATTTAATGGTGCACAGGTGTAAAATCAGCATAAGTAACATAACATAATTCAGGGGGTAGTAGGTGTACGAAGGTTATGCTGAAAGAGGGATACGCAATTAAGTTTAAGCTACTACTTCATATAGAAAGAAATACATATAAATTCAGTGGGTAAATGGGTTATTGGAGTGAAATTGGGGCTTAGAGGATTCTACTTTGGCTTCATCGTCATCGTCATAATCATTGCTGAGCTTACCTTCCTGATGTTCTTCGTCTTCTAGTTTAATTTTACCTTCTTCATCATTAGAAACTTGGCCTTCGTCATCTTCACAAGCTAGGCTGCCATTGCCTTCATCATTTCTCGGTCTACCAACTATTTCTGTTCCACTTATCAATGATCCAGATGAATCAGTTTCAGAATCCGATTGCACTAGAGCATATTCGCTTTCTAAGACGACATTGTCTTTAGATATAAAATCTTGTAATTTTTCACTAAGAGGATCTAAATCGGTATCTCTAAACACAGACTCTTTCACATAAACCAAGGTCATACCATAATCAAAATTAATACTAGAATAATTCGAAATCTTTTCCCACATGAATTCAAAGTTAGTTTGAGTGATATCGAAATCCTTGCCATTCTCTAATTCATATTGAAAATAGAACCACTTTCTTGATACTTTGTCTAAATAAAAGAAATTGGCTTCATTCACTATCACTCCAACAAGTAAACTTGGTTCCAATTCCGATTTCGAATCACCCAATATAGAATCAATATCATATAAATCAATCTTATTTCTAACTTGATTAAGCTCCAAAAATCTCTGTGTTCTCTCTTGTCTATATTCACGTATACGATTTTTGATGGAAGAAATTTCATCTTCAGCATTCTTAATGGCTTCTGATCCATCACCAACTTGAGAAAGATAATCGATTGTGTTATCTAATAAATTTGAAACCTTCTTGCCATTGTACGCTCTTAATATCATAGTTTGACCATTTAATTTGGCAATTTCTTCTTTCACCTTCTCTAATTCATTTTTTTTCTTGACAATGAGATCCTCACATTCTTTTGTATAGACTTGGAAGTAAACTTTTTCGGTTAAGTTAAAACCGGATTGTAACCCATCACCCGTTCCTTCAAGACAAATAGTGACTATATCACTGATTGTATCAAACCGACGTTTACCTAATTCTTCAAGATCCTTTCCCCAAATAGAAGCATGCATCGTTTTATAAAGATTGCAATCAACGCTAGAACTCTCAAATGTGAAGCACTTACAGTTTTGTTCAACATCATACCCAGGACTATGATATTTTGAAACTAATAAAGAGTTTATAGGATCATGCAATTCATCAACCCCAAACAAGGAAACCAAAGAATCTAAAATGAATGACAAAAATTCGGAAACACTATCATATTCTTCTTTAATTAATTTTTGAGTGGCATCGGTTAAGTTTCTAATAGATGCAAACGATCTCATGCTGTCACTAGTTAAAAATGCCAGATATCTTTGAACTTCCAGTTGAATAGTAGTGTCTGTCAAACATTTATCTTTCTTCCACCAACGTGCAGCAAAGCCATAATCTGAATCACTCGAAGATTTCAAAACCAAATTTCTAAACTTACTAACGTTAGCTAAAATCATTAGTAATGGGGCAAAGTAACTTTCTAACATCGAAGGCTTATCTGGAATAAGAGCTTTAGGATAGCCATCTTGCAATTTTGTTCTATTAATGTCATCAAAAATGTCATATACAGTATGCTGTGGAATATCATCATCAATGAAATATGTAGGGGCCTCAGTTCCTGTCATCATATAGTCATTATCGTTGTTAATAGGGGCCTCAGGCATGTAACCATAACCAGCAATTCTCGATTTCACGTCATCATCTAGATCTATTTTTGTTGTTGTTTGAACATTCGACTTAGAATTTTCAGGCAAATACAAATTATAATCAGGAATAGTTTGTTTATATGCAGTTATTGCTAAATCGTTGTCGTCGTAAGTAGGAGGTTCTGGGTCAGATGGAGAAGGTTCATTTCCATATATATATCCAACAGCTTCATTAAGATCGTTTCCTGATTTTTGTAAAGCGACTGTAGCTTCGTCTCGAGGGATCCCCATCTCCATCAGTTTGGCAATCTTTTCTTCCATGGTCATTGATCTTAATTGTGGAGAATTTATCCGTACGAACGTTGGTCGTGATACGGTAGGCCTTTGCCCTCTGAACTTGGAATCACGATAAAGCACAGCTTTTTCCTCTGAAACCTCACTCGGCCAGTCTGCGCGCAGCACCCACCAATGTACCATTGCTAACAAACTGACATTAACATTTCGTGCCAATACAAGCTATATAAAACCAAAACGAATGTTATTGTACAATGCTATAAAGATATAATTAAACAAAGTGTCCTCTTCCCGAAATCAAAATGCAATAAAGCCGATCAAAGAGCATCCGGGAGTCTCTCAATAACGTAAGAATGACCGCCAACGCTCATAATAGGAACACCTGGAACCTTTCTTATTCTTCTTTTCAAGTCTGCATCATTTGTAGCAACAATATAACACTTGTGTTGAATGACTCTACTAACTAAACAATCGTCCGCATATGTGCCCTTATGACTACATGTTAGTCTCTTTATTCTTGGGTCTTTAGCTAATGTTAGTGCAATCCTATACTTGGATCCCAACTTTTCTAATTCTGCCAAAACACAGTCTGTAACCATTGGAACACATTTAGCATAAAGACAATCCATCATCCCTCTGACTATATCAATTTTCTTCTGTATACTGAAATTGAAAAAATTTGTATCAATCAAAATTTGATATGGCGGTCTAATAGATTCATTGAATTGAAAGAATAAAGCTGAAGAAACCTGTGGAACTGCTTTGACTAGTTCTTTATCCTCCTGTTTCTGTGGTTTTTCTTTATTATCTTTGTTACGTGGATCTTTCTTTGAAATCATACGCTTCACTTGAGCGAACTTTCTTGTCTTTCTAGCTTTACCCATGATGTTTTAATTGATAAAGGTTAACAGAACGGCTTTGTTTAAAGTTATTTATGTGGTGTATCCAGATGAAAAAGATGATAGGAATAAATAGCAGGGAGAAAGAATCATGCTAAAAAAATTCCAAAAAAACTTTGAATGCGGCTCCAAGGAAGTGCACAACTCAAATATGTGATCTTGATCAGAATTACGGAAGCTCCCAAATTCAAACAACTTGAGGAATACATTTCAGAGACAATGATAACTGAGTTAATAACAATAAAATGTTTTTTGTAATGTCTTTTACTTTTAAGAACCATAGAGTCAGAATAAAAGTCGAGCAAAATTTTACTACTAAAAACCACAAGTCAGTATAAAGTTTTATAAGGGCAGGAAATAGACCAAAGTATTCAGAAATTATGGTTTTATACCCCTTTCGATCTGCTCTGGTGAGATGTACTAAATGTATTATATGGCTGCGTCCAAGGGTTTACACATGCAAAGTATATAATAAAGATGAACTAACTAGCCTTATAAATTATGAGACCTTTGCTATTCTAGATAAATGACACCATTGATTATTTCCATGTACATTGTTTCCAATCAGAAAATAGTCTGTCAGGCATTGTTAAGGCAAAGTTGAGCTCGTGAAACTGTTAGATCATTTCTTCATTTTAAAATGTTAGTTAGATTCTTGATCTAGGGTTGGAGTCGTGCGCCGCTCACTAAAAAATTTCAATTTTTTTTTCTATCCCTATCTCAATTTTCTATCAGACCAGAATTCCTTCTTTCTTTACAAAATTGTGCCTAGCCCAATCCTTCCTATATTATAATATATATAGACAACGAGATGTCCGACTCAAAAGAACTCATAATATCTCTAGTGAAAACATATTTAGAACAAAATGGATTTAAATCCACTGCTTCAGCTTTCGCTTCAGAATTGGAATCCCAAAATTTATCGGTTAAACCAATTGGTGGATCTTTAGAAGAAGTGTTAACACAAAGCCCATTGCTAGTGCAAATCAAGAACAATCACTTAACATCAAAATCTAAAACTTCTGACTCTGATTCTGATTCAAGCTCAGACTCTTCAGATAGTGATAGTGATTCAAGTGATAACGACTCAAGCTCCGATTCAAGCTCCGATTCAAGCTCCGATTCAAGCTCTGATTCAAGCTCTGATTCTAGCGATTCAGATTCAGATTCAGATTCAGATTCAGATTCAGATTCAGATTCAGATTCAGACTCAGACAGCGATTCAAGTTCTTCAGAATCCAGTGATAGTGACTCAGATTCAGAATCTAGCGATAATGACTCAAGCTCTTCAAATTCAGATAGCGATTCAAGCACCTCAGACTCGGACAATAGTTCATCGGATTCAGATAAAGATAGCGATTCATCAGATTCCAGTTCCGACTCCGACTCCGATTCAGACTCCGACTCAGGCTCCGACTCAGACTCATCGGATTCAGGCTCTTCGTCAGATGACTCCAGCTCAGATTCGGATTCAAGCAGTGATTCTGAGTCTAGTTCAGAATCCACTTCAGAAGATGAAGGAGCATCAAATAAGAAAAGAAAAAACACAGAAATCAAAGCTGAATCACCATCTAAGAAACCAAGATTAGAAGAAGGTTCATCATCCCCTTCATCTACAGAAGAAACTAGCTCATCAAGAACTGCTTCTAACAGAGCTAGTCCAATTCCGGCTGGTGAAGACATTTTACAGCCTGGTCAAAGAAAGCATTTCTCAAGAATAGACAGATCAAAGATTAATTTTGAACATGGTGCTTTAATGGATAACACTTACAAAGGTGCCGCTGGTACTTGGGGTGGAAATGCCAATGACAAACTGTTGCAAGTTAGAGGTAAGGATTTCACGAAGAGCAAGAATAAGATGAAGAGAGGCTCTTACAGAGGTGGTTCTATAACCATGGCCACTGGTAGTTACAAATTTACCGATTAGAGTAGCATAGCCGTCACACTCTTTAGTCATACTTTAGTTCCGCTATATATTTACCATTAATTAGTTGCTTTTTGTATTTTTTTATCCACTTCGATGTTGTAAAAGGAGTTTTTTACCTATTAACTTGAAAGAGTATATAGTGGGTGTAGTAAATCGTAGATAAAAAATTGAGTGATGCACGCTTCAGTCTAGGACCGAATATTTAGATGATCTGAATTTAACCTTTTAAGCCAACTTGACCGAAGGCAAATTAATGAATGCGAAATATGTTTTATTTCCTCCCGACATTTCGACACCGTCCATAACATTATCCCAGAAACCATCTTCTTCATGTCACGTAGGGGTCAAGTGGATTATGCAGCTTTAGCTAATGGAAATGCGGCAGACTACAATTTGTCAGACGATTCTTCTTCCTCATCAAATGAATCTGATTTTCAATTAGTGAAGAAACCCGTGAAGAAAGCGATTAAGAAGACAGAACAATCAATAAGGAAAATTAAGGATACCAATGATGATATTGTATTTGATGAAAGTGAGCTCATAAAAGTCCCCCTGGATAAACCTTCTGACTTTATTCCGGATTCAGTTTCAAGTATGTTTGGGAGAACAGATTTCTCGTATTTAAAATTAAAGCCAGATCATGCGTCAAGACCAATTTGGATTAGTCCTTCTGATTGTAAAATCTATTTGGAGAGTTTTTCACCATTATCTGAACAGGCTCAAGATTTCTTGGTTACTATCGCAGAACCTGTCAGCAGACCTAGTTTTGTCCATGAATATAAAATTACAGCTCATTCGTTATATGCTGCCGTTTCTGTTGGATTAGAAACGGATGATATCATATCTGTTCTAAATAGATTATCTAAGGTTCCTGTTGCTTCGTCTGTTATTCAATTCATTGAACAAGCTACTGTTTCTTATGGTAAGGTTAAGTTAGTCTTAAAACATAATAGATATTTCGTGGAATCCTCGCAGGCCGATATCTTACAAAAGTTATTACAAGATGAAGTTATAGGAAAATTAAGAATTCAAACTAGTGAAACTACAGTTACTACAAGTGATGGTTTAGTTCATACCAAAGCACCAAGTAAAGGTGATTTGGTTATTCCTGGAACGAAGAAGACAGATCCAAAAGCTAAGGATTCCATCAAACAGGACGATGAGGACATTGAAGGTCAATTCGCAAGTGTTATTGGTGAGGCAGATGGAAATGAAGAAGAAGATGATATAGATACAGTTCATTCTTTTGAAATTTCCTCAGATTCAGTGGAAACTGTTAAAAAGAGATGTTTAGATATTGATTATCCTATGTTAGAAGAATATGATTTCAGAAATGATAATAGAAATCCACAGTTAGAAATAGATCTAAAGCCATCTACACAGATTAGACCATAT
The DNA here is from genome assembly GCA_003707675.3 of Ambrosiozyma philentoma. Taxonomy (NCBI): domain Eukaryota; kingdom Fungi; phylum Ascomycota; class Pichiomycetes; order Pichiales; family Pichiaceae; genus Ambrosiozyma; species Ambrosiozyma philentoma. The sequence continues at coordinate 538,782 of PPKZ03000005.1, forward strand.
CAAGAAAAATCCTTGAGTAAGATGTTTGGTAATGGTCGTGCTAGATCTGGAATTATTGTCTTACCTTGTGGTGCTGGTAAGACCTTAGTCGGTATCACTGCTGCATGTACTGTTAAGAAATCTACAATTGTTTTATGCACTTCATCCGTGTCTGTGATGCAATGGAAACAACAATTTTTACAGTGGTGTACAATTCAACCTGAAAGAGTCGCTGCTTTTACTTCAGAGAATAAGGAAATGTTCAGCACGGATTCTGGATTAGTTGTTTCAACCTATTCTATGGTGGCTAACACTCGTAATAGATCGCATGATTCCCAAAAAGTTATGGATTTCTTAACAGGTAGAGAATGGGGTTTTATTATTTTAGATGAAGTGCATGTTGTTCCAGCTGCTATGTTCAGAAGGGTTGTTACAACAATTAAAGCACATGCTAAGTTGGGTTTAACTGCTACTTTAGTCAGAGAAGATGAGAAAATTTCTGATTTGAACTTCCTTATTGGTCCTAAATTATATGAAGCAAATTGGATGGAGTTATCGCAAAAGGGTCATATTGCTAACGTTCAATGTGCTGAGGTTTGGTGTCCGATGACCTCAGAATTTTATCAAGAGTATTTGAGAGAGAGTGCTAGAAAAAGAATGCTGCTATATATTATGAATCCCACCAAATTTCAAGCTTGTCAATTTTTAATTAATTATCATGAATCAAGAGGGGACAAGATCATTGTGTTTTCAGATAATGTCTATGCTTTACAGGAATATGCAAAAAAATTACAAAAGCCATTCATTTTTGGTGCCACTGCCCAACAAGAACGTATGTTCGTTTTACAAAATTTCCAATATAATGATAATGTTAATACCATTTTTTTATCGAAAGTTGGTGATACATCCATTGATTTACCAGAAGCTACATGTTTAATTCAAATTTCATCTCATTACGGTTCCAGAAGACAAGAAGCACAAAGATTGGGTCGTATATTAAGAGCCAAAAGAAGAAATGACGAAGGCTTCAATGCTTTCTTTTATAGTTTGGTTTCCAAAGATACTCAGGAAATGTACTATTCAACCAAGAGGCAAGCCTTCTTGGTTGACCAAGGTTATGCCTTCAAAATAATCACGCATTTACACGGTATGGAGAACCTACCTGACCTAGCATATTCAACACCAAAAGAACGTCGTGAATTGCTACAAGAAGTTTTATTGAAGAACGAAGAATTAGCAGGTATTGAAGTCGGAGAAGATGCTGATAACTTAGTTGGTCATGGCATTTCTAAGAAATTAAAGTCATCAAGTTCAAGAGCTGTCAGAACGTCAGGCAATCTGGCTGGTTTAGCTGGTGGTGAAGATATGGCCTATGTTGAGCATTTTAAAAACAGAAATAAAGAGTTTTCTATTCATCATCCGTTTTTCCAAAAGAATTATTATAAGGGCAAAAAGAATAAGAAATGATGATGGACTTATTTTTTTGAGTTTTCTATATTTACTTTTTTAATTAATTGGTTTTCTAAAAAATTATCATTAATACACTAATTTATTTGTCATGACAGAAACAGATGAATTACTAATGGTAATAAATACTACGCCATGATATGTCCAGAAACGAACCTTAACTATTAAGATTCAAAAGCGTGTCGAACTGCTTTAGTGCTGGAGTGGAAAAATTGTGACTACATTTCGATTCTGTTCCTACTTTTTGGAGTTGGCCGGAATAACAAGTAGGCCTGAATTCTTCCACAGTTTATTTATATAAGATATCAAAATATTGTTAAATAAAAATATCAATAAAATAAAGAAATAAAAGAAACAGAGAACAAAAGAAAGGTAAACAAGTAAGCAAAGAAGGCAAAATATAACTAAAATAGTAAAAAGGCCAACTAAAAGCTGGTAATAATAAAGGGAGTGGAAGTATATAATGTACAAAATTGATCTCTTGGGGGAGGGGTAAATAATATAATACAAACGAATGAAGTGATATGCTAGTAAGCTACTAACCGTGCGATCGCTAAAAAACATAGGGAAACTTAAAATAATAGTCAAAACAACTTCTAAGCAAATTTAATTTGCAACTTTTGGCACTGTTCTGTATATTCATCAATTAAACTTGCATTCATATTTTCCAAGTCAGTCATTATATCAGTTTTAAAAGTAACGACATAATTCATGCATTCACTAATTTGTAAAAACAGGGTTTCTCTTTGTTGATTTAGTTCCTGGGCAAGTTTCTTAATTTGTTTTTGGGTTAAATCAAAATCATTCTGAACCTTCTTTCGTTTCTCATCCATTTTAAAAGTTAACATTCTAATCTCTTTTGATCTTTCTTCGAACTTTAACTGTTTTGTTGAAATTTCGGTGTTAAAATTTTCACTTTTTTCATTATATTCTTTTCTTGATTTATTAAATTGTTCTTCAAGAGATTCCACTTCATCTTTTTGTGTCAGGATTTGTAATTTTAAATCATCCCAATTTTCTTGACTCATCATGATGGTTTCTTGGTTTTCTTCATGTTTTTTGGAAATAGACTTCTTCAATTCATTCAAATTATATCTAACTTTTAATTCTTTTAATTGTGGAATTAATTGATCCGGCGTCAAGCCCAACTTTGAATCGTTATTTATTATCTCATCATTAAAATTTGTTATTGTTAACTGTGGTAAAGTATCGGTTTCACCCAGATCAATTGAGCTTAAAATATTATATATCGAATTATTATAATCATTGATTAAACGTTCTAAATCAGAGTACATTTGTTTTAAAATTTCGAATCTATCGAGAATAGTCTTTTTAACTTGATCTTGTTTATCAGAAACAGTATTTAACATTGCGGACACCTCTTGCCTTTCTTTATGCATTTTTTCAAGATCTTTCAAACTGAACTTTTTGGAATTTAAATCTTTTAAAATTTGCTGTTTTTCTTCCTCAACTGCTTTAATTTTTAACTTAGTTTCCTCAATATCATTTTTAATCTTTTCTAAAAGAATTGGCCATCTTTGTCTTCTTTGATTTTGAACTTCGATGTAATAATTGAATTTAGCAACATCAGTTTCTAAAGCTTCAGTTGTTTCAATTTGAGCATGCAAATTATCTCTCTTAGATAATAAATCTTGAACATCAGCTTCTAAACGTAAAGTCTCTTCGTTTAAAGTATTTGATCTATGATTAACCTCCTTTATGTAACTTTGATATTGTCTTTCCATTTCATTGAATTGATTATCAAATCGATTACCACCGGTTGACATATAATCTTTATAAGATCTTAGAGCATATTTTGTAAATAATTTATCAACTAAATTTTGCTCTTTTGCAATGACTGAATCATTCATAGTTTCATCGTAGAACATTGAATTATTTTGTTGTTGTTGACTTTGTTGTTGATCTTGAAAATTATCCAGTTCGATATTATCTAAACCAAGAGATTCTTTGACTAATTTTAATAGCCAATATAACATACCTAAAAACATTGGCCAATTAATACCACCTGCTGCACTTATCTGAGATTTATTTATTGAGTCAAGATAAGGGTATTCTAAGAATTTTAAAAGTGAATACACTTCATGCTCAATCGATTTTTCAAATTTATAACCAGGATCAAGTTTATGATATAAAAAGATAAACATTTGAGTAAAATCTTTTTGAGTTGGATTAGTTAAGGTTTTTGAAGATAATTGATGTTTCATTTCTATGTCGAATTTATTGGTTGAAAGAAAGTCAAACAAGGTATTTTGCATAGTTGATTGAAAGCTTCTATCCCTTAAAGGTCTGGAATCTCTACCTTTATAATAGGCACTTGAACGCAAAGGAGTGGCTGCGATCATTGAATTATCATAAAGTCTACCAGCTGAAGAGCCTTGAGCAGGAATATGCTGGACGGTGGCAGCTGAATTAATTAAAGTTGCTTGCCTTTTATTGTTATTGCCATATGGACCTAATGGTATATGAGAGGTTCTTTGAACGGATTGTTGAACAGCGTCTTGAACTGATAAACGTGGAGTTGCGCTTGAAGACTGCTGTAAGCCGAACGAAGACTGCCTTTTATAAGACAGTTGACCAGTTAATCTTGGAGCACCTATGTTGATATTTGAAGGTAATAGGGATAGTCTCTTTCTTTTCACAGAAGGTGGGACGTTTTTATCGATAGTGGAAAGGATATCATTGGAAGGGGCGAAAGAGTATCTCTTTCTTGGGATGGAAGAACCCAGTCTATAATCAGACATTTCTATTAACAAATAAGAATTGAGTTGATAACCTGGAGAAGTGAGAGGTCCCTTCAAGGAGTGTGGTGAAGCGTCTCTTAAGTAGTTAAATAAGTTGATGCTTGGGATGTTTATTGTTGTTGTTTTGTTTTTGTTTAAAATTCGTTTTACGTAATGAAATCAAGAAAGCGCGTTAAGCCGGTGCAAGGATGAATGATTAAATAAGTATCACGCACCCATTTGTCTGTCCATTGCAGTTATACCGGAGTTAAGACATACTGGACTTCCCACTGACTTGCTCCGCCATGACTATATGATTGATCTAGCCAAGGGCCCGTGACACGTACGTATTAGCCAAAGAAATGGCTGGAGTGCTGACGTAATCACTATCCGGTTACGATCGCCATACCCAACCGGACAGCAAGTATAAAAGGGAGCACAGGCCCTGGTGGTCTGGTGGTCTGGTGGCAAGTAGGGCAAACTGAATGGAACAGAATTGAATCTAATAGCCTCTCTTTCTTTTTCTTTATCTCTATACCCGTCTCTCTTTTTCCCACACATACTGAAAATGCTACAAACCCACTCATTCAAAAGGTCAGTCCCCACTGCCCTCACCGTCTTGAAATCAGTTAGATTCAATTCGAACAACTCAAACAGTTCCAATTCCGGCTCTTCCCCTTCCTCCTTCAATGACCCAGCCTTTCAAGACCAAATCTTACTGGATAAGTTATTCAGAAAGAATAAGCCTACTAGAAATTTTATTTATCAAAATGGCTCTTTCTTACAAAGACAAGAACAATCGAATTTACAACAAACTGATAAGTTCACTTGGTTAGACGAAAAGTTATTGAAATTAAAGTCAACTCCAGTCAATTTTAATTATTATTTACGTTCAATTAGGGACTTAAAAAATGCCAATCAGTTACCTTACAAATTCGGTTCAAACCAATTAGTGTCAAATGACCCTAAAATGGATCAATTATTGAAAAAGATCTTATGGGAATTTAACGCCCCAATTAGATATGCTTTCGGTTATGGTTCAAAAGTATTCTCTCAAGGCAAAAATGTGGATGTCTCAAACTCTCAAATGGATATGATATTTGCTGTTTCTTATCCTGATCATTGGCATTCTTTGAATACGCACCAAAATCCAAGTCATTATTCAAGTGTAAAACATTTAGGTTCAAATGCTATAGCTTCAATTGAAAATTTAGGTGCGGGTGTTTATTTTAATCCTTTTGTTAAAATAGATTTCAAAAAATCAAAAGTTGAGAACACTGAAAATTTAGAATTGAAATATGGTGTTACTTCAATGGACAACTTGATTGATGATTTAACTAATTGGAGATCAATGTATATTAGTGGTAGATTACATAAACCTGTCGCTATAATAAGGAACTCTCCAAATATTTCTTTATTGAATCAATTTAATTTAACAAATGCTGTTAAGTTGTCCGTCTTATTGTTAAATAAGCAACAAGTAAAAGAATCAGAACTTTACTTGAAGATTGCTTCGTTATCTTATCTGGGCGATCCAAGATTAAAAGTTAAAGGTGAAAATCCAAACAAGGTTGAAAATATTGTTACCAATCAATTCCAACATTTTAGAGAATTATATTTACCTTTATTACAAAATTACTTTCCATCTTTAATTCAATCTGCGTCTTCAGAAGGTGAAACTTCTGAGCATGTTTTCAATATAAACTTGGATACGCACTCAAAATCTGAAATCTTAGTTGATCTACCAAAGGAGTTCAGAAGAAGGTTATTTTCCAAATACGAAAATGAGTTATCATCTGAATTGGCCAAAGATTTAATTTCCCAAAATGTTTTAGGTAAATTACCTAAATCAGTTCAGTTAAATCCAATCAAACAATCAAACGAATTAACGTTTATGGATTTACAACAATTATCTAATTCTTCTCCATTAACTGAGGTTCCAATCCAAGATTGGGAATATGTGTCTAATTCTATTAAAATTGATGATAATGAGTTTATTATAAAAATGGCAAACGATTCTCAGTTAGTTAACAGATTAGAAAAGACTATTAAAGATACTGTCTACAGACCCGCTTTGATTCAATCTTTCAAAGGTGTTTTAACTGCTGGTATTTCAAAATCAGTTAAGTATGCCTATGAAAAGAGAAAGAAGTATAATGCTTCTACTAAGAACTAGTTTTTGAATATTACTGCTCATGCTTCCCAATCTCTATCTCCTTTTTACTATATTACTTAAAAACACTACATCATCAATGTTACTATAACTAATAGATTTCACTTTATTTTATTTACATTTATTGTTATTTTTTTTTTTTTTTTGGTTTTAGTTTTAGTTTCTTTATGACACATTTTGTTCTCCTCATCTGGTCTCCTTTATTCGTTTATTACTATTGGTATAGGTTATTTTTTATCATTATTATTATTATTATTATTATTATTATTATTATCATTATTTTATCCTGTTTTGCTCAAGTGTTACTATATCTTCGTTTATCAATGATTATTTCATCCAGCCATCATATTATTTTATTGGATTTTGAAGATCAAAAAATATTTATACACATTCTATGTCCACTTTTTGAAAACCTTATGACTCTTTATTATTTGTCTTTATTTCCACACACTCTTTTATAAAAAAAATTCTCATGGTACGTTCCTTTTTTGTCCTTTTTCAGTTTATTTATCTCCTTTTATTATTAAATTATTCTTATATTATTTTAGCAATATAAAGATATTCTGTATAAGATCAAAGCAATTAAAAATATGTAGTGGTGCTACATCGTAAATTTAAAACCAAAACGATAAGTACTATAGAAGGTAAGAAAAGTCAAGAATATTTTGAAAGTAGTTCTTTCTTCGAAATATTACCTGTAACGAATGATCAGTATACAAGTGGCACTGGTAAGAATAAGAGAGAGAGAGAGATGGAAAGATTTGTGGGTAATAATACATAATGTACAAACAAAAACAAAAAAGTTAAAATAAACACTAGAAGAACAGGTGTAATTAAATAATGAAAATAATATTTTGAAATAAAAAAACACAAATCAACTAAACTAAAACTATAATAATAATAATAATAATAAAAAAGCATAATAGCAATTAATCTCTTAAATTTTGATAACGAAACTTTTCAACCCAGAATAACTAACAGCAATTTTACCACCATCCATATTCCATTGAATGCTTGAAATAAAATTATTACTAGCGTCTATCAGTTCAGGTTGATATTCGCTGACCCTTTTCAACCTCACGGACTCAGATTCACTATTTTCTGTTACAACCTCAATGATTTCCCAAATAGTTATATTACCTTGTAAATCACCAACCGCTAATTTATTACCCACTGGAGACAAACTTGCTGTTAATATCGGAGATCCATCTTCAATTACCTCAATGTCTAACGTCTTATTCTTAATGAAATCCCATACTCTAATTGATCCATCTAATGAACAACTTATTATAAACCATTCTTCTTTATTGGTTAAATTGCACCAGTTTAAATATGTTATTGGCTGTGTGTGTCCAATTAGTACTTGTAATGAATTTGTTGAATTTCCTTTCCAAACTCTTATGGTCTGGTCATCTGATGATGAACAAAGCAATTTTAATTCTTTATTATATATAATTGATGAAATCAATCCAATATGACCTGTTAATGTACCTAAAAGTTGTTGCGAGGAATCCTCCAATTCGTAGACCATCAATGTATTTTTAGGTCCGGGAATTACAAATTTAGAATTATCAAACCAACACGCATCACTTCCATTACATTTATCTTCATTTGTTGCTGATGATGAGTTATCTATATGTTGTATTGGCTGTCCCGTATTTGAATCCCATAATATAGCTTTATTCGTGACATCTAAAGTTAGTAAATGTGAAGAATTCGGTGACCATCTAATAGTTAAAACAGGGGCATGGTGTAAAGCCATTATGAATCTAATTGTTCCGTTAGCATCCCACATTCTTAGTTCACCATTTTCAGAAGCCGTCACTAAAGAATGACCTTTAGGACACCATGATATGGCTATTGTATCCTTTGACGTAACTGGATGGGGTAACAACTTTAATTCAGTATCTAATTTTCCAGTTTCTTCATTTGTTATTAGAGCACATATGCCAGCATAACTATCTCTTTGACCCCATGAAAGAACGTCTGGATGGGATGGATTCCAGCTATTTGTCAAACTTGGAGGAAACGAATAATATTCTTTTAACACCACAGTAAAGTTATCATCCTCAGGTTTATCTACACTCTCTAGCTCATCATTCTTTTCGGGATCTATATCCATTTTGGATTCATCGTCATCTGCTCGATTTCCTTGTTGTAGTTCTTCTCCCTTCTCCGAGAGACTTCCTGTAGTTTTCTTGTTTTCTGAATCCACTTCTTCAATTTTCTTTATTGTCCTTTCTTCATTCAACTGTATTTTATCCTCTTCTTGAATAGCACTAAACAAATTGAAATCCATGTTGATAATGTCTTGAGTGGCAAGTTCTTTGTCATCTTTAACCATTTCATTGACCTTTGAATAGAGAATTCCTTTCTGTACCAAATCGACCAAGCATCCAATAGGCACTCTTTCACTGTATCTGTCGTCATATTGGTCAACTTCGGTTTCGTCTTGTAAAGCATAGGCACTAACTTCAAGTCCACCTTCTTGAAGGTATCGCCAAATGAGGTAGTTGAGCTCGTTCACTGACAAGGACATCCTTTCTGTAGTACTGTACTTCAATTGTGGTGTTAGGAAGAGCTTAGAAGTGGTTAAGTGGTGAATAAATTTGTTTTGCAGTTTGCGCTTGTTGTTCGCTCGTCTCAAAAACGGTTTGTTCTCTTCAGCTTTCTGTGAGCTCATCATTCAATTATAGAGACCAAAGACCAAGACCAAGAACTGCTCTCCATGTTAACTTCCCTGCTCTTCTACCATTAACTATACTATGTCTTTACGGACACCCCAACCTGCTACTTTGGAAACAACTCTTGCCGAATTTGACATGGTGGAGTTTTACAAAGTGACTCCACCAGCCTCGATGATTAAAGGCAAAGGCCTATCTCCTGATGTCCCCTATCCTTACAAATACTTCCATACTAGAGGAAACTATAAAGACCCTTCAACTTCAGAGAAGGAATACGGAGTTGATGATAACGTTTTATTATACAAATTCCAAAGTGAACAATTAGATTTGACGGAGGAAAATCATATATTAACAGGATCAATCGAATTAAAACAAGTAGTCAATGATTCAAGAATTGATGACTCGACTAGACCGTTATCCGATGGTTTTAAATTAAAAATATTATTGAAAACGTTTTCTGGTGATGTTTGGGCAACTACTGATTATGACATTTTGAAACCAATCAATGACTCAAAAATTATAAATCCTTATAAACAAAATTACTTTACTACTGTTGAGCAGGTTTTACCTAATAAATACATAGTGTTTGTTGATTTCCAAGCACCTTGTAAGATTGCTATCGGAATGGAAATGAACGCTGGATCTGATATTCAATTAGAAGATGAATTAAAGCAATTTGAAATGAAATATTTAAGTCTAGAAAAAATGAGACTGGGGTTTGAAACCTTTGATGATGAAGATGAGATCCAAGAGATTGTAACTGACGATAGTGAACCTGAAGAAGATATCTCGGATGTTTCAAGTGATGAAATTGTTACAGTTATCAAACAAAGTACCGACGATTCACCAAGTGCGATTAAGAGTATTACAATAATTCATGATGATGATGATCAAGATGACGACGATTTTGGCGAATTTATTTCTGCGTGAATATTTCTCTGTATAATGTGTTTTTGACTTGTTTCTTTGTATCATTATATCCTCCTACTTGCTACTACTAACCGCTGCATCAGTCTTTTACATGTTTTTCGTTTTTCGGCGCTTTTTATCTCTTTTTATATTAATCCCTAATAATATCATTAACTTTTTCTTACATCTAAACTTAAATTAGTATATATACAGGTAGTGTGTGTAAAGAATGGATTGTATGATAAATGCAAAGAAATCGAGATATGTATTTATTCCCTTGCCCAAAGAGCTTTTTGTTTTTCTTTTAGTACTCTAGCATTTTTCGTGCCTTTTGACCATTTCTTCACTGAACTGTCCACAAAATCTTGTTGCTTTGCAAGTGTTTCAGGATTAGGATTAGTCGTAATACCAATAAACATATTAGAAACACCAAATTTTTCTCTAATCTCTCTTCTTGGGACACCAGCATCTCTCATAGCTTGTATTTCTTCAACTTCTTTTTTAGTTAAATTATACTCTCTCTTTTTTGGTTCTGCTGATAATTTTGGCATATATTTAATATTCTTCTTGATCAATTTATTTTCTTCAGGAAAATATAACTTGGATGTTTTTCTTGGATCAGAGTCCGGTAAAAAAGCCTTTGGAGTCATTTCTGGAGTTCTTGCAGATGGAGCGGGATGATAATATAAACCCTCAGGTAGGTTCTCTTTCAAATTGAAAGCAGAGGATTTCGAATTATATTTATTTGGAGTAACTCCTAATTTTTTAGGTAGAACAGGTTCCCTAACATTTGTTGACTTGAGCCTTATCGAGTTAGTTAATTTTGTGGAGCTTCTTAACATTGATCTGGAGGATGAGAACATGATCGATACTTGGGTAAATTAGGGCTATCCTGATCTAGAAGGTTACTCTGATTTATCTCTTCTCTGACTTGATTTCTTAACTTAGAGTGAGTGAACGATGAACTGAAAAACTCCAAGCCGGGTAAAAGTAAAGTCTATCGATCCAGACGACGCGTCGATAAAGTTAAGCAAGAGTCGATCGATGTAGAATAAATTTTTCAGCGATGAGAAAATGGAAGGATGTGATTGGCCGTATGCACAGCAGCAAACAGGCCATTCAGAGGCCTTTGGTTTCAAGCTCGTGGTTTGATTTCTATATAGGTCTTTGAATGGTCATTTCCCGACAAGTTCGACTTTCGCCTGTATATATATACAATTCCTTCCAGTTTATTCTGTTTCTGTTACAACGGGTTCTTATCCACTTATTTATATTTCCTACACGGTCTTTCCACTGTCACACTTTTGTTGTTGCTAGCTTTAATTTGCTCAAAACACTAAACTGAAAGACTAACCATCGATTCACTAACATGTACATCAGAGCTGCCAATAGAGTTAAGATCTCCAGATCCATTTTTTCAACTACTTTCTTGATTGCATTTACTTTAGTGTCTGCCAATTCTGTTGTTCCATGTCCTCATGATAACTCTGTCTCAAATGACTCCAAAATGCCTAAACAAGTTAGAGAGAGAATGGCTGCAGCTGCAGCTTTCGAAGAACAACAAGAAAAACACAATAAATAAATGAATTCAATTATCTAATTTGAGATCGAATCGTTTAATATTGATATCTTTGTCAAACCTACAATAGATCCATATACCATTTTCATCAACAACTAGCTCATTAATTTTTTTATTGTACATTACATTTATTCATTCCGATTTTATTGATCGAGTTCTTTCATACTGCATTATTAGCTCCCTATACATCCATTCCTATTATTATTACTAAACTGCTGGTGTTTTTTAAGTGTGACAAGTGTGGACTTGTACTACTACCTTATCTAAATTATTCATTTTAGTTAAAAGCTTTATTGCTTATGATTTATATCTTGCTTTAGCTTGTAAATATTGTTTTAACTCTGTTTATTTATCTTTTCATAAATACATTCTTCAATCATTAGTCATTCTGCTTTTGGTAATCTGTAGCTGCAGTTTAAGTCTGTTTTTACCTTAAAGTTACGTGGTCCGCGCTTTCGGAACATTTTTCTGAACCGTTCATCCTTCCATCGATCAACTTTTCTCATGAAAATAAATTTAGGTCAACTTTCCAACTTCGTTCTTTTTCCCACTCTCCTAGCAACTTTACTGCAAAAGCAACACGGCCATGAGTTCGAATGACGATTACAGTTCGGCTGAGGATTCTTATGATCCCACTGCAGATTTCTCCTCAAGTTTGCAAACTGCTAGTGCTCCCACTGTCGAACAGGATAATTCCCAAAAGGGCTCAGACTCTGATTCGCCTTCTTCCATAGAAGTTGAGGTTGATTACTTTCAAGAGGGTGAACAACCATCGACCACCATTGCAAAACAACAAGAAGAAGAAAGTCCAATTGATGGCGTTGCTAGCACGGCGGAGGGGAATGAAACTCCAATCTCTAAGGAAGAACAGTCATTTTTAACTTCGTTTAAAGCCGAAAACGACGACGACGGCCACCACCAACAACAAGAGCAACCAGGTGAAGACAGTGATAATGATGATTATGATCCTTTAGCTATGATTTCTGAATCTGATGATAAAAATGAACCAGATAATGATACGACTGTTTCAACTGATGTGGATGTTCCTTTATTTAATGAAATAATTAAACACTTTATTAGCATGGGTTTGTTTAATGACTCTGCGTTCACCGACCTGACACCAGCTGAAAAAGAAAAGACTGTTATCAAAGATTATAATCATGCAAATAATACGATTGCGAAAGTCAGATTGAATTTTGCCGCTACAACATCCTATAATAAACCCAAGTTGAGACCAAATGAACAATTTCAAATTTTAGTTCCAATCAACCCCTTTTGTTTAAGACCTGATATTAGTAAACCAATGCCAACTGAGGAATCTAAAGCTTATGAAAGTTATCTTCGTGACGAAGATGTTTCTTTAAAAAGTGGTAAATGGGATAATTATCCTATTGGTTCAAGATTGTTTATTGGTAACTTGGCTGTCAATTCAATCACTAAAGAAGATCTATTCAGAATTTTCCATCCTTATGGTGAAATTAAACAAGTCAGCTTAAAACAGGGGTTTGGTTTCGTTCAATATGCAACTGCTGAAGCCTGTTCAAGGGCAATTGAAGCTGAAAAGAATGTTCCTTTACATAACAAGTTTATGCATTTAGAAGTTTCAAAACATCAAATTCAAAAAGCAATGGAACAAAAATCTTCAAAGTCTCCTTCCTCGGCTAGTTCTTCTGCCGCTCCTGCTAAAAGAACAAGAGATGAGTCTGTAGAGAGAAAACAAGGTTCAGAACATTCTCGTTCTGGAAAAACAGTTGAAGATAAAGTAGAAGTTAAAGTTATAACCACCATAGATTCAACTCCTGAATTTAACGATAAATTATTGAAAAGATTAACGAAAGATGGAATTATTTTGGAAACTGAAGAATCTAACGTGTCAGTTGATGATGTCCCTCAAGAACTGATTACGTCTGCTGCTTATAAAGGCGTGATGGGTGTTTTTGTTACTAATGATGATTCATTAAATGTTATCTCTTATGAAACTACTTCTGATGGAGGCATTAAGTTCGATGAATATAATGATGTTTCAATTGATGATGCAATTGAAATTATTTTAAGCGCTAAGGCCAAAAGATTTGCATCAGAAGAGAGACCATATCCAACCAAGAGATCCAAGAATACTGACAATAGATTCGAACGACCTAAGAATGCTAATCAGTTGTTATACGGTACTGGGAACAATAAGAAGAATGGTAATAAATTTGGCGGCGGAAATAGTCATGCTGGGAGGGATAGATATGGAGGAAAAAATCAAATCCGTAATAAAGGCTATAATAAGAGTAATCAAAGAAATCCATATCCAGTTCATGAAGCAGAGTATGACCAAAATTATGATCAAGGTTATAGTCAATATCCTCAACAACAGCAATATGATTACACACCTCAGAATTCTGGCTATCAACAAAATCAGCCCCAATACCCTTCTGCACAACAAGGTTATCCTCCACAACATCAACAACAACAATACCCTCCACAACAGTACGGTCAGCAAAAACAACAACAATACCCACCTAATCGTTATCCTCAACCGCAGCAACAACAGCAATATCCTCCTAATCATTATCCACAACAGCAACAACCTCAACAATACCCACCTTCCCAGCAGTACCCGCCAACTAATGGGGGGTATCCTAATCAACAATACCCCTCTGGTGCACCACTCAATCAACGAGGTCCACCTACTAATCAAAATCTTTCTAATTCACAGGCTGAAGCTGCAGTTTTGCAAACATTACAAGGAATGGATCCAGGTACTTTACAATCAATGATGCATTTGCTTCAACAACAGCAGCGGGTTCCATTATCTAGTAGCAGAGGCCCTCCTCATCCTAGTCAACAACCACAAATGTATGGTACATCGCCAAATCAATCCGGAGCCCAAGCTGCACTAAATGGATTTTTAAATCAATTGCAAACTTCTCCAGCTGGAGCTAATCCACCTCCACCCCAGCAACATCCATCAAGTTTCAGTAACACTAATAATCTAGATAAGAAAAGCCAGCAAGATCAAGCTAATGATCTTTTTGAAACTCTTGCAAGACTAAAGAATAATATGTGAACTTTAATTTTTTTGACTTGCACCCTATAATTTCATTATTGTTCAAATTCAAACTTTGTTACATTTGTTCCTCGCTGCTCTATTAAATACTCATTTCAATTTCTTTTCATTGTAAACCAAAAACCTTTTCCAACTTGTTTTTTAGAAAGAAATAATCATAATCATTCCACCTATATTCCTTATTAATTGCCTTTCATAATCCACTTTTTCTGTCACTTTTTTCCGTTTAGAAATATACTAGAAACCGAAGAGAGATATTACCTGCCAATATTAACTCTCTGAGACTTGGTATTAATGATAATAATAATTGGTTTTCTTCCTTTAATTAAATTACTGATTTAAAAACTAATTTGTTCTTGTCGGTGTCTGTGTCTGTGTCTGTGTCTGTAATTATGTTATAAATCGATTTGGAAAATTATCCATCTTAACTTGTAGTATTTAATGATTTGTTCGTAGTTTTTGGCAAGGCGAGCAACTCCTGTAGTAGCGTAATGTCTGAGAATTCTTACTCTGTTTCTCGGCTATTAGTTTATCAATATACATATGGGAACGTTAATTTCTGGATACCCCCTCCTCAATTCTATGCAAAATTGGTGAAATTATTAATTTATAGAGCAGCTACAACTTAATTCTTAATTGGGCAGCTTATAATTTACTTGGAGGTTGCAACTCCGCAACATTTCGGCGCTGCGGCTCTGATGATTAATCGGTGAGCTCAATAGATCTTGTGCGGCGCCTGCTGGATCTGAGCTTGCCGGCGGGCTCTGCAAATGGGCAACCTAGAATGGACAACGGTGGACTCTGTAAACCCTGATGACCTCCTACGTTCGTCATATACCAATCTAAAACTCAAGACGTTGGAATCTGTTTCCATATCAAGAAGATGCATACAGAGATCTTGGCCTGTATGACCGGCGGCCACTAAGACGATATCTTGAAAAGCAATCTAGCCAACGACAGAGATACATACTGCGGCTTTATTTTGAGCTGAGATTTTTGTTGCATTTCATTGTGCTCTTTGTTAACGTGAATTGGCCTGGAAAATTAAGTTCGATCGTATTTCATCAGCTACAAAGGGTCAAAGTTGTCCATAATATCGGCAGGTTTTGGTTGTTGTAGTTCTCATTAATTCTCGTCATATTGTTGCCTTCTTTTTGCTTCCACTTTCACACTTACAACACCCATAACAGTTACAACAGGAGTTACAACAAGATGGTCCATTTACCAGAACCTCTGCAAGTATGTTCATTTACGTTGTTTTGTTTCTTATCATCAGTATTTGAATGATGATTTGTTTATACAAGTACTAACCTGACTCATCTCGTTGTCTCGTTTTTATAGCACTCCGTTCCCATTCCCTCTGACTTGAAAGCTAAATATGATGAAGTTGAAACTCAATTTACTATCACAGCAGATAAATTAAAAGAGATTACAGCCCATTTTATCGAAGAACTGGAAAGAGGTCTCTCTAAGCAAGGTGGTAACATTCCAATGATTCCAGGTTGGGTTTTGGATTACCCAACTGGTCAAGAAACTGGTGATTATTTAGCTATCGATTTAGGTGGAACAAATTTAAGAGTTGTTGCAGTCAACTTAAAAGGTAACTCTGACTTTTCTTTCACTCATTCTAAGTACGCTTTACCCGATACGATGAGAACAGCTAAATCTGAAGACTTGTGGAATTTCATTGCTGATTGCTTAAAGACCTTTGTTGATGAAAAATTTCCAGCAGGTTGCAAGGAAAATTTACCATTAGGTTTTACTTTCTCTTTTCCAGCTTCCCAAGAAGCTATTAATATGGGTATATTACAAAGATGGACTAAAGGCTTTGATATCGATGGCGTTGAAAGTCATAATGTCGTTCCAATGTTACAAGCAGCCATCGAAAGGAAGAAAGTTCCAATTGATGTTGTTGCTTTAATTAATGATACTACCGGTACTTTAGTTGCTTCAATGTATTCTGACCCTCAAACTAAAATGGGTTTAATTTTTGGTACAGGTGTTAATGGTGCCTATTATGATTTAGCAAACCAAATCCCTAAATTAGAAGATAAATTACCTACAGATATTGATAAAGAAGATGTCCCAATGGCTATTAATTGTGAATATGGTGCTTTTGATAATGAACATGCTGTTTTACCAAGAACTAAATTTGATATTCAAATTGACGACGAATCACCAAGACCAGGTCAACAAGCTTATGAAAAAATGATTGCGGGTTACTATTTAGGTGAAGTTTTGAGATTAATTTTATTAGATTTCTATCAATCAGACGTTATTTTTAAAGACCAAGATATTTCTAAATTAAAGAAACCTTTTGTTATGGACACTTCTTATCCATCTAGAATTGAGCAAGATGCATTTGAAGATTTAGCTATTGTTCATGAATTGTTCAAGAATGACTTAAACATTGAAACCACTGAGGCAGAAAGAGAAATCATTCACAGATTATGTATCTTAATCGGTACTAGAGCTGCTAGATTATCTATCTGTGCTGTAGCAGCCATTTGTAAAAAGATGGGTTACACCACTGGTCACTGCGCTTCTGACGGTTCTGTGTTCAACAGATATCCAGGTTTCCAAGTTAGAGCAGCCGGTGGTTTAAGAGATATTTTTGACTGGGAAGTTAAAGAAGAGGATTACCCGATCAAGTTGACAGCTGCTGAAGATGGTTCTGGTGTTGGTGCTGCCGTTATTGCTTGTTTGACTGAGAAGAGAATCAAGGCGGGTAAGTCTGTTGGTGTCAAAGGCCACTGACTAGCAGCTAAATTGTAGCCCTTTCATTTTCTGTAGTATTCCCTTGTTTTATATAGACTCTTTATTTCTTTGTATGTCTTTGTATGCTGTTTGTTAACACTGTTTAATTTGACCACACTTTCCTATACCAGATTTCTCGACCGCCGCGTCTGTTTTGTGTTTGTTTATCTCAGCAGGACAGGAGATCAGACTTAAAACTCTGAGGTTAAACTGAACACTCTCTTGCCTTCCTAATCAATGAATCACACCAAAGGCCGCCAGAGTTCATCGATGAATATTCCGGAACAGTCCATCTACCATCTAAGGCCAACAATCATTTATTGCCTAGACCACGACCTCTTGCCCACTGCTGAGTTCACAGCTGAGAGACTGGTTGCCCAAAACCCAAACAACATTGATTCCATTTACATCTACGCTTTAACTCTTTTCAAACAAAATAAATTCAAAAGTGTCTATAATACAACGTCCCCATATGCCACTGAACATGTTGGATGTTCTTATCTTTTTGCAAGTGCTTGCCTCCATCTCAATTTAGAGACTGATGGGACCAAAGCACTAACTAAAACTTCTCAATTATGGACCACTTTGACTCCAAATGGAGAATATGAAAGATATCAGCCTGACGCTATTACTTGTTGTATGCTATTGGCCAAATTATATTCCAAGACGGGGGATGTTCAAAGAAGTTCTGTTTACTATGGTGAAGTTTTGAAATTAAATCCATATATTTTTGAAGCTTTTGAAGCATTATGTAAAATGGGTGTTAAAGTTAAAGTTAATTCAATTTATAAAGTTAATCAATTAGATGATATTAGCAATCCTTTATTCAAAACAAATAATCAAAATGATGATAAGAAATCCGGTTTTGGTTTTGGGTTTGGTGATTACAATAAAAAAGAATCTTCAAAAGGTGGAAGTGTGACTCCGGCTCGTTCTAACACTTTAGGAACTATAAGTGGATCTCCTGATCCTCAACAGACTGCTACATTTATGGTTACTCCAAGAATCAAACAAGCACAAGTCCCTGATGCCCCTCTGAGAAGAACAACTAGAAATTCAGGATTCGATAATTTCAAGCAGCCTGCCCTGCCAACTGATTCAATCATTAGGAAGAAAAATCGTAGTTCGTCATCTATCACTTCAAGGCTATTAAATCATCCCTTAAATACACTAAGTGCGCAGAATGTTAATCCTAATAGTACAGGTGGTTCTGCTTTGAAGAAAGAGCCAAGTGGTGTCAAGAGAATGATAAACTCAACATTTGGTAATGGTAATGGTGCAGCTAATCCAAGTAATAATAATCCGTTATCAGGTCCCTTACCAGAAAGACCTGAAAATATTTTAAAATCAATGAACGATGAATATTTAGTCTCAATTTATTCGAAGTTGGCCAAAGGTTATAAAGCTATGATGTCCTATGATTGTTTCAAAGCAATAAGAATATTCGATTCATTGCCAGAAAATGAAAGAAATACGTCATGGGTTCTATCAAAATTGGGTAGATTACATTTTGAAATTGTTAATTATGAGCAAGCTGAAATTTATTTTGTCAAACTTCGGGAATTAGATAGAACCAGAATTGCAGACATGGAATATTATTCAACTTTACTCTGGCACCTGCATAAAGAAATTGAATTAAGTTATTTATGCCATGAACTCCATGAAATAAATAGAGATTCTCCGGAATCTTGGATCGCTGCAGGTAATTTGTATTCGTTAAAGCATGAGCCCGACGAAGCAATAAAATGCTTTCAGCGTGCTTTAACTCAAGATAAAACCTGTGTTTATGCTTATACCTTGAAGGGCCATGAATATTTAGCTAATGATGCTTTTGAAAATGCATTAGATTGTTTCAGACATGCGATTTCTTTGGACTCAAGACATTATAATGCATTTTACGGTATTGGTATGGTTTATTTAAAGATGGGTGATTTTAGAAAAGCTGAATTTCATTTCAGAAAGGCTGTCGAGATCAATCCAGTTAATGTTATTCTAATCTGTTGTGTTGGTATGGTTTTGGAGAAGTTGGGTAAGAAAGACCAAGCACTAAGACAATATATTTTTGCATCTAAATTACAACCATTATCGATGCTGGCATTATTTAAGAAGGCCCAATCATTATTTTACTCTGAACAGTATGATTTAGCTTTGAAAGATTTTGAAAAATTGGAAAACCTAGCCCCTGATGAAGCGTCTGTTCATTTCCTATTGGGTAAATTATACAAGATTTATGATCGCAAGAATGAGGCAATCAAACAATTTACCATTGCATTGAATTTAGATCCTAAAGGATCCCATTTAATTAAAGAGGCCTTAGAAAATTTAAGTGTTGAAAATGATTATTATGCAAATAAGGAAAACTAAAATGAATATGATGTTATGTAGTTTGTTATTATTATGTTTCTTTTCTCTTCTATATCTTATTGTTTCTTGAATTTTTTACTTCTGCTCTCTTCTTCTTCTTCTTCTTCGTACGTTCGTTTCTTTGAATTATTAATAAATATTTTATTTTCTTATACCCTTAAACTAAGTTTAAAAATAAAGAAAGTAGTTTTACATCGTAATTTAGCTATAGCAAAAAAAAAAAAAAAAGTAAGGGAAGAGAATAAAAAGAAAATGTAAAGTAACAAAACAAATCGGTGATAGCATAAACCATGATTCTGATTGATTCGTGAATAAATAAAAATAAATTGTAAACTGGATCATTGCATCAAGCCCCTAAAAAAAGAGTAGCAGACAAACAAAGAATCATAACGGCAACACCCCAAATGACCAAAGCCAAAGCAGCATATTTCGTGACTCTATCTTTCATACTTAATTCACTACCATCAGAACCCAACAATTTAAAAGCGAAAAATCCAGGTAAAATAAAAGAAATTGAAGTTGAACCAGTAGCCCCAACGATAGCCAAAACATGAGCTAATGATTTAACCGAAATTGAAATCAAATAAGAAAATATCACAATTAATGTAGTTATAACAACTAATTTCAGATTGGTTAATTCCACATACTGTTCACCTGCGCCACATTCTTCAATTTCTCCACCGACAACCATTGAATCGTCAATAAATGGGATATCATTAGGTGAATTGCCAGCTGATTGTGATTGTAATTGTGCCAGCTGTCTTAAACCCAGTAGTGATCTTCTTTCGTCAACAGATAAAGCACTTGATGATTGTGTTGTTGTACTTGCAGATCTACTTAATGATCTACTAGCTGATCTACTTAGGGATCTTATTGATCTGGCCATTTTCGAGTCATTGACATAAAATGCAACATGATTAATTGAAGCTCTCGCAGGGTTGGATTGCAAAGGATAGGATAGAGCAACTAATACAACAATTGCTATTCTACCTATTGTGGTTGTGACTGAATCTGGATACATTGTAATAATATTACCTGCGACATTATCTCCAAATGTTAAATATCCTGTAACACCAGTTGCTAAGTACAAGGCGAAAGCAGTCCCTATAGCTGTGGTTATGATTCTATTGACTGTCGCTTGAGATCTATCTTCTAATTCATTAATAACAGTAAATTGATTTTGATGGCATGTAAAACCAAAAACCAGGATTGGAAAAACGGATAAAACAGTTGTTAATGAATGTGGAGCTAAATAATGAACAGGACCTTTATCTACATTTTCTGCACCACCAAATAAAGTATGTATGAAATGAACCACAACTAGAATGACCAAATAACCAACCGAACTCAAAGCTATCAGAGAAGCTGTCTTTAAGGAATCTAAATGTCTTTTGTAAACTAAAGGCAAAATCAATATGAGAAAGACCGAGATCCAAAGAGTTCTACTCAGCCAATAATCATGAGCTTCTAGATATTGATCATTAAAA
Source organism: Ambrosiozyma philentoma (assembly GCA_003707675.3). Taxonomy (NCBI): domain Eukaryota; kingdom Fungi; phylum Ascomycota; class Pichiomycetes; order Pichiales; family Pichiaceae; genus Ambrosiozyma; species Ambrosiozyma philentoma. The sequence continues at coordinate 559,977 of PPKZ03000005.1, forward strand.
GTGGATTGAACAATTTGAGGCATCAAGTCTCCAATAACAATTAGATAAGAACAACCAACACCGAAACATTTAACCGCAATAGCTAAATCAAACAATATACCAAGTTGTGGAACGGTCAATTTGCTCAGAGCAAAAAATGAAGCATGACCTGGAATAGCAAAAGTAGCAGATATAGCAAGACAGTAAAGCCCAAAAGCTGATGTGCAAGCACAGACAAACACAAGTATCACACCTAATGCTAAACCATCGGCTCTGATTGCATAAGAAATACTTAATAACCCAGCACCTAGAATGGTGTTCATTAAGTTGATGATACCTGATCTGGCAGTGGCCTTTCCTGGGGCACCTATTATCAAGTCTGCCATGTTAGGTGATGTTTATGGGTTCAGTTGTTGTAAGCTATTGGGAGTTGTAAGCAGAAAGTTGAAAGCGGTACGGATTTGTATTTGGATTCTAAAATCGGGAAGCGCTTTCTTACCGCTACTCTAGTATACGAGTATTCCACAGGTACTTTACACTACAACGTAAAATGGGCAAAAACGGGTGTCTTGGAGCGACTATAAACAGGTATGTATACACATGGAGATAGAATATATGCTAAATTAAGGTATAAGGGCATCTAATAACCCTTTCTAACAGCGTCTCTGACAACTTGGAATAATTGGGCAATACCAGCATCGAATCTCTTCTTTTTATTAGCAATTCTCTTATTCAACTTTCTTTTGTTAGGCTTAGTGAAGAATCTCTGCTCGAAATAAATATCTTTTATTCTATTTGATCTAACCAATCTATCGAACTTGGTTATTGATTTACCAATTGGCTCTTTTGATGTGACCATAGTTCTACCAGCGTATTGACCAGGTAATGGTAAGCTTGTAGCTGTTTCATAGGCCGAATCAGCTTTTTGCTTGGATTTTAGGTATGAAGAATTCCCTAAGAATGAAGTGAGTGAGTTTACATCCTGCATAGCTTTACCATCAGCTTTTCCCAAGTTGGCCATGAAACTTAAAGGGTCGTTCTTTGGAGGAGGAGTTGTGGATTGGAGTCTGGCGAACCCGAGTAGTCCGAGTCTGTTGGATTGTTGTATTATCGATCTAGGGGTTATTCTGAGCATGTCTAGGTGAGTACATATGTACCTATATTATACAAGGTTTGCTATTCAACGGGTTGGAAACTTTGTGTTGATCAATTATGCGTGAGAAGCTAACTCAGTGCACTGAAAATTTGGAGCTGGGCACCGCACGACCTTTCAGAGACCAGGCTAGAGATGGCTACTCTATTTCGTTTGCTTTATTTTATCTAGGTACCACATGTTCATCTACAACAGACTTAAGAGCACGACAGTCGAATTGGTTACTTAGTACTCTCTCACAATGTCCGAACAAACGAAGCCTGATGCTGTTGAAGCTGTCGAAAAGAAGTTGCAAGATTTGACTACCGCAAATACATCTTCCGAGCACCCTGCTGCTGCTGAAGCTGAAGCTGAACATCACGAGGACGATGGTGAAAAGAAAAAGAAGAAGAAGAAGAAAAACAAGAAGAAGAAGAAAGCTGGAAGTTCAGGAATCTCACAATTTTATACAAACGGAGTCTATCCTGAAGGTGAATGGATGGATTACACAGTTGGTGAAGAGAACTTGAAAAGATCGACTGATGAAGAGAAAAGATACTTGGATAATAAATCAAGTACTATATGGAATGACTACAGAAAGGGTGCTGAAATTCACAGAAGAGTTAGAAAAATGGCTCAAGAAAAGATTAAGCCTGGTATGACTATGACTGAAGTTGCTGAAACTATTGAGAATGGTGTTAGAGCCTACTCTGATACCAATGATACCTTGAAAGGTGGCATGGGGTTCCCTTGTGGTGTTTCATTAAACCATGTCGCTGCTCATTATACTCCTAATGCAGGTGACAAAACTGTTTTATCATATGATGATGTTATGAAAGTGGATTTTGGTGTTCATGTTAATGGTAGAATTATCGATTGTGCCTGGACTCATACTTTCAATGATAAATACGATAAATTATTAGAAGCTGTTAAAGCTGCTACTAATACTGGTATTAAAGCTGCTGGTATTGATGTTAGATTAACCGATATTGGTGAGCAAATTGAGGAAGTTATGGAAAGTTATGAAGTTGAATTGGATGGCAAAACTTATCCAGTTAAATGTATCAGAAACTTAAATGGCCACAATATTAAACAATATCAAATCCATGGTGGTAAATCTGTTCCTATTGTTAAGAATGGGGATAATACCAAGATGGAGGAAGGTGAGACTTTTGCTATAGAAACTTTTGGATCAACAGGTAATGGTCATGTTGTTGGTAGTGGAGAGTGCTCTCATTATGCTAAGAATATGAACCCGCCACCTAATGCTCCTGTTAGATTGGCTAGATCTAAGCAATTGATGGCTACAATTGAACAAAATTTTGGGTCGTTACCTTTCTGTCGTAGATATTTAGATAGAATTGGTGAAGATAAATATTTATTAGCATTGAATCAATTATGTAAAGCCGGTTTAGTTAATGATTATCCTCCATTAGTTGATGTTAAAGGTTGTTACACAGCTCAATACGAACATACTATTTTATTGCATCCAACCAGAAAAGAAGTTGTTTCTAGAGGTGACGATTACTAGGAGTTTGTTTATCTTATTTATCTTATTTTAACGCATTTATTTTTCCATGTTCGTTTTCTTTTGTTTTCAGTTTATTTCTCATGTTATAAATGTGCATTTTGTTTGCTTGCTGCGTTCACTTTTTTTTGTTTTGCTTTCATAATTACACTCAAACGGTTCAGTATTATGTTATTATGCTAGGTTCTGTATAAAGTTTTTTTTAAAAAAATATATACAAAATAAAATTACAATTCATCTCTCATATGGGCTAATTGTTCAGTTAGACTAGACGATGAGGAAGCTAAAGCAGCAACTTCTTCTGCAATTTTGTAAGACAGTGCTTCCATTGGATCTGTAAACTGGGGAGCCGTAATCAAAGATGTAACCGTCTCACCACCAATCACTTCAACTATAGTAGTTACAATGGTTTTTAATGGAGTAGGTGCAGAAGTGGCAACTGATGGTGTGATCGAATCTGTGATGCTTGAAACTGTCTTGCGTGCCATCGTACTTATAATAAGGTCATCTTCATAATCATCATAATCTTTTCCACCTGCTTTGAACATCCAAAGGAAAACAGAAATAAATTTGAATAATATCCAAAATGCCAAAGCTAAAGGCTTGCGCAATATTCTTCTGTATAAGATCCATAAACACACGAATCCAAAAAAATATAATGCTCTGTAAATACGCTTCTTTTCAGAATTACTTGATGCATTGATTGTTTTAACCAATTTATTAGTTTTGACCAGCACGTCACCAAAAAAATTATATTTTTCAGAAAGATTGGATAAGTTTTTGGTTGAATCCGTTAAATCTTGGACATTTATATCATTTGCCAAAATAACCGATTGCATTAATGAATTGATATTCTGAAGTTTACTTGTAACTTGTGAATTTCTACCCAGTAGTTTCTCTTGCATTGATATTTTCTTAATTGATCTATCGTTGAATCCAGTTCCTGTTATTGCCTCACGATCACCTGACATCTCATTTTCTTCATCGCTTTCAATATCATCTTCCTTAATAGAAGTGTATTCAATTTCCTTTGATTTTAGCTGTGCTTTTCTGAATTCAATTTTCAAGTCACAATACCGTTCTTTCAAATTAGCAAATTCGTATTGCGTCTCCTGTGTGCTACCATTGTACTCCTTTAACTTAATATATTCTATCTGAGCATTCAAAAACTCCAATTGCTCATATAATTCCAATACTTTACTAACATTATTTAATCTTAGCTCTGATATATCAAAATCACTATCTGGTTGGACAGATTTTAATTCATGTATTATCAGTTGTATAGCATTCAAATTCTTCCTGTATTGATCAAATAAATCCTGGGTAGACATTTAGATTAGAGAGCTGTTATAGTGGTTATGCCTGCTTGTTAAAGTAAGTGTGTCTCTGGTGAATCATATCCCAGTAGTTATACGTGTTTGCACTGTACCCAACCTCCTGTTAATTCTTAAATGTCCCAGTCGTGGCTGGTGTGTCTGTGCCATCGTGCGCCACAGAGTGTGCTCGGTGTGCGGTCTGCGTCACGCAATGCAAGCAAAGGTTGTGTGATCATTGATCACGATCCAATGGCTTGGTTGAGTAACTTTAGTCACTGCCAACATCAGTTCACCACTTCAAGGGGTACTATAAATATGAGACAAGATTCCCAGTTTAATTTGCCTTCTTCGATGGATCCCCTCTCTCCTTCCTGTGCTTAATTACAACTACAATTTACAAACTACAACTCAATTACACTCAATTACACTCAATTAACTCACGATGGCTAGAACCCAAAAATACAACGACAGAGGCTCTAATGTTGAGCCAAAATACTTTACTCATAATGGCCATGCTGGCGAAGCTCCAAACCATGTTAAGAAGGATGGTTTTGGGAAAGGAAACTGGGGTAAACAAGGAGATGAGATTGAAGATTTAATTAATGAAGGTGAAATCCCTTCTGTTATGCATAAGGAGAGAAGAGGCTCGAATCATTATCAACAGGAAGAGAAGTTTCAAAAGGTTCAGAATGTCCATGAAGGCCAAATTGGTAATTAAATGTTCATATTTCAGTTTTACTAAGCTTTACACTTTGGATATAAAGGTTTTATTATTACGCTAATCTTGCTGGGTTTACGAGGTTGGCTCTTGTTTTTTGTTTTTTATTTTTTATTTATGATGTTATGATTTTATGATTTTATGATGTTACCCAGTTGAAAGTTATATAGTTTTTACCAAAATTAAAAAATTGCATAATGTAATATTTTCAGTCTATATAGATTTACACAACTGTAGAGCAAAGTAGTTAATAACCTAAAAGTCAACGTTCTTGGTAGATGGCTTTCTTTCAGGTTTTGAATTGTCATCATCCTTATCTTCTTCTTCAACGGGAATACTCCATTCTTCAATCTCAAATTTCTTTCTACCGTTTTTGAAACTATACTCCATGTCTCTAACTGTCATCAGACCTAAATCACTTAAAACGGGTAGCTTATGAATATTCAAATGACCATGCTTAATTTTGGCTGGCTGATTCTTATAAACTTTTTCCATCAATTCATATAATTGTGGAACAAATGGTTTTAATTCAATGACAGAATCCATTAAACTTTCAATTAATGTGATCAAGGGGCTAGATCTTGGATAAAGATCCAGGTTAACGCTCATAAATAGGACAACTCTATCATTGTATTTTCGTAATAAAGATCTTAACTGATGAACAAATTGAATAATTTCAGTAGTTGAATAATCGCCGTATATCACTGGATTTAAGAACAAAGGAAGCATTACTCTGATTAGTCTATCTTTAAACCTTTTTATTATAGCTTCAATTTGTGAAACAATAGGATTGAAAGATGGTTCAGTTAATTGAATACATGTCAGATCATTAGGTCCCGCTGCAGGCACTAAGGTGGAAGTGATATCAAATTGATTATTATAATTAGGGTGCTGAATTAAAGAAGAGTCTTCTTCTGAAGATGATTTCTTTTGCTTTTGTAATCCATATCTCCATGCAATCTTCATATTATTTTGTTGTGGTTGCTGATGACTCGTTGGCCCTTGTTGATCAATTAAATTAGAGACGCTAACTTTAGATTCTTGTTCCTTAACAGCCAACTTCTTTCTCTCTCTAGAAGAGCCTTTATAAACACCAGGTAAAGTTTTGGACCACATTTGATCAAATCCAATCAAAATCTCGTGGGTATTATTTTGATGTGATGAATCAATTCTATTATGAACAATACCTTGAGCCATGAAAATTTTGGATAAAGTGGAGGAAAAATCAGTGGTACCCGTTTCTTCAATTAATAGAGATGAACCTATAGGTAAACCTTGATGACCTAATGTCATATCCAGATCATTAGAACCTGTTGAAGTGCAGAGTTGGGAGGTTATTATTGAAGGCTTAATACCCGGATGTGAATTTAATGGTTGAGGTTTAAGGTGATGAAGTCGATGTTGATTTGAGGTAGATGGAACAGTACGCCCACCTGCAACCTGAGGAGAAGGAATAGATCCAGATCCCCTGTTGACCAACAGTGGATTTGACGGAATGGGTCCCTGGCCTCTTCCAGGAACAGCGGGTCTAAAAGAAGATGGTTGTCTAGGGTTGTTAATAGCAGGTCTTCCGGGGACAGCATTCGGAACGGGTCTATTTGGAGCTTGACCACCCGGATTCGAGTTCAACACTTCGCCTCTCTTTCTGAAGGACATTATATATTTCTAGGTAGCTGTATTTGCGGATTCACAGGCTGTACTTGTGTTTTAGAAGTTCTGGCTAGAAGTGTTAACAAAAAAATAAAATTTGAACTCGGGCGGACAAATCCATTTTTTTAACGGCTGATCAACTCGCAAGCAATTTTAGTTGATATTGGCTAATTCCATCCCTTGCTTTCACTGATCTCTCAGCTCCATATAAATACTTTCTCTTTATATAAACCAATTTATATCATATATCTACCATGGTTGAAAGTACTCCAAGTTCACCAAAGAGAGTCCCTCATCCTCGTGCTTCAGACAGCGGAGATGAAAGCGCCACTCTGTTTGAAGGAACGAATGGTAAACAACAACCTACAAGTTTGACCTACAATAGACAAGCAAAATCATTAGATGGATCCACCGTTGTCGATGGCAATGAAAATCTGAAGGTGGAAGGTAACTTAGCTTCCTTCCAGTTTGGCCAAAATGGTGATAATAAACGTGTATTAAGTCAATCAAGAATAGCCCAAGATTTATATAATGATAACAAAACACAGTTAGACAGATTAATTAATACAGCAACTCAAATAATTTTAGACATTCAAAAAGAAAATGCTGCACGTCCAGTTTATTATCCTACAGATATTGATTTTGATTCGGGAGACGCTAAACTAAATTCCAATAAATCAAGAATTGCAATGATTAGGCAAAATTCCGTTGTTTCTACAAAGAGATTATTGAAAGAGCCGGCAGTTGAAAAAGATGACGAAAATGGCTACACTTTTGAATTACTAAAGATTAATTTAAAACTAGGTCCTGGTTCTGCTGGTATAGTTCAAAATTTAGATAAATCTGCAATGTCTCAATTGTTAAGTGAGAAGTTTTCTCACATTTCGAAACATTTAGGCTCTATTAAAGAAAGAATTGATGACACTTCCTCTAAAGTTTTAGTTACTGGTGATTTAAATTCTGGTAAGTCCGCTTTTTGTAATGCTTTATTAAAGAGAAATGTTATGCCTGAAGATCAACAACCTTGTACCAATGTCTTTTGCGAAATTATTGATGCTAGAGATAATAATGGTAAAGAAGAAGTTCATGCTATTCCTATTGGGCAATCTTATAAGATGAAAGATGAGAGAACATATGAAGTGTTCAAATTAGATGAACTAGAAGATTTAGTTTATGAATCAGAAAAATATTCTCTGTTGATTGTTTATGTTAATGAGAATAGATCACAGGAAAGAAGTTTATTAAAAAATGGTGTTATTGATGTTAAATTGATTGATGCCCCAGGCTTAAATTTAGATTCATATCACACAACTCAAGTTTTCTCCAGACAAGAAGAAATTGATCTAGTTGTTTTTGTTGTTAATGCTGAAAATCATTTTACATTGTCCGGTAGAGAGTTCATTTCCAATGCTACGAATGATAAAAATTTAATGTTCATTGTTGTTAACAAGTTTGATAATATTAAAAATAAAAAGAGATGCCAACGTAGTATTACAGATCAAATTAAATCATTATCTCCAGATATTTATGATAATGCAGGGGAGTTTGTTCACTTTGTTTCTTCGAAAGAGGTTTTGGACAAATTGCCTGATGGTGGAGATGGTGGGGATGGACCAGGTGGTGATCCAGATAATGATCATGATTATTCTTCGCCTGAATTTGATCACTTGGAAAGCAATTTAAGAAACTATTTGTTAGAGAAAAGATCAATGTCTAAATTGTTACCAGCGAAGAATTATTTAGTTAAACTATTTTCTGATCTGGTTGGTTTATCTCAAGTAAACTTGCAAATGTACGAGAAAGAAAAGAATAGAATGTTAGGTGAGCTTGATGCAATCACTCCAGTTTATGATCAATTAAAGAAGGCATCATTCGACGTTTCTGAAAGCATTACAAGAGTTGTTGATAAATCTGCCAGTGACTCATATGATTATTCTAAAGAATTGATAAATCAGACAATAGATAATGTTGATCAAGTACCATTAGGCGTTGAATTTAATGGATACTCCAATATAACAAATTTTGTAATCGAGACACAACAACGTATTTATGATGTTATTTTAGGTAGTGTTAAGCAATCTGAAGATTATGCAAGAAGCAAAACAGCTTCTGCAGTTGATGATGTTAAACAATTGGGTAGAGAAGTTTTAGGTGACGGTGTTCTGCCACAAACTACATTTTTACCAGAAAAAATGTACTCTAAACAGAGAGATATTTTACAACGTCATTTAGAGACTGATTTTTCAATTATTGATTTTGTTGATCCTAATATGGAAAGTTTCTGTAAAGAGTTTGGTATCAACTTACCAAACCATCAAACGAATCTTGCAATTGGTTTAATGACATCCAGATTATGGAAAACTGGTGCAACTGGTTTAATATTGCTTTATGGACCACAATTAATTTCATTAACAACTGGTGTTTTCTCTGTCTCTAGAGCTGTTCCGGGAGTTATTTATAAAAAGATAATCCCAGTCGCTTTATTAGCTACAGCCATTGGTGTTCCTGCATACTACTTCTACAGGGACGCTCCACATGCATACCAAAGAAATGTTGTTAAAAAAATCAAGGCAAGATTAGAATCTGATGATTATCAACACAAGAATTCAGCACGTATTAGTAAAGAAGTGCGTAAAGTTTTGAACCATCCATCTAAAGATATCATGAATAAGATGAGTATAAAGGTTGAAGATCAAAATATTAAGAGAAGTAAGATTTTGAAGGAGCTTGCCAATAGCGAAGAAAGTATGAATTTCTACAAAATTCTTGACAGAAAGTCACAAGATCAGAAACTGAGTGTTTGTGAAATTAAGTTATAAGAAGATGGAAGTTGAGCGATAAATCCAATACAATTGTTTGTTTTTCTGTGTGTTTCCAGTTTCAGTTTTTTCATATCTAACCAAACCAACAATTTTTCATGTCCTACCATATTTATTTTACGATGCTTTCAATTTCTAATTTTGATGATAAAACCCCCTGTTGTTGTATAACATGTATCTGTGTAACCCTGTGTATAGCTGAGATGGCAAACTTTGTCCCAAGTCCCAACCATTCCCACAAGAAAGGGCCTACTGCGCCACTCCCACTCCCACTCGCCACTCCCGTCCCTTTTCGGCGGGCTAAGAGTTCAAGCAAAACAAACAACAGCGCATCCCTCAAAATCAAAATTCGTGAAACAGATCCAGTAGAAAACCCCTTGCACTTTCCAATTGATCTGTCACTTTTCTTTCCAAAACCTACTCCGAATCACTCAGATACCAGTCTCGTATGTATACCGTCTACGGATATTTTATTTTCCACTCTGATCTACATTTGGTTGGGAAAATAATGTGGAATCAAGTAGACCAGAACACAGTTTTTATACTAACTAACTAACCTGTTCAAATAGAATATACCAATTAAATCATCTCAAACATGTCTTTCAGAGGTTCTCAATTCCCAATGGGTGGTGGTCCCAACAATAACAACAATTATCCAAATCAAGGGCAACCATTACGTGGATATCCATCGACTCAAAGTTTGAATGGTAACGTTGGAGCAGGTCAACATCATAGAAAAAGCAGAGGATTGTCAGTTTCCTCCCCATTGGACTCAATCAATCAAATGATTCCATCTGACAATCCGAACGTTAAAAAGTTTGAGGCTTTCACCGAACAAGTTGAAGAATTTATTGATCAATATTTAAGCGGGGCCAAACCTTACGTTCCTGCGATTGGTAGATTTTGTATAGTTGCAACATTTCTTGAAGATGCACTTAGAATCACAACACAATGGAAAGAGCAAGTTTATTACTTGTCCACTTATAGACATATCTGGCCTTGGTTCGTTAAAATTTTCTTAATTTTTAATATTATTTCAATGTGTATTGGTTCTGTTTTGGTTATAATTAGAAAGAAGCCAGAAATTGCAACTGGCTTATTAACATCAATTGTTTTCTTACAAGGTATAATGTACGGTTTGTTTTTTGATCCGATTTTCTTTTTAAGAAATGTTTCAGTCATTGGTGGTTTATTATTAGCATTATCTGATTCAATTGTCACCGATAAAAGATCCCTATTAATGCCTGGGTTGCCAATGTTAGAATCCAAAGATAATAGAAAGTACTTCTTGTTAGCTGGTAGAATGATGTTGATTGTTTTATTCTTGACTTTTACATTAAGTATCAAATGGACATTTTTTTCATTTTTCATCATTTTAATTGGGTTCGTTTTATGTTTATCCGTTGCAATTGGCTACAAGACTAAGTTCTCAGCTGCTATCTTGACTGGCTTATTAATGATTCACAACATTTTCACAAACCATTATTGGACTTATGGTTATAAAGACAACAGAAGAGATTATTTAAGATATGAGTTCTTTCAAACCTTAAGTATTGTTGGTGGTTTACTATTGATCGTTAACACAGGTGCTGGTGAATTATCAATCGATGAAAAGAAGAAGGTTTATTAGTTTACCCCTACCCGGACTACAAATCACCAAAACTTGACAAAATTGCAACTACTATTATTAAATTATTATGTATGTAATAAAGAATTTAAGAATAATTTAAGTTCAATAACATTTAACCCTTTTGAAATATATATATCTAGCATATAATATATTGTGCTTTTTTTGTATGTACCTAAGTATGTCTGTTTGCATTTTTTTTTTATTGTGTACAACTAACTACGAGTTATAGTTTACTGTTTATTGTATTTGTTGTTTTGTTTTGCTGCTCTGAGTCTTAAGCCTACTATATACAATTTATACAAAAACAGAACATGAAGCAAGATTACAAAATATCCAATAATGATCGAGGAGAAATAATAAATGCAAAGAATTTTTTGAAATATATTTAATGAATTCATGAAATATAACAAGGAAATTATAAACTAATAAAAGAAACAAAGCACTTTCGAAAGTGATTCACATTGTATAAACTTTTAGTTAATTTGAGGGGAGGGATTTAACGCAACCAGAAAACGAAAGAAGATAACAAAAAACCGTAAAATGACAGAAATAATAAAGGGACATAAAGAAAGAGACGTGCAAAATAAGTATAATCAATAGCTAGCAATTATGTAATACAACTTGGATTCAGAGAGTATGATGACCGGATATCAGTAAATGAAGGAAAAGAAAAAAGATATAATCATAAATTAAAATTGTTTATTAAATTGGGATAGTATTAATATTCATACATCTAACTAGTATAATCACAAGTTAAATCATACTTGACAGTTCTATCTTCTTCGAAAGCACCCCAGTATTTCTCAGCATTAGAGTCAGAAGAATCTGGTTTCCAAGATTCATCAAATGCTTCAAAGACATAAGTATTGATACCCCAACCTCTAATAGCACAGATACCTTCTTGCCAGAATTGCTTAGCATTAGCTAAGGAAGGTTCGGCAGATTCATAGTTATCACCGTCGGTAGGCCAGCCAGTTTCACCAACCCAGAATTCAATATCAGTGGAACCTTTAGTGGTTTGAATTGTTTGTAAAGCTTGCATAATATCATCAAAGAAAGAGTAAGAAGCATTACTCATAACTTGACCTTGCCAGTAAGAGAAAGCGTTAGCGTAAACAACATCAGCAGCTTGAATAGCAGCTGAATTAGCACCATCGACTAACACATTCCAAGAGTCAACGGTACCAACTGGGACATCAGCATAGGAGTTACCTTCAGAATCTTCGATATCACCTAATAAACTCTTAATGGTTGAGATATCATCAGATAGTTCAGAGGCAGTTAAATCACCTCTGTATAAAGCTTCAGAACCAACTAAGAAAGCCTTGATGGTGGATTTCTTGATCTTTGGCAAGTAATCCTTTAAAGCTTGTTGTTCAGTTGAGAATTTATCAGCTGGGGTTGGCCAGATACCTAAAGAGATGGTGAAACCCTTTTCGTCGGCAACAGGACCTAAGATTTGTAAAGTATCACAGTCAGAGACAGAGTAAGTCTTAACAGTACTAGTATAGCCAGAAAGGGCTTCTAAGTCTGATTCATAGTCGGAAGTAGCCTTACAGGTGTCTGAGCCGGTGTTGACACCCAAGTCGAAACCTAATTGACCTTGAGCGTTAGCTAGGGAGGCGACTAAGGAGAGTAATAGGGATGTGGAGAACTTCATGTTAAGCGAGTGATGTGAGTGGATGAACTGAGTTGTATTCTAAGTCTGGAAAGAGTGGTGAAGTAGAAATGAAAACGAAAATGAAAAATCAGGAAAAGAGTGTTTTAAATAAGAGCCTCCTCCTTTCTTTGTTGTTTTGGCTTTTTTGGGTGAGATTAGTCGAGGACTCTATTTGTTTATTTTTAGCACGGGCGGGTGCGCCGGGTGACGGTCTAGAATCACAGGCGGACCTCGTTTCTTCTGCCATGGCCTAGTTGACTCTCCTTTCTCTCTGCGTCCGCAACAACGTGAGTGGGCGACACTGACTACTTTCGAATTCGGCCACTCAAGAAGTTCATTAAGGGTTTTGTGAAGGGAGTCTCCTTTGCTTGTGACTGTTCGAGGACCACTTTAAAGCTTATGGCCTCGATGAGCGAGCGGCTGCTTAATTCTTTTTGTTTACACTTGTCGACTCATGTTGATTGGCTGAAGTCCTCGACAATGTCGACATTGAATGCACCAGACATCTGTAGCAGGTCTATCGACTCCATAGGAGATGACCCTCGCGTCGATCTCGGTTTTCTTTTAATTTTTCATGCAGATCGGAAATTTTGAATTTTTTTGTGTTTTCTAATTGTATGGTGGGTAATTCCTTTCGTTTGATCAGACTATATATATTCACTACAAAAATGTCTTCAGATGATGAGCTTGAACTTGAAAAAAAATTGAAAAAATCTAAGAAGGAACACAAGCATAAAAAGGACAAGAAGGAGAAGAAAGAGAAAAAGGAAAAGAAAGATAAAAAGTCTAAAAAATTAGATAAAGTTGAAGTGACCACTGAAAGTGAAAGATCAGCCACAACTAAACATCATGAATTCGAAGAAATTGAAATCAATCTAGACGAGGATACTCCATTATCTAAGAAGGAACAAAGATTGTTGAAAAAAGGTAAGATCACTTTAGAACAGTTAAAAGAAAAGAAATCTATATCTGTTGAGCCAACTGCAGAAGAATCCAAACCCGAAACCACAGATGATGCCGATTCAAAGAAGCCAGAACCAAAATCAAAATTCTCTGTCTGGATAGGTAACTTATCATTTGATACAACTTCTGAAGACATCATTACTTTTATAACTGCTAAAACTTCAGATTATCCAGAATTGTCAAATGATTCGCCTGATGATCAGTTGGTCCAAATTAAAGAATCGGATATAACGAGAGTTAACTTACCTAGAAAATTAAATAAGAACAAAGGTTTTGCCCATGTTGATTTCAAGACCCCAAGTCATGTTAAAACTGCAATTTCTTTATCTGAATCAGATTTAAATGGTAGAAACTTACTAATTAAAGATTCAACTTCTTTCGAAGGTAGACCCGAAAAAGCATTGTCCAAAAACCCTCCTTCCAGAATCTTATTCGTTGGAAATTTATCTTTTGATACCACTAAAGAGTTGTTAGAAGAACATTTCAGACATTGTGGTGAAATTATAAAGACTAGAATGGCTACTTTTGAAGATAGTGGGAAATGTAAAGGTTTTGCCTTTATTGATTTTAGAAATGAGGAAGGTCCAACTGCTGCTTTGAAAGATAAACTATGTAAAAGGTTAATTGGTAGACCTTTAAGATTAGAATTCGGTGAAGATAGATCCAATAGAAAAGTTTTTACTAAAAGACCAGCCGAAGATGGTCAGGGCAATGAGCACCTTGAAAGAGAGTCCAAAAGACCTAGATTTGATAATGATAATCATTCTTCTGAAAATGGACAAGGTAGAGAAAGAGTAAGAGGTTTCCAAGCAAAGCAAGAAAAACCTCAAGGAACTTTCAAGAAATTTGATAGAGCTAATAACAACAACAGAGATGAGATATATGCTACTAATAGAAGAGTCAAATCTTCAATTGCATTATCATCTGCCCCAAGAGCTTCGGCTGCTATTGTTAAATCTACAGGTAAAAAGGTTAAATTTGATTAAATAGCATGTTACACCCATTTTATACATTTTTTATTTCTTGCATTCTCCTCTCCCAGTATTTCTCATTTTCTTCTTTTTGTGTACTATAGTTAATTAATTATTCTACTTTTCTTTCATTAAAATACTATAAACAAAAAATATACCTAATCATACCACATCTTAATCAATTCTTCAGAGACGGCAGATGGTGTTAAAACACCTAAATCTGAAATCAATGCTGTAATGTATTGATGTGGAGTAAAATCGATACGAATATCTGATGTTAAGCCTTTGGTTGATTCTGTTGTAAATTTTAATTCTTCAGTTGAATCTATAGGTAAATCGTTAGGGGCTAACGGGAACATTCTGACGAATTTATGTGACTCTGAAACTGCATACAATGGTTTATTAGCATCTTTAGCCAAAACACCAATTTGATATGATCCAACATGATTTATAATACCACCACTTTCAGAAACACCTTCTGCACCCATGAAAATCTTATCAACTTTATTTATCACATAACCAACTTGGGAATCATGTATTAAACAAACTGGGATATTTAATTTTTTTAATGCATTGGCCATTCTAATACCATTGACCCCAGAATCATCTGGTCTGGCTTCCGTCACAAATACTCTGAATCTAATAAACTTGGATTTTGCATATGCTAATAAACTTAAAACAACTCTTGAATAGGAATGAACTAAAACAACGTCATCATCTTTAACGAAATTATAACCAGTTTTGGCAATAATGTCTCTACTTTCTTTAGCTCTTTGTAAAAATAACTGACCATTTTCAACTAAATGCTTTCTACAAGATTCCCAATCTGAATACAAATGTGTGTTTCTTAAAACAAATCTTGTAAATAAATCGCAACCAGCTGACAATGAAATTGCATTTGGAATTGAAGTTTTCAATTGATTTGTTGAATATGATAATAGATTAATTAATTCTGATGAGGTGGAAGGTTGTTTGATCCTTAGCATTGTAACTAAAGATTCAATAGCTGCCACAGGCATTGTGATTTCTGGATCATTTTCTAAAAACTTAAGATAAGTTTGCGTAATATCAAATTCAGTGTCTGTGCAACCTATGTTAGTATGAGTTCTCTTATACTAAGAAGTTATAAAAGGAATAAGTAATGAGTACACACCTGTTGACATTATAGAAATATTCAATATTGAGGTATATGTATGATGAGCGTAAAGAGACTTTCAGAAGGTATGTTCAAACTTCTATGTTGAGTCAGATCATAGATGAGTTCTTCAAAATTTTTCCGCTCGAAAAAGATCAACAGGGTGGTTCAAAATTATTAAATGAGCTCCACAAACTGCTCAACCACCTGAAATAGAGAACATTTTGCAGTGTAACCCAACTACAACACACTTTAGAAGTATTCATGATATCACTCAGGAACCCATTGATACAAAATTTTTGCTCGAAGGCTTTCCTACGAAACTTCCACGTTTCCAAGCGTTCACTTGCGTCTAATGCTGGAACAACTACTTCAGATCTTCAAGCTACAACTTTGGACAAGATCAGAAATATAGGTATTATTGCTCATATTGATGCTGGTAAGACAACGACAACGGAGAGAATGTTATATTATAGTGGATTAACCGGTAGGATAGGTAATGTTGACGAAGGTGATACTGTCACAGATTACCTAACCCAAGAAAAAGACAGAGGTATTACAATTCAAAGTGCTGCGGTTACTATTCCTTGGAATAATCATAAAATCAACTTGATTGATACTCCTGGTCATGCTGATTTCACATTTGAAGTTATTAGATCATTAAGAGTTTTAGATGGTGCTGTTACAATCTTAGATGCTGTTGCTGGTGTTGAAGCTCAGACCGAAAAGGTTTGGAAACAAGCTAAAGATTTGGATATTCCAATTATCGCTTATATTAATAAGATGGATCGAGAAGGTGCCGGATTTGGTAGAACAGTTAAAGAAATTGTTGCTAGACTTGGTACAAGAGTTATTCTAGTCAATGTTCCTTACTTCATTAAAGATCCTTCAACTCAACAAATGGTTTTTGAAGGTGTTATCGATGTCCTAAATAAAAAATTATTATTATGGAATAATGAAAATGGTGATAATGAAGATGGTAGAAAGGTTAATATTATTGATATAAATGATCCGGAAAAATATCCTGAACTATATGAGGAATGTATGAACTGCAGAGAAGCTGCAGTTGAGCAATTGGGTGAGTTCGATGAAGAGGTTATTAACTCTTTTTTTGAAACCGAAGACTATATGGAGGTTCCTGCTGATGTTATTAAGAAAGCTCTTAGAAAGGCGTCACTTGATGGCTATGCTGTTCCAATTCTTTGCGGTTCAAGTTTTAAAAACATTGGTGTTCAACCATTGTTAGAAGCTGTTAATGATTTTTTACCTTCCCCAACTGATATCAATCCTCCTGAAATAACATCTTCTTCTTTATTATTACAATCTTCCAAAAAGAAGTCTAAGAAGGCATTAAGAAAGAACTCTTCCTCAGCTGCTGCTAATCAAGATACTCATCTTCCTGTTGTCATTGATCCAAAAGCTGGTTGTATTGTTAACAAGAACAAAACTTTAACTACTGCCCTTGCCTTTAAAGTTATAACTCATCCAAATAGAGGTATTATGGTTTTTGTTAGAGTTTATAGTGGTAAATTACAGCCATCATCTACCATTTTCAATAGCAGAACTGGGGAAAAGGTTAAAATTGGCAAACTATTGTTAATGCATGGTGATGTTCCACAAGAGGTCAAATTCCTAACTGCTGGTAATATTGGTGTCATAACTGGAACTGATAAAATTACAACTGGTGATACTTTAATCGCCCATGCATTAAGTAAATCACCTAATCAACTTTCGAAGCAAGAATCTTCTGCGAAATTACTTCCAATTGATATCCCTCCTCCGGTTTTTTCTGTTTCTATTGAGCCAAATACAGTTGCTGATAAGCGTTTATTGGATTCTTCACTAGAAATTATATTAAGGGAAGACCCAAGTTTGAAGTTAGGCTACGATGAAGAAACTGGACAAACGATTCTTTCAGGTATGGGTGAGCTTCATTTAGAAATCACAAAAGATAGATTAATTACAGATATGAAAGTTAATGCAGATATTGGTGAAATTAGAGTTACATATAAAGAAACAATTACTTCTCCTACTACTGAGCTAGAAAAAATAATCGAATCTGATTCTGGTTCATATTCTGTTTCCTTGTCCTTGGATTCATTCGAAGGGCCATTAGATGAGACTGAATTAGTTAATGAACCTGGTGCCTACGTCTTAGAGCAAGATGACAATATTGTCATCTTTGAAAAAGGTTCTACCCCCGAAGTTGTTGCCAAATCCTTAGAATCTGAAACATATTCTCTTAAAGTTTCTTATGATTCCCTTCTTTCAGGCATAATCTCAGGTATCAATGGCTCCTTGCAAATTGGGGGTAAAATAGCTAAATTACCTTTACATTCTGTTGTTATTAGAGTGAAGAACTGGTCTGTTCCTGCCGAAATTTCATCAGTTTCTAACTTGCTTCAAGCCAGTAGGCTTGCAGTCAATGAAGCCTTGGAATCTTTAGGTGAAAATTCGTCAACTATTATGGAACCAATCATGAAAGTGTCGGTATTTGTGAACGATGAAGATTTAGGTGTTGTTACACAAGATTTAATGAATGCTAGAAATGCTAGAATCAACAGTATTGATGAAGAAGGTGGTTCTAACAGGGGTGATTTAATGATTTGGTCTAAGGAACAATCTGAAAAGACCTATGTCCCACATGATCCTACGTTACAGTACATGAAACTAGGTAAGTCAGTGGGTAAAAAAGTTATTTCTGCTGAGGCACCTCTTAAGGAAATGATTGGTTACCTTCCAAGATTAAGATCACTAACTCAAGGAAGAGGAATCTATGATATGGAGTATTTAGGAATGCAAAGAACTACCCATGACCGTCTCCGTCAAATTATCGAGGCATAGTGTTAGCACCGTTCGGTCGATAATACAGAAATTAGGCCGCGCACGAACACGCGTTGGTGTTTCTTCAGTTTGAGCCAAACGCCATTTCTCAAACTCGTATTTTGTGTTTGCAATCATCCTGTACATAGTGTATATAACTTGTAAGTACCTGGTTTATTACAGAAATATAGCATTTTATTTATAACCTATTTTTTCCAATATGGGCAACTACAACGGTTTCGGAGACTCTACCGGTTACGGTAATTATAATAACTCATCAGCAGGTGGTTTCACAGATGGCCCATCCAACTCCCAACAACAAAAGCATAACGTGACGCAAACTATTATACCAGCTACAATCAAAGAAGTTAACGCTTCAACACAAACGGCACAAGATTCTGCTTATGAATTCCAAGGTATAGAAATATTTTATGTTTCGTTTATTGGTGTTATTAGAGAAGTGGATACATCTAGTGCTAACGCTACAATTTACAAAATTGAAGACGGCACTGATGCCACCTCTTTTAGACAATGGAACCAAGATGATTCTAATGGAGAACCAGTTGACACATTTCAAATGGGTGATTATGTTAAAGTTGTTGCAACTTTAAGAGAATTTAACAGCAAGAAGCAATTGCAAACACAATCTGCACGTAAAATTAAAGATTTCAATGAGGTCCCATATCATTTTCTAAATGCGGTTAAAACCTATTTGGATCTAAAAAATGGTGGTTCTGGCTCCAAGGCACAAGGTGAAGGTTTATTTGTGAGTGATAATACAGGTTCTGCTTCTGCATCTGGAAATTCCGCTGACCCTACTGAAAGAGTTTTCAAGTTTATTTCTGATAATTCAAGATCACTTCCGGAAGGTGTCCCAATTCAATTGGTCACTCAAGAATTCAACTTCAGCAATGATCAAGCTTTGACTTATATTAACAAATTAGCTGACGATGGTAGAATATATGCCTCAAATGACGATGATATGTACTTAGCCATTTAGATTTTTTGTTTTAATACGACGCACGCATATCTCTGCGCTGTATACTATTTAGTACTAGTACGACTACTGTTTTACATTTTTCATTGTAATCGTTTTTAAATCCGAAAAAAATAAAGTCCGAAAAATACTCTAAAAGTCCTATAAGTAAAACAAACTACTAAAACTACACAGACCCAGACATAACAGATTCTATGATATGGGTGGACTTTGCGCCGAAGAAAGAGCCCCACAACTCATCATTGGAAATGATTTCGCCATCATTCTTATCAACCATACCATCTAAAGTTTTAGATAATTCTGTAACATCTAAAGCATCTTCATCAATTCCTATATCTTCGCTCAATGCTGGAGTGCCATTACTAGATTTTCTGGATTTGCTTTGCTTAACAAGTTCTAATCTTTTTTTAGTAGACATGTAAGCAATTGATTCTTCAACTGAACTTTCAATAACAAAATTCCAAACCGTTGTTTCATGTGTTTGACCGATTCTATGGATTCTACTAATAGCCTGTAATTCTAAAGGTAAGTTAACTAAAGGTTCACATAAGAAAACATGAGAAGCATTAGTCATGGTTAAACCAGCAGCTTGTGCTTTAGCGTTTAACAGAAAGCAAGTAATTGAAGGATTTCTTTTAAAAATATCAATGTCTGCACTTCCCTTTAAAGATCTGATTTCCTTCAACTTTTTAGAATTTGGATGTGAGGTGCTATCAGATGGAACATTTAGTGAAGGTAGAAATTCAATCTCATTCTTCCTTAGTGCTCTACCTAACAACTTTAAAAATTCAGGCCATTGTGAGAAAATTAAAATCTGGACATTTTCATCAATTGATTTAAGATAGAGAATTTGCCTCGTAATCATATCCATTTTGGAACCAAAACTATTGGCAATTTCGATATTCATAATATCCTTTAATACCTCGTCGTCAATAGATTTATAAATTCTAAAAAAATCCCTTTCCATATTCTTGTTATTTTTTAGTCTTTTCAAATCATTTTCAGTATCATCTTCATCATTGTTACTTCCATCCTGGGAATTTTGGGAATCCTTCAGTAAACCACCATGTAATTCATGTTTCGTAAATGTGAAAGAATACATATCTTCGGTAGTTAATTTCTTCTTACACATAGGGCAGGTAGAATTAACCCTGTACCAAGCAGATAAACATTCTTTACAATACCTATGACCACATGAAGTCAGTGTACCAATAACAATGGAAGAACGGCAAATGATACATAATCTACTTTCAGGTTGGACTTCGTCACTGTTACCCTCCGAGTCATTATTACCAGTGGAGATTAACGAATTTAAATAAGATAATCTAACTGTACCAACTTTAACCTTTCTTTCAACATCAAACATCTCTCTCTCAAGTAAAGCTAAGTCTTGTTGGGCAGCATCATATGGAATTGAATTCTTTGAAGAATGATCTTTTAATGGTTTCGCTGGAGAATAATTAGTCAATGCATCAGACTCAGTTTGTAAGGCTTTATAATAACCAATTTTAGAATTGAAAGTATCATTTAATATCTCAAATAACTTAGTACGCATAGTGATTGTACTTCTACGTTGATCATCATATTCTTTCTTAATAGCCTTAGATAGCAATGGCAAAAATTCATGACTTTTCGCATGAGTACCCATAATATCAGTTTCCATATAACTTCTGTGTTCAGATAGTAAACTTGTTGATTCAATCCAAATATTCTTTAAACTAAATTTCGAATTAAATTTACCATCAGGCATAAATCTTCTTCTTATTTTATCTAATCTTAAATGCAACTCAAAATTTGTTGGCTGACCAGCAGCAATTAATTCAGACTCAGATTTAGTTCTACCTCTAGTTGTAAGATTCTTAGCCTGGGTATTCTCAACAGGAATAATTGCATTTTGTCTATCTTCCAAAATCAGCTGAAGTTCAGCGAGATAAGTATGGGATAATTCTTGGTTTATCAAGGAGGACCCATATTCAGCACCGGTATTATCATCATCAGTTGAATAATGTGCAACAGGTTCTTTTAATAACCCAATTAACTTTGTAATCCAATAATTAATAATGTGTGATTGTGAATTTAATTGATCAACAGAGTTATGTATTCTTTCAAGGAACAACAAAACATTTGCATCTGGCTTTGAACCTAATTTTGAAAGCTTGTTATTCAATTCACTAAACGGACTAACTTCAAATAACTTATCATCAGCAGCAACATCTCCCTCTGTTATCAGTTCTTGAAATCTTTCCGATGACCCTAATTCAAGTTTATTTTTAAGTTTACCTCTAGATCTGAGTGTATAAGTTTTAAAAGAATCATATTTATCTATCATTTTTATGGTTGATTCTTGAATCTTGGCTAACGGTTCTTCTAACAAAGACATCAACAAACCATCTGCTCTTTGATAATAATTATTTTCAATATCGTAGTGTACTCTTTGTTCTGGGGTTAATAACTCAACATCAACCACAATCTTTTCATTAATATCAGATTGGACATTTTCCAGATCATCAAAAGTTTCAGGTATTGGTCTCATCGGTCTATATTGTTGAAAATGTGAAGAAGCTAATAGGAAGTAGGTCTGATGTAACAATTCCAGCCATGATCTAATTTTAGCTTGATGTTGATTTTTCTCACTATTATCGCTTTTCAACTGCTCAATTTTCGATTCAATTTCGGGAACTAATTCTTCAAAAACACACATTGCTTTAATTGGATCTCTTAAAAATTCATATATTTTACCCTTTTTCAATTTTAAACTATAATACAAACGATCATCCGAAACAACGTCGTCATAAGCTTTCTTTAAAACACCCGAAAGAACGTCATCTAACGTACCCAAAACTAAATCTTCAGACGCAGCATCTAGGCCGTGCTTACTTTTACCTGTCTTTCTTTTGAATGACTGTTGACCTAACTGAGCATGTGAACAAATTTTACGAAGCCTGGTTAACCATTGACGCATGTAATAATAAACAGAATTTGGATCATATTCGTCACGAGTAGGATTACCAGAGTCATCTAAGCCAACCTGCTCTAAAAATTGTTGAAATAAGTTATCGTAAATATCCCGTTCGACTGTGGTAAATGGCATTCTGAGCATCATTCTTGTTTGAGGTGGTAACTTTATTTGTTCAGAAACCATCTTTTTAGTATGTCTTAAGCATATTGATTGAAACAATCTGATGAACATGAAATGGGTTTGTTCGTTCAATATTGTATGCCAAGGTGAATCATTCGATTGACTAACAAAATCAATGGGATGATACCTTAGAAAACATAAAAGTGAATGCAAATCATTCAAATCATTCTTAATCAAAGTACCCGAAACACCCCATGAATGAACCCTTGGGATAATCCTAGCAAATTTAGCAGCATTACTACCCATATGGGCAGTCATCTGTACTTCATCTAATATGACTCTCCAAAATTCTAACAACATTAAAGGAGATGAGTAATCAATTCTTTCATACTCTTTAACAGAATCTTCACTATCATTTATGGAGGACATATCTCCTAGTCTTAATCTTTTGGTGCAACGTCTTTTAGGTCTTGTAGTTGGTTTGAAAACAGCTCTGTGTAATTCTCTTGTAACAGTGTTATATGAAACCAAAACAATATCGAATTCACTTAATGTTTTAGCCATTTTAGAAGGCGAAATACTAGTGTTAGTACTTTCAGCATCTCTTTCATAATTTGTTATACCCTCATAAATCATAACTTTCAAATTGGGTGAATTTTCTGAAATTTCTTGTTTCCATTGGCCAATAATGGTTTGAGGACAAATAATTAAAGTTGTTTTACATTCAGAAACCAATCTGTCACCACTGAATACTTCGGTAATAGTTTCATTAAACGGCTTCCAATATTTTCTGGGATTTGTAGATATCAATGAAATAACTTCCACGGTTTTGCCGAGACCCATTTCTTCAGATAAAAGTGCTCTTGCGGGAGGAGGTGCCTCTAAACTTTTAAAGAACTCCAAAGCAAATTCAAGAGTACAGATATTACCTGAAAACTGATTATACCAAATTTCTTTTCTAGTTTGATTATGAACATACTTATTCCAACCAAATGATATTTTATCTAGCGCATGAGCAACAGAGTCATCTATATCTTCAGTATCATTCAAAATAGGAATTGTAGTGATTTCATTGGTTTCAGGGTTGTAAGTGACACCTTCATGATCTAACATCCATTGTAATGTTTGATTTTGAAATCCCAGTAATGTTTTGTTTAAATCAGGTAGAGAGAGTCTTGGGTGCTTCTTGTCATACGCAATTAATTCAGTATGAGTGGTAATTAAATTGTAGAATGTAGCCTCTGAAGGTTGGAACGATGAAACAATATCCGGATCCATACGTGAAACTCTTTGGTATGAAGTAAGTGACGGTTCTAAAATGAAATGGGATAATTCCTTTAAGCTTTTGGTAAAATCAGCAGTGTTAGAAATGTAAATAGACTCCTTCAATGATATGCAATACCCAATGGTGAAAGACATTATATGAGTTTTTGTAACTGGGTTTAGTCTGATTCTAAATGACCCTAAAGATGGGGCCTCTATTAAGAGATTATTTTTGGATCTCATTTTATCCCGGAAGAAAGATTGTTGAGCTAATAAAAATGGAAGAAATTCCGAACTTATTATTAATTTAAATAAGAGAACTTTCCTTTTCATAAAATGATATACTTCAATAAGTCCATTAGAGACTGTTAAACGAACCTCGAGGTTCTTAGTCAAGGAATAATCATTTGAAGATGGTAAGACCTCTGAAAATTGTTCATAACCTAAACTGTTATATATATCCTTTGTGGAGCAATTGATTTGGAAATTAAGTAAATTGACACACTGTTCTTGTGGGGTGTCTAGAAATGCTTGTGAACTATTTCTTTTGAGTTTATTTGACTTAGGGTGGTTTTCTTGATCTATCGTGTGGTGTAGAAGTTTGGATAAATTCTGATATTGGATTGATTGAAGATCCAGGTAAGCATCGATCTTATTTAAAGACATTGTGGCTGATGGGTATTATAAGCCACACATAAGTTAAAGCCCAACAAAATATAAAGAAGTTCTTTGCAACAATCTAAGTATAAGAAGGCAAAAGTGATCAAATTGTGTTATCAATCAAGATGATCATGATCTTACAAATATTTGGTCTCGGTGTACGGATGCATTAAGCCACACTATCCACAGCCGTGGACAGTTTGTGAAAAGTGTCAAAATGGAAATCTGTATATCTGCTCGTTGGTGATAGAATTTCGCCAATGATCCTGCTGGAGAATACGTGATATTTGCGCCACTGCAGTTCCTGCTGCGCCTTCTTTAGGACGCACCAAACACGAGCTAAAACAAAATTAGCGAGGAACATTAATCTAATTTGCTAGTTGACGTCACTCCACCATCGACATCCCCAAATGTGTCAGAGTATCGAGATAGCATAATACGGTTTTCAGCTTTTCACCCAGCGTTATCCAGCCTCCAGATAACACTTTCCACCTACTTTCACTTTTCTTTTATATATATCACCATCCGGAGTCCATAGCAATCATGAAGTTTAACGTACGTATCCAGTTCATTACAATCCTCTAAACTCTCTACTTATCTGCCAGACTAGAATTCTGAATTGATACTTGCTTGCATTCGGGAATCAGAAGAAACAGAAGCAACCTCTTACAAGATCAATCTTGGCCGATAGTTTAGAAATCACAGTCAATATATATGCCCAGTTTCCTCCCGTTTGTTTGTTTAGAAAAGAAATACAAATTGTTTCATCTTTCTGGCCCGTTCTGGACTGTAATAACAGTTGCAACTTTCTTTTCGCCTACAAATCCAGAGATGTCTTCTGCAATTCCTTAAGACCAGTTGTCTGTTCATTGCGGAGCTAAACTAGGTTCACTGTATGTTGGAGGAGCTATATATACAACCAACTCAGTGAACTACGATGTTGTAGCTATCACGATTATTAATTAATCCAGTGATTAGTCCTGCTTTAGTACCCGCCATCAAGTTCAGTCCGACTGACCCAGATTTAACACTTTCCACCTATCGGAGGCTCAGTATATGTACCTCCACTCCAGTCTCCTGTGCTTGCTCTTCTCAGCTGCTTCACCATCTATAAACAACAACTATATATAGTGGCTGGAAAATATAGCCTCTCACTCACCTTGATGAAGCAAGTAAAGTCAAGTCTTGGTCTTCCTTATAAATAATCCGCTGAAACTCACAATTGAACTCAATTCAACTTCAAGTCTGCTCGATAGATAGACAGCTCATACACTTTTGTGGAATTCATCTAGGATACGTTTCATAAAATACTAACTCTAAACAATGACTACGTTATCTAATTTACAGGATATCAAACATTTTATTAGACATGGGAAACAAGCTGCCCTGAGAACTTTAGATGATGATGATACTGATGTCGCAATGTCTGATGACATGAACAACTACACTGCAAACTTGGCAGACATACCTCAACAACCACAACAACAGAGAAATGATTATAGTACAGAATCGTCAGCTCGTCGTCATCATAGAAGACATCAAAATGTTGATATGTATTCAAAACTTGCCACAGATATGGTTAATGAAGAAAATGAACAAAGGCGATTACGATTACAAAAAGCTGCAATTGAGCGTTATCAGATTCAGGATAAAATTGGTGAAGGTGCTTTTTCGGTGGTTTACAAAGCACTCGATTCAAAAACCAATGAATCTGTTGCTATTAAATTAATCAAAAAATATCAAATGGACAAAGCTCAACAAGCCTCTGTTTTAAAAGAAGTTACAATTATGAGACAATTAAATCACCCAAATATTGTGAAGCTGTTGGATTTTATTGAAACTGATGAGCACTATTATATTGTTCAAGAATTAGTTCCAGGTGGTGAAATTTTCAATGAGATTGTGAAATATACGTATTTTAGTGAAGATTTATCCAGACATGTTATAATACAAGTTGCTGAGGCTATAAAATACTTACATGAATCTGTTGGTGTTGTCCATAGAGATCTTAAGCCCGAAAATATCTTCTTCATGCCAATTTCTGTGACTGCTTCGAAAGTTAGAAAATTCCGTAAAAGTGATGATCCATATAATAAATTAGATGAAGGTGAATTTATTTTAAATGTCGGTGGTGGTGGTGTTGGTACGGTTAAACTGGGTGATTTTGGTTTATCTAAACAAATATTTTCAGATAAAAACTCTTTGAAAACTCCTTGTGGTACAATTGGCTACACTGCTCCAGAAATTGTTAAAGATATGAAATATTCAAAAGAAGTTGATATGTGGGCTCTTGGATGTGTTTTATATATTCTATTATGTGGCTTTCCTCCTTTCTTTGATGATAAGGTGGAAGTTTTAACTAGAAAAGTTGCTGCTGGACATTTCGAATTTTTATCACCTTGGTGGGACGAAATTAGTCCGGGTGCCAAACATTGTGTTTCGAAGCTACTAACTGTCAATCCTTTAGAAAGATATACAATTAATGATCTTATGAATGATCCATGGATTGTTGAGTTTTTAGTTAAGTCAAAGAATGCTAAAGAATTCCAAGAACATCAACAAGAATTATTAGCTCATCAAAAATCACCAATTTCAAGTAGGTCATCAGTTTCTTCAGTTGGTACCTTAGGTTCAATTGATTCAGCTTCTGCTATTCCACCTCGTATTTTACAGCATAAACAAGCTATATATTCTCCTGCTGCTATGGCAATGAGAGAAGCGTTTGATATTTCAGCTGCTGTCCATAGAATGGGTGAGGAGGCTGCTTTACTGGAATATCAGCAGAAGCGTGACAACAATAAACTAGCACCTTTAGCTGAAGATAGTGAAATTTCGAATGATGCAAACTCTGTTCCCACCCTATTATCAAATGATTTTGATTTAGAAAGTGGGGCTTCCAAACCTTTTGAATTACGCTTAAATGGGGCAACTATTTTAGCCAGAAGAAACAAAAAGAAAGTTTTAGTTTCTCAATGAATGTTGTTCCTTATTTTTTTAATGGATAAATTATTTTTGCTTTTTTATTTCATTTTTTTTCTTTTACTTAAATCTTTGATACTCGCTTTACACTGTTTTATTAGTTTTACTTTTATTTTTCTCTCTTTTTGGCATTACGGGTTGCAGAATCATTATTTTTGACATCTTTTTGGTTACATACGTATTTGTGTTTGTGTAATAGATTTTTTGAAACTATATTTATATAAGATTTTAAGATCGAACTAAATTATATTTAAAAAGGAAATTGTAAGTTAGTTCTATAAGTTATTGAAAATTGGGCTGGCCATAAATAGTCTTTAGTAAATAAATTAATTATATTAAACCACGTTGTTTTTGTAACTCTTCGTCATAATCAGGCAATGGAAGCATTTTAAATGCTCTGAAGAAATGTGTGTTACCAACATCTGAAATCAATTTCACATCTTCGTCAGAGATATCAAAACTCAAAACATCCTGAACTTCATCTAATCTTTTTTCATTTGAAGTTGTAGTGATGCTAACGATCCCTTGTTTATGAACCCATTTCAATAAGATTTGTGAAATATTTTTGTTATATTTAATGGATAGTTCTTCCAAGACTTTATCTAACGGTCCACCAGGGGCTCTAGCAACTGGTGCTAGTGGTGCATAAGCTTCAATCAAAATACCATTCTTCTTGGCATATTCAATAATTCCAGTGGATTGATTTTGTAGATAAGGATGGAATTCAATTTGATTAACTGCTGGTTGAATTTCTGCAAAGCTTCTAATTTTTTCTAGCTTTTGCACCGTGTGATTCGAAACACCGATATTTTTAACTTTACCTTCTTTATATAGCTTTTCCATTTCTCTCCAGGCTTGCTCGACGGTATATCTATCATTTAAATATTCAGTATGAAACAGAAACAAGTCAATATATTCAAGACCCATGAATTCCAAACCTTCGGTTAACGACTCATAAGGACCTCTTGGTAGCCCATCCTTACCAATAGCTTTGGGTTGATACTTATCAGTAATCCACAGTTGATCACGAGCAATACCGGATCTTCTAATAGCCTCTCCAACATCTTTTCTAGTGGTATAGGTTTCAGCAGTATCAATGTGAGTGAACCCATGTTGAATTGCTTGTACCAAAGCTTTAACTAAATCTTCATCAACTTTGCTGTGTGAATTTTCTGGACCACCATTTTCACCTTTCTTCTTATGCTGCCATTTGGTACCTGAGCCAAAACCTAGAATTGGAATTTTATCACCAGTTGATGGGATAGTTAAGTATTGTGTAACAGTCATTACTATATTTTTGCCTACCAGATAGTGAACTAACAAGAATAAGTATAGATAAACAACACTATCGATTGCGGATGGTAGATGGAATATATATACACCAACAATTTCTTTGAATCATCTAACTGTGGCGGACCTGGACCGCTACGTGATCCACCATCCACACATTAGCCGAATGATAAGAGAACCCCGAAATCGACGTACGTCGATCTGCACCGACCTCGATAGTCAATACGCCGCACGGTTTCTAACATGTGCCACCGCTATTATGGACAACTCAGGGGCAGCTCGAAATTAAACATCGAAGAATTACAGGTAGCGTGTACGTATACCTAGAAACGAACGCATATGATCGAAGAAAGGTGAAAAGTTGAGACTAACTATCAACCCTTCAAACCAGTGTCACCATTTAATTCATTCTTTAAAACTACTGCACGTTATGACAGCACAAGAACTTTTGGACTCACGAATCTGGATTGATGGTTGCTTCGATTTTGCTCACCATGGACACGCCGGTGCGATGCTCCAAGCTAGACAGCACGGTAAGGAACTATACGTTGGTGTTCATTCAGATGAGGAGATCTTGGAAAACAAGGGACCAGTTGTTATGACTTTGAAAGAAAGAATAGCTGCTGTTGAAGGTTGTAGATGGTGCACCAAATCAATTCCAGGTGCACCTTATGTTACTGATCCAGAAGTTATGAATGCATATCAGTGTAAGTACGTTGTCCATGGTGATGATATTACAACAGATGCAAATGGTGAAGATTGTTATAAAGTGATGAAAGATTTAGGAAGATTTATCGTTGTTAAAAGAACTCCAAATATTTCAACAACCGATTTAGTTGGTAGAATGCTTCTATATTCAAAAGAACACCATATTGAATCACTTACCTCTAAAGATTGGAATTCCTATTCGAATAGTCAAAACTCCAAACATCCACTTTTAAGTTCTGAAGCTACGGATAGATACAAGGCATATGCAACTTCCGAAGATGGTTTAAGTCCAGGTGTCGCTGTTTTTGTTTACACTAAAGACGATGGTAAACTTCACAAATATATTGCTCCAAATCCTAAGTTATGGACTTCAGATAAGAAAGTTTATTATGTTGATGGTGGTTTTGATCTTTTCAATCCCGGTCATATTACTGCTTTAAAAGTCTTGAGATCCAAGGCTGATAAAGAAAAAGCCTTAGTGTTGGTTGGTATTAGTGACGATTTGGATGTTAACAGTAATAAAGAACACAATTATCCAATCATGAACATGTTTGAAAGATCCTTATGTGTTTTGCAAAGTAAATATATTGATGGTCTTGTCTTAGGTGCTCCATATGCACCAACTTCAGAATTTATTAAACTTTTTCCAAATGAAATTACAAAGGTTTTCCATGGTCCAACTCCCGAAGATCATGATCCATATGCGGAAATTAAAAAGCTGGGTTTATTCGAAGAACTAGGACGTCATGAATTTGATGAAATTACTACTAAAGATATTGTTAATAGAGTGTTGAAAAATAGAGAAGCTTATGAAGAAAGACAAAGAAGAAAAGGCTGGAAAGGGGAAATTGAAAAGAAAATCAAAGAAGCCGAAACCAGTTAATATCATCGACTAGAGAGATTCTTTTATATTATTTATTATATATGCATTAGTATATATTGTGACCCATTAATTGAGGAAGTAGACTTGCATTTGTTAAGAGGTATATATCCACCTCCTAGACTTCGGAGCAGATCGAGCAGTCCCAGACTAATTAAAGACAATTGGTCGAGCTGAACACTGTTAGAACTAGTTGATACTCGACTTGTCGGATGGGAATCTGTATGCAAACTATCCTTTACTTTGCGACACCCTATTCATTTCATTCATCTTTCATTGACCAATCATAATGAAAAAAGAGGACGATTACGTAAAAATAGCATCACTTCCTCTAGAACTGAAAGTCAAGATAATCTACGAAACCTTTCGTTTTGGTACAATTCATGAAAAGAATTTCAAGCTTTTTGAGCACGCTCTTGGATTCATTAGAGTGCAATATAGAGTTGAATTAAGTGAAAGATCATTCAAAGTGAAATTTAACTTACCAAATAATTTACATTCGATTACAGTAAAGTATTAAAATGTTTTCACCAAAATTGAATAACTTTTCTATTCTTAATGGTTTCAGTTTTCAGAAATTCACAGTTTTGGGTAGTGATGAATATCAAATCCCATCATCGTATATGAATTTTAGAAAAAGTCTAACTTGTGTTAAAACATCAAGTTCATTCTTATGCTAGTAAATATTTTGGTTAGTTAGAAAAATGCAATCCACCTAAGGTTTATCTTAGACACTAAGAGTTATCCAAATTCAATATCCTGGAAAAGGTTACAGAAGTCACCACCTCTCATATTAATTGTGTGGATGTCATTCAAACTACGGAAAATTCGAAAGGTTTGAGAAAGTAACTATTGAAGTTGCCGACGAAGTTTATAATTCTGAAGATGATAATTTTGAAGATGACTTATTACCACAGCAAACTTGTAGTGGTGGTTTTAGTCAAGTTGGAGAATTTAGTGGGCTGAGAGTGCAACAACAATTAGAGCATCTTAATTGTTGTAAAGTCATTGGTTGGTCAAAAAAATTATGTTCCACAATTAATTGTGCCTCTACTGTTGCTCCACTCATATTAAATAAAATCAAAGAATTTCATTCTGGGCACGAATTTTCAGAAACTTTAATTTTTGATGTTGGCATTGTTAGTCAGATTGAAGCTAATCAGGTTATAATTAGTGGAATCAAGTCTGTTGATAATTTGCCCAACTTGAGAAAATTTGTTACAGCATTTGTTGAAACGGAGAGAGTTGCAATTTGAATAATTATGTTTTAAAAAGTGTGG
Organism: Ambrosiozyma philentoma; assembly: GCA_003707675.3. NCBI lineage: Eukaryota > Fungi > Ascomycota > Pichiomycetes > Pichiales > Pichiaceae > Ambrosiozyma > Ambrosiozyma philentoma. Next base: position 591,437 of record PPKZ03000005.1, read on the forward strand.
TATAGAAGAACTATCTATTGAAGAGCTCTGTGAAGAATTATGACTTTCATAATTTGAACAATATTTATATTTTCATGTCATTACCCAATGGATTCCTATACTATTAATATTTTGAGTAGTCATGTCAATAAAATCGTTTTATATGGCAGCTATAAGAAAGATCTTTCAAAGTTGTTGAAAAGACTAATAAAGGTTTCCCTCCAAATTTAGCGGTTTAGGCCCTCAAACTTTTGATCTCAGTAGCGATTCGATTGTTTCTACAAAATGTCTGGATTATATAAAAGATATCTTACTTAAGGTTGGTGATGTTTTCCTTTACTTGGAGAAGTTTAACTAGTTTATATATGCGTGTATCCGAAGTATATCCATGAAGATAATACACCTCAATAAAATAGGGGAGCGATTTCTTGGAGACAACCTCACTTTTGATGAGACCATTAATGTTTTCAGATCGGCTACAATTCCTCTGGGGGGACGACCCTCTATTCCTTGACAAAGTGAAAAGGTCCGTTATTTAAGTCTTCAAAAGTGATTCCATGCACCTTCATTGGAGTCATACGGCTTTCATAATTTTATTGGTTGTACTTTATGCTTCCAAGATATTTGAGTAGATTGAAGAAACTCACTCACATCAAGAATTACCTTGCAATCCCCGGTACTTAAGAAATTGTGACTTTCATTTATATTGATAATTTAAATATTACTTCAGCGTTGGGGTTGGAAAGTTAGAAAAACTAGTACTTACTAATAGCTCGATTCCTTGAAATTTATGGGATGTGGGATGAGATTCAAGTCGTGCGGCAACTGATAGCGATATAAATCTGTAGTTTTGAGAAGATGATTTCATAATGTGAAAAAATCAAACATCTTGCATCCAATTTCAAGCTAACACCCATCCAAATACTCTTTTATATATAGAGTTGCAATCAATAGACATCTTATAAAATATGGGGAAAAGATCATATAAATCAAACGGAGGTTCGAAGTCCAAGAGATTCAAAGGTGGAGCAATGGTCGAACCGGGCCAAGTTGGTATTTATGCATCATGTAACAGACACAAAGAAGGGCAAGCAGCAAAAGAATTGAAAATGTTATTTAATGACAAACTGGATGAGTTTTACCATGATGAACTAGAGGCTCTGAACCAAGAAGGCAACGACAATGATGACGACAAAGAAGAATTATCAATTGAAGAATCAATTAAAAGAGAAGTTGAACAACTTAAAGCTGGTAATAAGGATTCGCAAAAGAAAGACATATTGAAAGAAATGTCAATCAATGCCGAATCTTTAAATTTCATCAAAACTAGAAGACCAATAGTTCCATCTGACTTTGTTGTTAGAATATGTGAAGATTTGTATAAAAGTAAAGAAAAAACATCTAGGTTCATTCAAAAGCTGGTTCCTATAGATCAGTCCTGTTCCGCCACTGAATCCGAATTTAAGAAATTGGCAACCGAGATATTCAAGGGACATTTTGATAATAAGGAAAACTATTCAATTAATTTAATCAAAAGAAATTTCAGTGTGATTGACAGAGATACGTTCAACCAGATGATTGCTGATTTGTTGCCTGAAAGTGGTTTACGTTATAAGAATGCCGATAAAGTTATTAACGTTTACTGTTTTAAGAGTAATATTGGTATGAGTGTTATTGATTATGAAGTTTTTGACAGATTGTGCAAATTCAACATACAACAAATTTACGACAAGGTTAATGGACTACCGAAAGAAGAGAAGAAAGAAGAAGAATCAGAACCAGCTGAAGAAAAGAAGGATGAAGCCAAGCCAGAAACCAATACTAAGATAGTTAAGAATGATAATAAAACTGAGGCTGTTGTTGAAGAAGTTACAAAAGAAACTGAAAACGTTGGACCAAGTGAGAAGGCAAAATAATATATTTCATTTTGAAACTAGTCATTTCCCATTTTTTTGTATATTAGATTATTTATTTCTTTATCTTTAAAATTGTTTAAATAGAAGAGTTAGATCGTTCTAGAGAGCAAAGTTGTTTTCCCATTAAACCCTTGGAGAAGAGTCCCCTAAATGTCGTGCACAATCCCAAAACCACGCCGCACGAACCTCACATCGAGAATCGACGACAATTGCTTTAAAAAAACTTTTTCAAATCCATGTACGTGTAGTTATAACTTCCCTGCTGTACGTTGCTCCATGAATACAGTAATGGCAAGCAGCAGAAACAACTTTCATAGGTCCATAATACTTTTACTTCGATTAAGGCTAATCACCGGGAGTATTATGAGATTCAGCTTAGCTCAAGCTCTACTCACATAAAAAATGGTATGTTTGCAGTCTTCACTCTCACTCAATTTCAACCATTATCTTCAAAGTCAACTTTTGCGGTGATTATTTGCAGTTTATACCAATTGTTCCAACTGAATGATGTTTATTCACATGTTGACAATTGCATTTATCGTTAAGTTTCAGCCTTGTATGAGCTCTATCAAGTTTATGATGAACTATTGGTTGTTCACCCACCTAAACTGTTTGGTTTTCATATACTAACTAACTCTTTGATATTTTTAGTGTGTTATGATTGGTGGTTTTGGGTGTCAAAATCTTTCCTTCAAAACATTTATACTGAGGCTCTAGTTTATTATAACTTAAATGATGATGTATTCCGACCGGGCGGACATAATATTACTATTCTGTCACTATTAAGTTAGTAGTCGCATCTTCTGTGTACAAATTTTGAAGGTGTTGACAGGATGGGAATTGATGACAGGTCGTAGATAACTGATACACATATTTAGACTATTGTTTTCCAACAAGATGTTTTGAAGTGAAGTTTCAATTTGTGAGTTTTTTTTACCAAAAGGATTTGGAGATCATACATTGAAACTGAAACCTAAGACCTCTCTATATGAAAGATTGATTATAATATTCTTTCAGTATTTTATGATGATACATATTCGATATTCACACTGTACGAGATCTTCACCGATCTGTGATTTTGAAACTTATATACTGATTTAATGACTCTGACATTAATACTGAAAGAATATGTAATTTGTTTTTATTTGAGGTTGGAAGGTTGAGGTTGATGTTAGAAAATAATCGTAGACATATACCGTAGGAAGAAATATCCAATTCAGTAATTAAATTTGGGAGGGCACTGTACCCTATTGTCTTGAAATCCTATTATCTTCGATTTTAAACAAATCCTCAAAAGCGTTACCTCGGTGAGGTGAACAATATAAAGCTGGAAATTCTCTATCTCCCACGTATACGTGTGCCTTTTGTTAGGTGGGCAATATTTTTCCTTTGATAATTGAAATACATGGGCTGTAACTGGTGCAACTGGTGGAAGTGGATGGAAATCATGGAATTTCGAAACTTCCTTCGAACATGTAAAGAAGCTTTTCATTGATATATTATCGATAACGTCGAGGCTATCATATCAAAATCTAGAGATCTGGAGGAGTAATTATATACGTCAGAGATTTGAGACGTGAAGCTGTTACTCAACTACTGGCGGCTAAATCCAATTATAATATAAGCCAGATGTTTGATAATGAAATTAAATAGCTGTTACTGGTCAGTGGTGTGAATGGTGTAGCTGTAAATAGGTAGTTAGTTAATCTACAGACTATTAAGCCTTAGTATGAAAAACGTGGATTATCATTATATGTATAAAGTTTAATTTCTCTACATATAACAAGATGTTTAACCCAATGGGGATTAACAAATTAAACAACTACATCGCCCACTACCCACGGTAGCCCGTATACTTAATTTTCAATTACGATATAAATTGGCTCTCTGTCGGAAAAACTACCCAATGAACTCAATTTTGGATCAGTTACAGGAAATTAACGAAAAATGTTATAGCTGTAGACGAAATCAAGTTACCAAACTGGAATCACAGGCGATATCGAGATCTAAAATAAGACAAAATTCCTGTCCCTATCTAGAGATCAGAATTTGTTCCATGATGATCCTTTCCAGCTCCTGTTAGTAGCGGTATCTACCGGTAACGGTAGGTAGGTGAAAAATCGACCAGTTAGTAACTTCTCTAGATTCGCCTAGTTTTATATACACAACAAAAAGACATTCATAGTCAGCTAAAGGATAGGATACATATACATACACGTGTAGGCAAGTAAATGAATTCTCAAAAGATACGGATACGGGTATAAACACGGCAATCCGATACGTGAGAAGAGATTTGGATTTCCAAAACCGTGCTCTTTGTCGATCTCTATTTACATTTTTGAGATTTTTCTTGAGACTTGAAACTGCAAAGTGCAGCACTTTTTAGTGTTCTGTTATCGATATATAAACAATTCATTATGAAGCTATATGTATAGGTATGTATATAAGATGAATGAAAGAAAAAGATAGTAATGAAAAATCATCATGCAATAATAATTTAAACCTGTAACAACATGTATGTAAAAAATATAGTAAAAACCCCTAGAAAATAAGAAAAGAAAAGAAAAAACGGTAATGTAAGTGAACATACAAATTAAGAAGAAACTTAAAACAAAAAAAGATATAAACAAATAATAAAACAAGAGAGAGAAAAAATTAAAAAAAAAAAATGGATATAAATCAACTGATAACTAGAAAAAATTATGATATTTGATGCCAAGCAGCCAATTTACACAATGAAAATGAGGTAAAAATGAATAATAATATATGGCCAACAACTTAAGACTGCAAATTCGATAAATTTCAATCAGATCTATAATGCACTCAAGCTGAAAACTCTCCGTATATAGTAATATGCCTCTTTTTTAAGTGAAAAAAACCTTGTAATGATTGTCGATAATTTCTTTCTTCAACGTATTTCTCTCTTCCTTATACTCGGTAAATTCCGATTCACTCAAGAAACACTTATTATCAAAACCATCAGACGAGTTGAGTGAACATGATGAACAGGAGGCATGATCTAATTTGATTCTTTTGAAAGGCGAAGAGCTGGGAAGAATAGGCACTAGATTAGCGTCTCTCTGCTTGGGCAGTTGGCTTTGTAATTGTTGGACAAACTTTCTTTTTCTATTTCTCTGAACCTCTATGAATTTTGAACTCAAATCTGAATCCAATTCATTAAGGATTGGATTCTGCTGATGGAAGAGAGAAGTCGATTGTAGAGGCCTCGAGTTCGAAGCCGGAGAGCAGCCATAGGTAGGCACGTTGTCAAAGAGTTTTATTTTGAAGTTAAATATTTTTTCTAGATCTTTCAAGCTGGTGTTGAATATTTCATATTTGTGCGATTTGGTGGTGGAGTTGGAGTTGCCCAGGGACGTTGGATTTGTGTTGGCGGATTTGTGCGATTTGTGGGAGGAGATGGGGGAGAGCATTGGTAAGTGGCATCTACAGACACAGACGGATAGGAGGGTGTTTAAAAAGAGAGGGAAAACAGAGTCTGAGTCAGCCTTGGACAAGGTGTCTGGGAATGGGAACGGGGGAGCTTTTATAAGAAGAGCTGTAAACTGAAAAACAAAAGGCTCTCTCCGAAGCAAATCGAGATAAACAGGATAGCCTATCACTACCAATTTTCACACCCAGAGCAAATGGGAGCGCGTTATCTCGTCGGCAAGCCACACACGCCAGCAGTGTGGTCTTATCAGCTCCATCTCCATCTAGAGCAGCAAGCAATGGAAACCCAGTGCTTCCCACCTGCCTCCCCAACTTAGGTGACCCGGCATGTCTATCTTTAGCTGGACTATCCGACCTACTCTAAATTGCGCCATCGCACTATCTGTGCAGACACTGGTACTCCCCATTCCCCAGAAATTAAAAAGTGGAAGTTAGAAATCCAAAATCAGACTTATCCTGAGCTCTGAAAAAGGCGCTCCACGCCCGCGGCATCTCTCAGCGGTTTAATTCCGAAACTTGGCCAGATAGAACCCTCCACTTCGCAGATAGATTCCTCAAGCTAGCTGGATCCAGAACTGGCTAGTCAGCCCAAACACGTACTGAGTTGCTCACATGACATATACCAAAGTAGATGGTAGCCATCCATAATATTGGAACGTATCTTGCAACCAACTGAAATTGGTTTTCTCTTGATTGTTTCCTTATCATAATGGAAGTTTACGATCTCATCGGGATAATTTCACCTGTCTTACTCATCTATTCTTCTTTTTTTTGAATGGTGATCATTTTGATGTGGTGAGTCCCCCTCGGCAGCAAGTTTCTGCTGTTGATGTTTCCTGTCAAGATAGGATGAGTCAACAAAAAATCCATTTTTCTTGGTTATTTGCCAAATGCTAGTGTAGTGATGATGCAGGATTATAAGCAAAAGCAGAACCATTTATAGTCAGTCAGCACCATCATAACCTGCAGTAGCATAAACAACAAGAAATCTTTTATTTTATTATTATCACTAGCATTATCATTACTACACTCCGAGCATTTTAGATTGTTGTGTGTTATCTTTAGACATCCGTAGCTGATCAACTGATCGTCAGAGGGCTACGTGAGAATTCCACCACCAAGTGGCCAATTCCTGAAGCTTACCTTTGAAATGTATTCAATCACCAACCTTGCTTGCCGTTTGGACTTGAAATACTCTTGTCATAATAAATCACCATATTTTCAAAGTATTAAAGTTTACAAGCACTGGATGTTAGTTTTCATAAAAGTAAATATTAATTATACCTTGAATGTTGTGGACTCATCCGAGTACAGAAACTCCTCCCAAGAATATTGAGTCCGTTACAAGTTCAAAATTGACTGCAAACTGGAAACAGCAATTTGGGGGACTTTTCTATCAAAAATATAGAGAGAAAGCACAAACTTTGAGCCATTGCATTTTAAATGCAGAGCAATAAAAAAATATGGTCCCTAGCAGGATCGAACTGCTGATCCCCGCGTTATTAGCACGATGCCTTAACCAACTGGGCCAAGGGACCATTTCTTGAAGGAAACTGTTTCTTGCTTGCTTTGCCTGCGTAACCTTTTCAATAATATAATAATATCTTTCTTTAATGGCAAACATCGTTCTTAATATCTCCAAGAAGTTAGCCAAATGATGATCTTTTATCGGAGTATCGGGTAACAAATTCAATGAATATGTTGGCCTTTACCAATTGTAGATATCCCCTTCGTGGTTTAAATACAACAGAGGGTCTTGTTGTAGACGAAGGTGCAACTATTGGATTTCTCTCCTTTGTATCTCGTAAGGTGAGGTAACCTACGTAATTGGTGGCTGTATAAGTATAAGTTGCTTTGTATACTAAGAATTCTAACCGGAATTAATTTATGATAAGACTTGACCTCTATTCTTCTCACTATATAAGTATATAAATCAATCCTAGAATTAAGGATTATTCCTCGTATTTATATAAAATCAATACAGTCCCATTTGCGATTTGACTAATGGGAATGGTTCACCAGGGAGGATCTTCTTTATGCCACGTACACCATATCATTAAAGATGGAATTGACTATCTTATTGACTATGAGTACGTTATATCGTTTAAGGTAGAATTAACTATCTTATTGACTATGAGTACGTTATATCGTTTAAGGTAGAATTAACTATCTTATGTACTATGAGCATCATAGTTCCGACATCTTTTTAGATGTCGTTGTTCCACTTCTAATTAATTCTGGTATCTAAATGTCCAAGTTAGTTATATGAGAATATATGTATTAAGGCTTTATTCGGATTTCACTCCAGAGTACACACACTATAAAATCATAAAAATGTGCAAAGTACCAAATATATATGTATAAAAACAGAACTAATGGGTAAAGCCATTATAGGAAAATACAAAGTCATGACTTCGTTACTGAACTACACAGGGGCCATTTTGTAATAAGTCCGAGATCTTTGTATGACTTTTAATACCTTAAGAAATTTATCAGCAGATGGAGAAAACCTAGCTTGAGACCATATGGATTGAAAAGAAATACCCTCTGGAACATACCCTAGACCAACTTGGAAAGGAATAGCTTCTATTGGTCTTTGTTTTGTAGAAATTCAAACATGCTTAAGAAGTTATCCATCTATAATGTCGGCTCTAATTGAGCCTTTCAAATCTGGTACGTGTTGATCGTCTGATACTTCGCTCAAAAACAATTCTAGAGATAAAATACCTTGAAGTCTTCTGGACAACGCATCTACAACTGCATTCTTAGCACCAGGAATATACACTATATCAAACACCACCTTCATTGAATTTCAACAACAGAATCACAATTTTCGAATAGCTTGGGACATACTTTCTATAATAACTAGCTAGACCCAAGAGTGATTGGCGTTCTTTCCTAGTCGTTGGAACCTGTCATCCTTCAATTCTCTGGACCTTTTATCCTCCGTTTTAATACCATTTTGGGTAATTCTCTCATGAACCACAGACACATTGAGGACGTAACGATCAACTTGTTCCTCCTTAGCTTCTCTAGTATTAGTTTCACATGTTCTCTATGCTCCAAATTAAAATGTCATTAAGATATACCAACACGAATTTATACAAGTATTCAGCTAAAACCTTATTCATCATCCCTTGGAAAGTAGCAGGAGCGTTGGTTAGGCCAAAAAGCATTACTTTCCATTCATAGTGATTTCGAACAATGCTAAATGCAGTC